>CM061921.1:249331752-249651765 GCA_031002005.1 Vandiemenella viatica
TCTAGCCCCAACGCTACCGATGTCTGTTCAGTAATATCCGTTGATGTGGACTTTTTTTATTTTTTAGTAATAAAAAATCGCAACGATTTACGATTAAGTATATTTCACGACACAGAACAGAAGAAAATATTTTACTGTGCTGAAATATTTGCATCTTGCTGTGTACAGAGCTTTCGCTTGTCGCTGGGTAAACGGAACTAACTCCATGGTTTCGAAATACTTGTCACATAGATATAGCAGACAGACACGAGGCAGGAATACCTGAAATATTTCTCTTAAAAGCTGGAGAAATGAAGCATGCCGCGTCATCTATCGGGAAACGGGATACTATGCACTATGCCTGGAAATATTTCCACAACCGCGTATCAAGCCATACCCTGCCATCCTATCGGAAACCGGGATACTATGTTATGCAAGGCCAAAACGCCCGATGCCTTGGCTGAGCAAGTCGAAACCTGTCGCAACGAGAGCACACCTGTGTAAACACGCCCCGGGCGGCGGAATTCCCCCGCTAGCTGGGGGAGTGGAATATCTGCGCCCAAAGATATTAAGCCCTTGGGAGATGGTGCCATCTGGGCGGGCGGTCGGGGAACTAACATATGCGCAAGCCCACCCGGTTGTCCGCCATCTGTGCGGCTGGTTGAGGAACTAACGTGTGACGTCATACGACCTTGGACGCCATTGGCTGCTCACTTCGTGACGTCATGCAATCCCTGGACGCTGATTGGCTGTTCCCAGGTCCATCCTTATCTTCCTACTGAAGGGTGTTCTACATTAGCGGGTGATATTGGTGGGACTCAATTTTTTAAAGAGAAATATAAAAAAGCCTTGTATTTTCATTAACCTGGCTGTAAATAATTTAAATCAAATTACAGAAATATGGAATACAATTAGTACCATATAGTACATCATAAACTTTTAACTAGATACCTTTTTACTGAGAAAGTACGTGCCAAATATTTTAGCTTTTATATGGGACCCGCTGCTCTCAATAATATACGTGTTTTGCCATTTAAACGAGCATTTTGATGACATTGTCAATGGACTTTCGAATGTTTTTAGAGAAGGGAATGATGAGGCAAGGAAAGGTGCTTACCAGTTACAGTGCATTGCTATGAAGTCAGAATTAATTATATTCATTGGATTGAATACTCAGGATTACAGGAACCTGTTGCCACTGCATTACAATCAAAGACGATCGACATGTATACATGTATGGATCATATTAATAGAGTAATGTCTGTCATAAAAGATCATCGCAGCAATGCAGACACGTAGAGCTAAAATATTTTAAACACGTGTACCAGAACTGCAGCTGCCATTGGAACCAATTTGAAAGTCCGGCCCATTGTATCTGTCCAACAACGTCGTTCAAATCACCCTGCTTAGTCTCTATACGATTTTTGAAACGGATCTATTTTTATACCTAACTTAAATTCCTTGATAGCATCTCTGGAATAGTGTTTTGGGATTATATATTGCGCTTTTACACATTTTTAAAAAAATCTAACTCTAGTTATTTAGTAAATAATCAATTAAGGTGAGTATTCAGTTTCAAATCGTATTACATGCCTTACAGTAAATCATGTCAGTTTGAAAAATAATCTGCTTATCTAATAACCACTGAAACTAATACTTTATTTACAAAGAATTACATATATAGCCAGCAGCCGAGAAAACCCTTTCTACCTCCTCGTTTTTGAAAACATTAACTTTCTGCACTTTTTTATATCATCAAATCTGGGAATCACCTCAGTATGTGGATGAACCAGTGTTACGGTCATGCTTTGTGCTTCAATTGTGGTGTCCAGGTCTTCGTGGTCTACGTCCGAGTCAAAGTTGATTCTGTGCATTCAATTTCTTTCAGTAGTTTTCTTTTTTTGGGTGGGAGGGGTACAAAACGTCGACAACTACCAATTTTGTGCTGTGCGAAAAGTACAATTGCAGATACTAAGGCAGAATGTTTTCAGACGCCTGTCCCATCAGGTCTATTGCCGATAACATCAGTTTCAACAGCAACACCAAAACTTGTCAGTCGTTCTTTGATCAAACTGATGCAATGATCCACGATTCAGGAACCTGGTATTCTAAGCAAGCTGGTATTAAATGTGTTTCTTTGCGATGAACATAAAAGTTTAAATATAGATGATTTTTTGGGTCGTCCACTCATCAAACACTCAACAAAAATCTTTGACATTGTTTCTTGAAATATTCAAACTGAACAATTATATCAACGTATACGGAATTTGAAAACTTTGTTATAATAGATCTTACAGAATTAGCAAATTAAAATCCACTTTTTGAAAAGAAATCTCAAATACGATGAAGTACAGTATAAAACAAAAAATTTCATCATTTATTCAATAGATTTTGAAATAGCTGTCAGTAGTTGTAACCTTTTGTATTGTTTCTACTTCGTCCGCAGAAACTACTCTAATTGTACCTTTTTTGTGTGTACGATCTGGGACATAGGTTTACAATAGGGCGATATAACTCAAATTACAGTAATGTATACAACAAAAACAAACTAGAGTTCTTATAAACGTAAAACTGAATACATTTACTTATGATCACTAAGGAAGTCATTTGTTGCCGTGAGTCAAATGTCAACTTGATGGTTACAGGTAAACGGGGCGATACAACCGGTAGAGCAGTGGTTCCTAAATGGTTCCGTGGAAGGGTCACAAGGGTTCCGTGTCCTTCCGAGAATTAAATAAATCGTTCGTTGAAAAGAGTCATAACCGCGCCATGAGAATACTATCATGGTTGTGTTTTCCGTTTGTGACGGCTTACCCAAGCGAGACTGGTTTTTCAGCTTACACATATAAAAATGGGGATCCACCAAAAAATGTATTATCAATTAGGGTTCCGTGGCCAAAAAAAATTGGAATGGCAAGGAGGCTAGGTGACGAAGACTGAAACATGTCTTTACCCCATTTTACAGATTGCGGATCTGCTTAATTAGACCGAGCGTGGCGGTGTAACGGATAGCGTTCTCGCCTCGCATTCGGGAGGACGGCGGTTCGATCCCCGTCCGGGCATCCAGATTTGGGTTTTCCATGGTTTCCCAAATCACTCCAGGCAAATGCCGGGATGCTTCCTTCAAAAGGCCATGGCCGAATTCCTTCCCATTCCTTGCCCCCATCCTTTCCCGTCTCTAAAGACCTCGCTGTTGAGAGACGTAAATACAATAAAAAAAACTAAAAAAAAAATGCTTAATTAGGTGCAGGATCCGCCAGACTACCAAATGATGTGGGATCCCGCATTGTTGGATTGAAATCCACTGTTACATTCTAGTTAAAGTTTAAGTATATTATTGGTTGATTTAAAAATACTATAACTTAAAAATTTTTGATTATGAAGTCGAACTATGGGATAAACTATGGAAGGAAAAGGGTATGTCAACAGAAAATCTTGGAGAACTAGACCTTATGAAAGAGTTAAATGAGGCGGTAATATTCTTTTGTGCGAAAAAAAACTCTAAAAAAACCAAAACGCAATCCTAATTTCCTTGGCTCAGCCTTGAACAACAAGCAACATACAGAGTCCTTCTTTATACTGCACCTTGTTAAAACATGGCTAGTGTCAACGATATTAGAGAATCATCTAAACTGTCTGCGTCTGCTTGGTGTACACAGAAAATTTTTATAAGAAAATTATTATAAAATCGCAGATGAAGTTGTTCGAAAAATTACCATTAGTGTAATTGTAATATTTATTAATTATATTAATTAATTATATTACTTAAATGATTAATATAAACGTATTCCATTAATAAATGCTTTTGTAGCATGCATATTATCAGTTTTCTCTTGCCTGCCCCCCCCTGAACAAAATCCTGGCTACGCCCTTGGGTCGACATCAGATGAATGAACTCATTTTGAACATGATACGAAAAGTAATATGGTGTTATAGGATGATTTTTAACTTGAGTAGGATGGTTATTCATGACGGTGTCAAATATGCCCAGAAGCTTTGTTCATCCAAAAAAATTACCAGCGTTATGTGATCTTAATCTATCGCATGCACTCAATGACTCTCTCTGATCTCGTAATGCAAGATTCTGAATGGTAAGCAATTTGATGCAGTGAAGGATTCTCTTTATTACGTTACGCCATTTTTGTTTTTCTGTATTGATCTAGGTCTAAAGTTCGGCGGCAATATTCCCTCTATTTGCTGGAAAATTTCTTTCAGTTTATTTCCATTGGGTGAAGCATTCACCATGACTCTTCGCATATTAATGGACAGTGAGCCATTCACGTACAACAGATACAAAAAGCAAATTTTTTTTAGACAGGGAATAGGTTAGCCATGAGAGAGTAACTTCTCCACCATGATTTCGTGGTGTTTTCTTAAACAACTCTTGTCATACAAAGGTTGTTTGTAGGTAGGAAATGATCCTCAGAATTTTCAAAATATTTTGAACCCATTTTAATTATTTCTATTTTCAAACCATCTGTCAGAAATCATTTCACGGTAATCTTATCAAAGTGCAGAAGTCCAATATAATGCTGTATTTTTACTTCTGGTATGACTTTTTTTTTAACATCTTCCTCTGTATCATCTCCTCCTCTCCCCCCCACCATGTATTTCTCCTACTAAATTACTAATGTTTTCTTCAAATTCTTCAGTAGCCTTAGAATTGGTAGCCTCACTGTTCTTAATCTCGTCACACTCAAAATTATCTAAAGTTATGTACATACTCCTCGTTTTGTGCTAAATTAGTGTTGGATTTTTATTGTACATGTTGAGGCAGGCAACTCTTTAGAACATGTCGAACTTCCAATAGCGGACTTCTTGAAGTAGGTACTTACTGGATTTTTGTGTTACTTCCTCCTGCAATTTTCGTTTTTTTCGTCCCTCATCCCCATTCTCTTGTTTCTTTGAAAACAGTTAGTTCATATTGTGTTGATCTTATTGCGAAATGAGTGAGGGTTTTGAAATAATCTGGAATAAATAATTATTGGTTGATTTTCAAACAAAAGATAGGGGGTTGTCTTGTCTCCCACACTTCACGACAGTAAACTGCATAAAGCTTGGGTATTGTTTTTTTTTTTCCTTTTTTTAACAATTGCCTAGGATTCTTAATAACTTTTTTTTTTTTTTTTTTTTTTTTAGCGAATATTTTCTATCTTCAATAGTTTACCCGAAGCACTAGGATTCCACATCAGGTTTCCAAATCGAAGTTCATAACACTGTATTGTCACCAGACTCTAGAAGATTCTAAATATTCAGCCTAATACAATGTTTAGAAGTGGGTGAAAACTGAGTTGCCAGATTTGCCTCAAAGTTACCTAGCTTAACTTGTAAATAACTGTATTTACTAAGCTAGTAAAAGTATCTTAAAAATGCTAAACAACCACACTCAGTCTCTGAAAGCGCCCCCTCCGCAGGTACCTGCATCGGTAGGTAAACCAAATATGTTTTACTGTACCTACTAACTATATTTAGGTTTTCGCGTGTTGTGTACTTATGTTATTAATTATCACAATATTCAAATGAATTTCACTGTAAATAAACACAGTTGGATTCGAGATCATGTTACTTACGAATGTTTATATCGCGCATATTATCTACTGTAGAAAATATAATTTCAGTAGATTAATATATGTAGGCTAAGTCACTTATTTTTGTTCAAAGCACTGTCCTTGACTGTAATTTAACTTATTATATCGAGTAACTTGACGATCGCTAGCGACAAATGCAATACCGTACAAATAAAATGCACTATTGCGTCACGCCAATAATATCAGCAATTAGCCAAGGGAGAAAGTATGGCTTGTATTATATCCCTAGATCCCGGCCCTGTGTTCAATACTGGAAGTCGGGGTACACGAAATCGGTAAGCATAGAACAGCTTCAGCAGGAGTCATATTTTCTTCTTCATCTAAGGTTAAGTTAGCTGTGGAAGCATCGACAGCACACATATTACCATATGCATTAGTGCTCAGTATAGGTAAATGTTTTGGATGTTTATCAATCTCAAATGTATGTTTCTTTGTAAAAGAATGAATATATCTTTTCTAAATAAACACTGCATGCATTACGTTTCGTCCCACCAGCAACATCACCTTTTTCACTGCATCCTGCAGTAAAAAACACGCGTGCATGACTAAGCAAAAATGACAGTATTTATTATATAAATACGTCAATTGGTTTAGCGGCGAAGCGCGGTCGGAGCGACGCGCCTGTGACGTCACAGAACATCGGAAACGCAGCCGCGAACGAATGGGGAGCGCGACGCGGCAAAATCAAAAGTTGATATCGCGCACTTTATTCAATCCACAATGACCAAACGGGTACAACACAATGTTATAAACAGCGTAGAGTTGCATTGTGACAGTCGTTAATGTTTTTGTTAGAACTGGCCACCCATCAATCACTGTAATCTTATTTAATTAAAATCAGTGAGATTAAAAATACAATCAGAGGTTGACCTAGGCCGAGCCCTTGGATCCGCACTTGGCTCCAATGGTTGGTTGAATTTGCAAGCTTTTCTTCTGTGAACTTGTCTGATCGCCTGTTCAGTTTTTGACTTTGTAAAATTTGAAGAATATAGTTATTCTAACAGCAATGGACTCGTGAACATCATTTTTACTTTCACCTTTCCTTAGCTTTTGGTGGAACATAAGCTAAGTGGCGGCCTGGTTACTATTATAAAGTCAGAACTGTAATGCATGGTTAAAGTTGAGACAAAGCGTTTAGCTAACCCCCCCCCCTCCCCCCAAGGTAAAGCTTGTTCCTTACGGATATTCATTCCTTATTGCTAGCCAAAATGTATCTAAAGGTACTTCGAGAAATTTTAATTTCAAAGTTCTGTCAGCTTTTAAATCTGCAAGTTCCTCTTGAACATTAATTGGAAGATATTTCAAATTTGCAATGAATGGATCACGAACCTAGTCGAAATCTTCAACACTTTCTCCATAGTACTTTTTGATTCTGTACTGCAGGACTTCTAAATGTTCTTTAATTAAGTCCATCACCATTTTATTACCATCATCAATTGACCATACAGTTGGGAACATCTCACAAGACCCAGTTTCAATCCTTTGTAACCACAAATCCAGGTTATTCTCAGATCATTTAATCTTATCCATACTAATAAGAATATTTTCGTTCCTACCTTGCATTTTGATGTTCAAGTGTACAAAAATGTCAGAAAGATATGGCAACTTACATACCCATTCACCATCTGTGGATTAAGCTGCGTACTTATGTCTTTCAACAGTCAAAAATGCCTGGACCTCTTCTCAATGTTCAAATATTCATGTTAACACTTTTCCTCATGACAGCCAGCATACTTCTGTATATAGCAGGAGTGTAGTGTGTTCTGAGCCCATTTCTTGACATAAAACTGAAAAAGTCACGAATTTAGGAGCCACAATTTTATGAAGTTCACAAGTTTTACTACTTCGTCCAGCACATTTTTCAGAGAAGGTGGCAGAGACTTAGCAACAATGGCTTCATGGTGAATGAGGCAATGATCGCATCGTACGTTTGCAGTTACTTTGCATATTTCGGCTGCAAATCCTTTCACTGGGCCTGTCATAGCAGCCACTCCAAGTGTACAAACACTAATGCAATCCTTCCATGTTAATTCATTAAGGAGCAAATATTCATCAGTCAAATGAAATATTTCTTCACCAGTAACTTGCTTCAGAAGTTATTTGTAAAAGAATAAATTACTTACAATTACATCTCCATCGAGGTAGTGAATTTAAGCCAGAAGTTGTGCGTCGTGGCTAATATCTGTGGACTCGTCGATCTGAAGTGAGAACTTCTGAGTATTGTTGACTTGTTCCTTCATAAAGGCTTCAATATCACAAGACATATCAATACTTGGTGACTGATTGTGTCAGCAGAAAAATGAATTTTCGAAATTTCACTAGCAGATTCAAAACACAGAACTATTCTCACTATCATTTTACAAACAGGTTTTAACAGCATTTCATCTATTGTATGTGGTTTCTTGGCCTTTACGATAAGTTTGGCTGCCTTATACCTAGCTCCCTATAATTTTTCCAAAACACATACTGTAGCGGTCATGAACGTTCTTTATTTTTCCTTATTTTCCAACAACCGACAAAAATAATTGACATATTTGCTTGACAGAGAAGAATGTTTTGTTGAAAAATGTCATTTCAACTTCCTGGGAACCATAGCAGCAATACTGGGTTATTCACCAAAAAGATACAATCAGAAATTGGGCACATATTTTTCACCACAAAAAAAACATAGGATAAGTAATTATCACTATATTTCTGCTACACCAACTTTTGTTTCATTATTTCTGGCTCAAAGCTTTCACCAGTTGCACTCATAGATGGAACACTCCATTCAAGAGATTTTTCCATCTTGAGGAACTAAAATAGTCTGCTAATTGTAATAGAAAATATCAGCACTAACTACTAACACAGTTTTTGGACCACTTCAGAGCGCAGCTATGATGAAACTGAAGTAATTGTAAGAAACAGGATTTATATCCTTCAAAGAAGTCACATATATAGTGCTAATTGTTTGTACAGTGATTTCTAACAATGTGTCGGTGCAACCGTACAGGAATAAAGTAGTATTGTTGGAGAAGCACCGACACTGGCAACGTAATAAAATAATATAAGGCTTGTAATGTTCTGCTAATCCCAGCAGTTAAGACTGAGGGAAAAGCACATACACAGAGCATGAACAGAACCTCAAAGAACAGCAGTAGAGGTGAGGAATAAAAATATTAAAAAAATGAATAAATAAAAATAACAGCAACTGTGAGTAAATAAGTAATATTTAATTTCTTAGAATATGACAATACGTAACAATTACACACCTTTCACCTTGTCCCGACACACCAATGTGCCGCGGCGCACCGTTTGCAGACCACTGATCTAGCTGATATGTACCCATATTCCCTGGATGTTTCCAGGTGTACGAGGTGTGTTCAGAAAATAACGGGAATTTTCGTTTTTTGAAAAAAATATTTATTTATTTGTCTACATTAATGATGTCGCCTTCAAAATAGTCCCCATTAGATATTATGCACTTCTGCCAGCGCTTCTTCCAATCGTCGAAACACTTCTCAAACTCGATTTTTGGGATAGCCTTTAGCTCTTTCAGCGATGCGCTTTTAATGTCATCTATGCTTGTAAAACGACGGCCCTTTAAGGTTCTCTTTATTTTTGGAAATAGGAAAAAGTCACACGGAGCCATGTCTGGCGAATATGGAGGCTGGGGCATCGTTACAGTATTGTTTTTGGCCAAGAATTCACGAACAAGCAACGAAGTGTGAGCTGGTGCATTATCGTGGTGCAAAAGCAATGAATTGTTTTTTCCACATATCCGGACGTTTTTTTCGGATTGCTTCACGCAAACGGCGCTGAACTTGTAGGTAGTACTCCTTATTTACCGTTTGACCTTGTGGCAAGAATTCACTATGCACTATGCCATGGGCGCCGGGAGGGGGGTGCAAGGGGGTGCACTTGCACCCCCCTGCTATGAAAGAAAATACACAAAAATATTAAAAAACGATTTTTTATTAAATTCACTGTTTGATAACTTAAGGCACTTAGGTTGTTGTCCAAATTTGTTCAACACCTTGTCAATAAATTCAGTATCCTTAGTTAATAAGTGTAATATATAATGTATAAAAAAACAGATGCACCCCCCTTAAAGTATTCCTGCCGGCGCCCATGCACTATGCCATTAAAATCGAAGAACACCGTAAGCATAACCTTCACGTTCGACCGCACTTGTCGAGTCTTTTTCGGTCTTGGCGAGCCAGGATGCTTCCACTGAGACGATTGAGCCTTAGTTTCGATGTCATATCCATAAACCCATGTTTCGTCACCTGTTATAACACGTTTCAGTAATTCTGTATCGTCGTTGACTTCATTTAGTGACTCCTGAGCAACTTCCATTCGCCGCTGTTTTTGTTCAAAATTCAACAATTTTGGAACAAATTTTGCTGCCACGCGTTTCATACCCAAAACATTTGAAAAAATTTCATGGCATGAGCCAATCGATATGCCAACATCATCAGCAACTTCTCTGATTGTGATTCGGCGATCATTCATAACCATTGCTTTCACTTTTTCCACGTTTTCATCTGTTGTTGATGTGCTGGGGCGTCCGTCATCTTCAACGTCTTCACGGCCATCTTGGAAACGCTTATACCACTCGTAAACTCTTGTTTTACTCATAACAGACTCACCATAGGCCTTTGTTAACATATCACACACTTTGTTACACTTTATTTCATTTTTTACACAAAATTTGATACAAATTCTTTGATCCATTTCTTTTAACAAACGAAAATCGCCGAGCTCATAAAAACACGTCTAACCTTAGCGGCTGCCACAGACAAAGTAAGCAATGAATATACCTGAAAATTTTATCATATTTCCAGGGCATGTATACCAACATAATAAAAAAAAAATTGACAATTGGACTCTCCAAACCCGCGAAATTTAAAAATTCCCGTTATTTTCTGAACACACCTCGTATATCCTCTGTGCACGATTCTTAAATAGCATGTTCACCATGACGAGGTTAAATTTTCACAAAACAAACTGCTACCTCATTCATTTCTTTCTCCTTGAACAAAACTTCCTACAATATTGCGCACTTGACATTCTTCCACTATTGCATTCCAATCCCCCATGATTATTAGATTTTCATCTGTATTCACATATTGGATTAATTCTTCAATTTCATCATGTATTTTCTCTAATGCTTCATCATCTACCTATGACGGTGGCATATACACTTGCACTAATATGGTTAGAGCAGGCTTAGTTTCTACCCTCATAAAAATAGTCCATAATAAATCACCCATATCCCTACTCTTTTGATCTTTATAAATCCTACTCCAGTAACTCAAATCACATCTTGTGTGCTAATTATCCCATGTTTCTCAGAACAGAAGTCCTGTGCATCCTTACATTTAATCTAACTTAAATCATTCCATCTCCCTTTTTAAGTTTTCTAATCTACCTGCCTGTTTCAGACTTCTAACATACCATGCTCCGACTCATAGAATGTTTCTATCCATTCTGATCACTCATTCCTGAGCAGTCCGTACCTTGAGATCTGATTGAGGGACTATTTTACCCATAACCCAGAAAGAAGCCATTGTTCTATAAGCAATTTTAGAGGATTACATGTCCTCACGATATCCTTAGGGTCTTTAATGTAGTAGCGTCTTGTTGCCTTCTGCATCCCCGTGGTGTTAATCATTTCTAATTCATCCACCTTTAAAGGCCGTTTCCAACCTCAGGAGGAAGAGGATGCCCTGAGCACTAGCTATAGAACTATGACAACAGTTTACAATTGGCAAATGGTAATAATGTGACTGATTATGGAAAGGCAATATAAAATAAAGCCATCACTCATCAAATTTGAAAAAAAGGAGGGCCACAGCATAGACTGATAAATTTTTTCCTTGCTGTGGCCCTTCGTTCTTCAATTTTGGTGAGTGCTGTATCTCTGTCTTTTCTTTCTGTATTAATATTGCCCTATGGCAGTTCTTCCTGCACCATTGTTGCTAATAAGACAGTGTGATGGTAAATGTAATTTAATGGATTATATAGGAACTGCAGTAATAAAAACATTGTCAACAGATTTCATTGCCTCCTACAATGTATTATAATGAGAAAATGAGAGCTGGATACCACCGTAACAAGAAACTGTACTATTCAATGCTGAAAACAATAAGAGTCATATACTGCATTTGTAGGTATTATATGTAGAATGACAAAAACCACAATAGTAAATGGTGACAGTGGAACAGATGAAATAAATGTGATGGGAAGAATAACTATACATAAAATACGATAGGCCTAAGCATGGAAAAACTGCTTCACCCTTAAACTCCAAACCAGGAAGGATACATGATTTACAGTGGAATTTGTTCCATAGATTTGAGACAGTTCAAAAATGATTATAATTACAGAACTGTATATGCACTTAGACCATGAGAATTAATTACAGTGTGAAGCTGCCATGTACACTGAGTGCAGGAGGATCAGAGTAAACAGGTTGCCAACCGACCATATCCCAGACATGTTCAAAGGGTGATATATTAGGGGAACATTCAGCCCTGGGAAGCAGTGGTACCCATTATTCTTTGAAGAAGGCTTTCACATTCCTCCCCAGATGTGGCCAGGCATTGTCCTGCTGAAATATAGCATGTGGAGCTGCCTGAAGGAGAGGCAGTGCCTCAGGCCCTAAAGCCTCCTTGATGTAGTTAGTGTTCAGATTGCTCTCAATATATAGGAGGCGAGATCACAAGTTACAACTGATGACACCCCAAACCAGCACACATGGCATTTGTCAGCTTTGCTGGTCAACAATGCAGTCTGCCTGATTCTGTTCCCCATGGTTGTGTCAAACATTTACACGGCTATCACTGTAGGACAAGTTGAAGCAGGACTATTGCAAAAATGCTACAATTTAACACTCAGCACTACAGAGGCAGCAATCACTAGCCCATTACAAGTCTGAGGCATTTGTGGTTTCTGGTCAGTGGAAGGAGAAACAATGGCCTGTTTGCCACCAAGTTCAGCCATAAGCAGATGGTGTTGAGCCAACACTATGGTCAAATCTGTTCTGTCGGTTACAGCCATGCGGACAAGATGGAGGCCATCCTGTGCTGTGATCACATTGTGTGGTCCAGTACCCACTTGTCACCATATATGACTGTCTTCTATCCACTGGTTACACACACACACATCACTGTCATAGTACTGTGCCCAGTACGAGCTTTAATGTCACGGTACGACAAACCTGTTTCCCAGAGACCAAACATTCTGCCACATTCACATGCTGATACTGTGCCCTTTGATGTCTACGAGTCATACTGGTACTTCTTTGCACATTTCCACTTTGTTTGGTGGCTGTGCATAAACCGAGTGTGGTGTAACACTGACTGGTTCATTCACACAAAAAGAGAAGGCTGCTGGGCCTATATGCATGACATCTTTCTGCAATCTTAATCACTTGTTACGGTTCCATTTTTCTATTCATCCTCTGATTTTGGAGTGATTCAGACCTTTCCTCCGAGTATGATGAAATTTGTGCAAAATAATATTTTAACAGACATAACAAAGAAGAATCCAGTAAAATGTATAGCTAAGAATTGTTATGAAAGTATGATATAGTGGAGAAATCTGATTACCGGTCAGAATTGGATAAGGATTTGATCGATGTAAAGATCGTGGTGCCAGGGGTAAAACAGATTGTTTTGATGTGATGCCACAAAGCTGAGAAATTAAGATAAGTGTCTGAAATTAGTACCCATTTAAAGGCAAGTTTATTACCCGCAGTTTAAATGCTTACAAGGATACAAACCACCAGCATTATATTATTCAGAATTTAAATCTGATATTCACCTTTTGTATACTTCATGGTTTGGATTCCACTTTAAACTGTAGGTTTCCATTACATAGTAGGGTTACCAGATTAGTTTAGGTGGCTACAACAGGAGGATTAAGCAGCCAATAAGAAACTGCCACTCAATCAGTAAGATCACATGAAATTGTTGTTATTTAGTTACAGTTACACTAAAAAGCTATAAGGCCCTGTCAGCAAGAAGCATGGATATGGACTATTAGAAAACTGCTGTTTTAACAGAACTTTTTCTCAAAGATCGAAGTTTAAATGTGGCGCTAGATTTTTTCTTTTTAACTGTGACAGCAAATCGTCTTTTGTTTAATTCATTTCTGAGAATTGTGATTTCTTCAAATTTTTCACTGCATTCTTGACTATGCATTGATGATGACCAAGACTTAAGGCAAAAGGAGACTGGTAGAAACATGCCAAGTCTTGCCATGTTATCTGTGAGGCAGGACTCATAATTTTTGCACCTGCCAGTAAATGATTAACATAGCAGTAAGTGTGATGAGAAAGAGTTACTGTAAACATGACTATGATGCTGAACTTTGACAGTTGTCATCCCTTCCACACCAAATGTTCCTTTCCTTACAATCCACGGTAGATGCATCTGTCCCAATCAAGAATCACTCTTAAAACCTAACACTATCCCTCATTTTCGACTTCTGCCTCCCATTCTTGTACAAAAACAAATGTTTTATGCTATTGCCCATCCATCATCCAGTTCTCTCCTGATCATGTGTCCATTGACCAGATACTTTACTGTGGGTATGACTTGTTATATTTCTTTCCCAAAATGCTAATTCTTTTTTCCAGAATGCAACTCACTGCCCACTGAATCTCAAGAACTGCTTGGTCCAAAAATACTCATCTTCTGATTCTCCTAAACCATGACAGAGATCAATAGACATCGCTGAAAAACTCATAGCCTGGATCTAGTCACCATGACTTATTCCACTCCTACCACAGGGAAATCTTAACCTATTATTGGGCATGTGAGTTGAACATCTACACACCTCATTTGCCAATATACCTACCTGCACGCTGCTCTTTTTTTTTATACATATCAGCACTAACCAACTATCCATTAAGATGAACTGTGACTATTCAGTGGCAGTCAATGCCAGTTTTGATAACTGTAACAATCTCAACAACTGTTTTACTATGAGATATGTCAGAATATTTCTTGAAACTACTACACCCCTTCTGAACCTAGCCTCCCAACATATTAATAGCACCATGTATCCCCCTGCCCAACCCCACCAGTGGACCTATCACTTATTTTTATCATTTAGTAGCATTTTCCAATTGCATTACTAATTCTGAGCAGCATAAAAACCTATCTGTCATGTACGAAGTTTTCTCGCTTCTTGATATTTCATCTTAGGGGTGCCTAAGCTTTCAAACTGTGATAAAGCCCATCAAAGTCTGTTTGTAAATCATGATACCATAAAATACACACACAGAATATTGCCCCCAAATTTTTCTGATCCAAATGTTTATTTTCCAGAAAGCATTATCGACTGTCTACTTTTTGTGCCATCATTGTCACCCCCAAATTGTTCATATCTGTCTTCAGTCATGTGTGGAGTCTTTATGTGTATACATCTGATCGACTTGTCATATAACTCACCTCTGAACACAATGTTATATTGAAATATCATAAACTGTGTTTATCGTTAATTGTGACCCTCCTGTTGCTGCGCAAAGGTAGGAAGGTTTACTACAAGATGAGTAAGCTATGATTGTGTCCTATTCCAATTACTATTATTAAAACCCCAGTAGACAGAACTTGGAAGGAAACAGTTGACTTGCAGTAAAAGTTTATATTCTTGAAAAAATAGTGATACACATGGTACAGAGTGTGCGGATGAGGTATTGGCACCATCCAATTCTTTATGATAGTTTATGGGTCGACACTACTCACGTCACTCCCAGCAAACTACCATCACTTTTGAAATGCGCTTCGCTGTTAACTTCTTTCTTTAGTCGTAATTTTCAGAATTAGAAATAATTCATATACATGTTTTCAATGAAGGAAGGCTCGTTTTATAATAACTCCATTTTAATAACAACGATTCCTAAAGCTAAACCAACACCGTCATACAATCTACATGGGTTGTTGTTTAAGACTTCCTTTCCGAAAAATTGCGGCTTCATGAATTGGTAATCTGATTTCACGAAGCGACATCTACTTTTCAAGAAGTTTTGAGTTCATCTGTTTGTTGATAATGACCAGCGAGAGGTAACAGGAAATCCAAAGCACATATATTTAATGTTCTCCTTGGAATTTTAATCTTTCATTTAACTTTCTTAAATGGTAAATAATTTTATAAAGTTATTGCCTTTTGGTATTAATCAGCCCCGTTACATCCCCCTGCTAATTTCTATGAAATTTGAAAAAATTGAAATAGGAATTAATTTATCTTCTTAACTAAACTGGAATTTTACAGGTTCCTCGGGTGTTGGTGTTACATTGTTAGTTTTTTTTTTACAAATACAAAATAATAATAATAGTAGTAACAATTTATGAATAATTTTTATTTATTTTTATTTATTTAACTGTACATTCAGATGGTTCGTTATCTAGAGTCTACAACGAACCGTTATTTCTTAATACTGTATTGAAATTTATAATAAACAAAAATTTTGTAAAATTAACACAAATCCTATACACTACGAAAATGGTACAAACAATTAACTATTATTACTACACACTGTAATTTATCAACCTGTTAGTAAAAAATATTACCCACTAATACTAAATAACTGAACATCTTGAGTTTTCTAAAGTTCGTTTAACGCTGGCATTCATTGAAGAAATAAGCTTCGGTAAATTCCAGAAGCCACACTTCCAGCATCAGCGTTCCACTTAGTTGTTTGTGTCTCGTCCGTTTAGAGTATCTTGTCTCATTCCTTAAATGCCTTGTTGTGTTCCGGCAGGTTGCTGGATATGCTGAAGCCAATACTGCTCCCTGGCTGCATCTGACACAGCATCTGCCAGCTTGTCGAGTTCATTCAGGAGGAGGTTGTCTTTCATAATTTCCTTGACAGTTTTCCCCATGAGCTTCATTCTGTACTGTTTGATTTGATCATCAACTAGAGCACATTCAAACAGTTTATGTTCAGGTGTTCCTGGAGATCCGCACGCACATAGATCATTCTCTGTCCTATTGATCCTATGAAGATATGTTTCATACGGTCCATGACCGGTGAGGAAATGTATTAACCCTCGGGATGGATTGAAGTGCTTCATACGTATCCTCTCTCTGATGTCAGGAAGAATTTCAAATACTCTCCTTCCTGTTTCCGAATTGTTCCACTGCTGTTGCCATTCATTCAAAATACAATTTTTGATGTCTGTCTTCTTGGTTGCCACTTGACCCAGGATTTCTGTATCTTGTCTAAGTTTCCTTTTCGTAGCCAGTAACATGCTGCTCTTTTTCTTATTTCCAGATCTAAAGACATATTCCGAGAATGACTGTAAGTACATCAGTTGGGGTACTTCCGAATGCGCCTGTAAGACGCAAGAGAATTCCCTTGTTGCATTCGTCTGATATCCCTTGCAGGTTTAACCAATCTTAACCTATGCGCCCATAGTGCTCGCTCCATAACTTGCAATAGCTGTGGTAATGGCACCATGATACAGCCTTATAGTCGGCAGTGGGATTAGAAATCTTCTTTGCCCAATGCTAATTATTTTGTTCATTGCTGCAGTCGTTCTTTGGCATATATAGTCAATGTGATCTTTGAAATTCCTATGTTCATCCAGAACAACTCCTAAGTATCTTACTGTTTTGCGTCTTTTAATGGAATTTTCTCCAAGCTTCACAGTGGGGTTGCGTTTCAGTGTTCCTTTCATCAAAATGTATTGGGTTTTTGTTGGTGCTAGCTGGAGCTTAACTTGTTTACACCAGCATTCCATTACTTTCATTATTTCTTTGGTGTTTGTCTCGATCTCTCTTCTATTATTTCCTCCAACCAGCAGCAAGATATCATCTGCGAAGGCAACGATTCCTTCAAGCTCTGCCAGACCCATGAGTCTGTTAAGGACAGGTTCCAGAGCAATATCCCAGAATTCTGGGCCACATACTGAACCTTGTGGACATCCTTTTGTGAGATGCTTTGTCAGTTTCTGACCAGAGCTCTGAAGTGTTGCAGTTCTTCCGCGACAGTAGTCTTTGAAGCTCTCATACAACACTCGTGGGCATCCTAACTCCCTTAGTCGGGCGAACATACTCGGCCACCATAAGTTATCAAAGGCGCCGCAAATGTCGATACATATGCCAATGACATATTTTTTGTTTGTCGAGTTGACTATCCTCTGAACTTCATTTATCGCATCCTCTGTTGACCTGCCTTTCCGGAAGCCGAACTGCTGCTGATTCATACCTTTCAATAATCTGAATTCTTTAATTCTTTTACATAATAATTTTTCTTGAATTTTCCCAAGTGTATTTAGCAGGCAAATTGGTCTGTAAGACTTTGGTAGTGTAGGGTCCTTATCTTCTCCTTTCCTTATAATTTTTATGCTTGATGTTTTCCAACTATGAGGTATCCTTCCCTGCAGCAGGCAGGCGTTCAGCAATTCGGTAAGGTAAGGAACTATTTGCTGACTTAAGGCTTGCAAGACTTCTGCTGTTATCCCATCAGGTCCTGGTGCTTTATTTCTCTTCAGCGCGCTTATTGCGGTACTTACTTCCTCTTGAGCGAATGGTAGAACCAACATGTCGTTTTCATATTCGTTATTCATTAGTTGCCTTATGAGTTTGTGTTCCTCTGAATCGGACTCCTGCTGGTCGTCCGGCAAGAGCGTTTTCAGGAGAAGTTCCGCCGATTCCTGCCAACTGCTTGTCATACTTCCATCTCCTTTCCTGAGCGTAGAAAAAATAGTAGGTGATTTTATCTTCTGCGCAGCTAGCTTGTACGGAAGTCCCCATGGGTTTAATAACAAGTTTTTGCTAATGTATGTCTCCCAGCTTGTTAGTCTAACATCCTGAAGTTTCTGATGGTACTCAGCTTTCGCTGACCTGTACTGATCCAGTGTCCAGCTACGTTCAGCGGCAGTTTTAGCATGGTGGTAGTGCCTTCGAGTTCTCCTTACTTTTGTCCTTAACCTCTGAAGCGTATCGTTCCACAGAATACATCTTTTATCATTGAGCTTTCTCTTTTGCACTATTGATACCTTCATGGCATGTTGTATCGCATTCGTCAGTTCTATCGCCTTTAGGTCAACATTATCTGACATTTCTGGCAGTGCTGGTAGTTCAAAGGATCTTCTTAATAGGTTCCAGTCTGTTTTATAGGAATATGACCAACATTCGTCTATCATATCTTGCTCTTGGGCATTAGATATGGAGAAATAGATGACGTTATGGTCTGATGTTGTTAGATTTTGCCCAACTTTCCAGTTTTGGACTAATCTGAAAGCTTTCCCATTTGCTAATGTTACATCTATGTTTGTTGCTGCACCAGCTCTATTTTGGAATGTGTAGGGATTGAAGGGTTTATTCATAACTTCCAGATTCAGTTCGAAAATAGTCTGCTCTAACGATATTCCTCGCTCATCCCTGATCTTACTATGCCAGAGTGGAGATTTAGCATTGGCATCCATTGTGTACACTACTGGTCTGTTTCCCATTGCTTCTTCGATTTCCCTCATTTTTTCAAGGTATCCATCTATTTCGTCACTATATTGAAAGTACAGACTAGCAATCACAATTCTTTCATTATGTGTTGTTATTTCAACGCAGGTAACGTTCTCATTACATAACTGGGCAATTTTCGTGACTGTATAGTTCCTGTTAAGTACAATTATAGCAGCCATTGGATGTTCACCTTCACATACTATTTGTGATGTTACAGGCATATGTGGTACCCTCCCTGCACTAGTGTACGGTTCTTGAAGGCACAGTACGTCGAAATTCATTTCTTCTGCTAATCTTCTTACTTCTAATAACACGGCCTCAGTGCGCCTTCCATTAAGTTGTGCTACATTGACTCCGTATTTGTTCATGGGTGGTGTGTATGTATGTGACTCTTAGGCCATTGTTGCCTATAATCAATAGCAATGCGGCCATGTGTTATCACTAGTTGTCTGTACAAATCTTCAAGGTCAAATTCTTCTCCTCTTCTGTCGAACACTTCTAAAACGATCTCCATAAGATGAACTGGACTTGTGGGAAGATTTGCTGCTTTTAATTGTATCCTATCTATGGCTTCCGGAACTGGAAATGTTATGGACCTGCCTTTGCTGTGTCCCGTTCTAATTAAGTGCCTTAGTGCTATTGTAAGTAGTGACATTTCCTCTAGTCTTGCAAGTCGCATTGCCTTTTCGCATTCTTTATAAATTTCTATAGGGTTGCATTTTTGTGATACATTCGTGTTAGCTTTCGTGTTAATGTTCTGTGTCGATTGTTGTTTAGTTATTGCATCCCCAATTCCATCGGTCTGGGTGCTAGCATCTACTCTTATGTCTTCTTTCAGTCCTTTCTTTTTCCAGTATTCCCATGCCCTCAGCATGTCTCTTAGTCTTCTACTTGGAGGCTTGCGCTTTTTTCCTTTGATACCAGATGTAGAAATCCTCTCTGAGTTATCGCTTGAATCTCGAATTTTGTTGATAACTAGATCTGTTATGGTCTTATTGTCCATAATCTATTTTATTTATGGTTCTTTGAAGCAACATCTGGTATGTGGGACAGTCGTCCTTTGATGAACAATTTACTTTTTTCCCTCGCTTCATACAAGGCACGCAGATGGGAGGTTGTCCTTTTTTATCACATTCAGATCTGTTGTGATCCTCTTCGCCACAATGAGAGCATGTGGACTTTTCTTTGTTGCAGTGCTTGCTAATGTGTCCTAGACCGTAACATTTAATGCACTTAGGTACTACTAGGAAGTCTTTAACGGCTATTGACTGGAAGCCCAAATATAACCGCTGTTTGGCAATAATGATTTTTCTTAGCTGTGGATCTACTTCCGCCACATGATGAACAGTGGCTTTTCCTTTAGGGCCAGTTCTGAATTTTAAGACGAATTTATGAATAAGCTGAAGTTTGTCTTCTCTGGCTGCTCTTCCACCTGTAGCAAGCATAAACGTCGACTGTGTCTTACAGGGTACTAAATTCTGCTGCCATCAAGTTTTTTTTTTTCTTTTGCACGGTACTCCTGAAACAAGATATGTATAGTCTGCCAGCATTTAAGCTTGTAGAAGGACAAAATATATAAACATTTTTTTCCAATTTTTCAAAACATCAAACATATATCACTAACAACAAATCAGTTTCTGCATAATATTTGTCCATAGTAAAGGAGGTACATGGACCAGAAAATTCTATAATATAAAACCAATTGACATGGGTCATTTTCTTGTTCAACAATAAATATTAAAAAAAAAAAAAAATCTACGCCATGTTTGCAAAGATTTGACTAACTTTAATACTTCTTTTCCTCTCAATATTAGTATTATGTGGTACTATAACGTACTGACTTTTTATGGTTTGATGTCTTGCACGCTGAATGGTCCTTCCTGTCTGTGGCACTTAAAACAATAAAGGCGGTAGCTACTACCTCCCAAAACCTCAATGATCTAGCAAGGTCCATCAAATAGAGGTTCAAATTTTTTGATCCTACCTTTTAATTTGGATGACTTGTGGTGTGTCTTAGCCAACACCAAATCACCAAGTTCATACACTGTATAGTTGCCATCCTTCTTTTGTATTTGTTTTCTTTTTAGGTAGTGGGTTCTTGAAACAGTATGTCGTTTCCACTTGACTTTCTTTTTCTTCAGGTAATGGTTTCTGAAAGCCGTATTTCTTTTCTTCTTGAAGCAGGGTTTTGAAGTCTGTTTTCTCTTCAGTAGTTTTTTCTTCATTAGATAGAGGATTCTTGAAGTAGTATTTCTTCTCTTCTTCATTTAATCCTTCCTTAGGTAGTAGGTTTGTGGGTACACCATTCTATTCTGCTTCACACACAGCAAGTCTAATGGTAGCTTTTGCCCTATCAGAAATAGTCTCCCTTTGCCACAAAAATCTTCATCAGAAACAATACATTCTTTATTAGTGAATACTTCTTGAATGGAATTACTACAATTATTTTCACCAACAAAAAGACTCTGTACATTGCTCACTTCATTACATGCTATGTTAAATATAGTGTCATTTAAGTTCACTTCCTCAATATCATTCTTAAAGAAACCATTTTGTTTAACTTCATATGAAATAGGTTCACTTATTGTGCTCTCAAAACACTCATCTTTGTCATAGCTTATATCAATAATTTCATCACCTTCCTTCTTACAATAAGCAACAAATTCCTCCAATTCTGCACCAATGTTGGAAGATTCATCCCCATTTATATTATTAACCATGTAACCTGCTATAGAATGTTCAACATATTTTTCTGTTAGAACATACTCCGCCAGAAGGAAGAATTCAGCATTTAATCTAGTTGTTATCTTCATTCCTCTGTGTAATATGTTAGCTAAATGGTCCAAATCATAATATATCATCTTGTTCTCTGCAGTAACTTCATGTTCAACATCATCTAGGTTTTCCTGGCATTCTATAATATGTTTTTCTAAGGTTGCTTCAACTGTAGTAACACGTTCGCCAAAATGTGTGTAATAATTTTCTATCTTGTCATGGATTTCATTTATTTTGGTATCGATTTGTTGTGAATGGTCCATAAAATCCCTTCGAAGGTCATTTACACTGGTCTTTGTCTCTCTGAACTGAACATCTAAATGAGACTGCATTGCTAAAATTAAGTTAGTCAGTATTTGTAGAGAAATGGTATATTCTGGCTGGGTAAATTAAGAAGGAGTTGATGGAATTTGTTTATTTTCTGGTTCCTGATGGGTACCTACAGCAGGAGAATAATCACCCTCAAATTGTGAAAACTGGACCCTATTTTCATCCTCTGGTCGACATACAGGTGTTTTTCCCAAAATTACAGATGGATAAGGGTCAAGAATGGTATATACCGATGGTGGGGACATATCCAGTAAATTAGAATTATCTGTAACATCAGGTTGACAGATAACATGAAAAGTATTTTCACTGTCTTTATCCATGGTAAGTTCAATTCAAATATTTATAACCGACACAAAATCAAACTTCGTAGCTCAAAACACAGTTAATAGAAGTCGATAAAATTCTCAACATGCAGAGAACGGAAATTATTCAAATCCGTAAAAATTAAATTATCTAAATGAAAATCCTTCACAGAATTTAAACAAATAAAAGGATTTAAAATGTACTTCCCTTTTATGTTTCCTTTTTTTCCGTGATGTGTTGAACAGCAAAGCAAAACACGACTTTGCCGGCCACCAATGTTGTTAAACCAAACATCTGTTCAGTTGATGTGCTCTTGAAGTCTCTGCTGTGGTGCGTATCGATATACAAGTCGACCGTCGACTGTAAAATCGTTGTGTGTTGCATTTTCATTATCTTACTTTCCGAAGTTCGTAATAGTTAACAAAATTACCAATTCAAGTGTCAAGGTCGCCATGAAACGCACTTCTTTCTTTAGTCGTAATTTTCAGAACTAGAAATAATTCATATACATGTTTTCAATGAAGGAAGGCTCGTTTTATAATAACTCCATTTTAATAACAACGATTCCTAAAGCTAAACCAACACCCGTCATACAATCTACATGGGTTGTTGTTTAAGACTTCCTTTCCGAAAAATTGCGGCTTCATGAATTGGTAATCTGATTTCACGAAGCGACATCTACTATTCAAGAAGTTTTGAGTTCATCTGTTTGTTGATAATGACCAGCGAGAGGTAACAGGAAATCCAAAGCACATATATTTAACGTTCTCCATGGAATTTTAATTTTTCATTTAACTTTCTTAAATGGTAAATAATTTTATAAAGTTATTGCCTTTTGGTATTAATCAGCCCCGTTACACTTTCCCCGCCAAATATGATTAGAATACTAAGTCATTTTTCAAAATAACATCCTACTGATAAAAATTTTCTGAAACCAACACTTCCTCTCTACCTAGAAATTTTTAAGTTCACCGCACACACCCTACATCCGGGTTCTCATACTTCTGCCTTGACGGTTTGCGAGATAATGCTTATTCAACACAGCCGATAATTCCACTTATATAGGTTTCATTCCTCATGACATAATAACAACCTTTGGAATGACCAAAAAATCCTTAGTTTTACTCCAATCTTTCTAAAATGTTGGTATGTTGTAGCCCTCAATTTTCTTGTTATTTCATTCTATTTTGACTTTTGCCGAAAACGTCCTAGTTTCAGAGATTTTAATTTCAAAAGTTGCAAACCACAAAATCTCCAATTACTTTTAAACTGCCTACTCCCCCAAGCTGATTCTAGCACCAAACCAGTCTTTGGAATTTCCCCTAACTTTTGATGTAATTTACCCTACTGGGCTCTATGTACTTTAAGAATTATTCATTTAAACCTTACCTATGCCACACTGCTAAGATATTACTTAGAGTGTTAAATCCACAAATATCTAGCAAACTGTAAGAACAGTTTGGATTTCAAAAAGGAAGAAGTGCAAGAGACGCTATAGGTTTGCTGAGAACAATAGGAGAAAGATACATTGAAAGGGAAAGAGATTGTTACATGGTTTTCATAGACCTGGAAAAGGTTTTTGACAGAGTACAATGGGTGAAGTTAATGACGATTCTAAAAATAAAGGTATTGATTGGAAGGAAAGAAGGCTAATAAATAAATTATACACCGAGCAAGGAGTGAGAGTGGGGAATGATCTTACAGAAGAGGGAAAGATTGGCAGAGGTGTCAGACAGGGATGTTGTTTATCACCCATATTATTTAAACATATATTTGGAGGAAATTATGAAAAGAAGTTTAAGAGGTAAAGGAGGATTACCTGCATAAGGTTTGCTGATGACATGGTTTTGCTCACAGAAAGTGTCAACATACTCAGAAGAATGTTAGAGACTTTAGACAAAGGGTGTGAGAAATTCGGAATGAGAATCAATAGGACTAAAACTAAATGTATGATGGTGGGAAAGAGTAGGAAAGAAATGATGATACCGCTGCAAGGAGAAATAATTGAACAAGTGGAGTCCTTTAAATATCTCGGGAGTATTGTGAGTGGTGATATGAGTTGCAAGAAAGAGGTAAAAACTAGAATAGCAATGGCAAAGGAAGCTTTCAATAGAAAGAAAAATTACTTGCGGAAGGCTGGACAAAACCCTGAGGAAAAAATTAGCTAAATGTTTTGTATGGAGCGTAGGGCTGTACAGAGCAGAAACATGGATGCTACGCAAAGAAGATCTAAAGAGGTTGGAAGCTTTTGAAATGTGGGTATGGAGGAGGATGGAGAAAATAAGTTGGGAGGACAAAGTAAGGAATGAGGAAGTGCTGAAACGAATAGGAGAGAAAAGGTCACTCATAAAATCAATAAGAAACAGAAAAAAAGAACTGGATTGGGCATGTATTGAGGAATGAAAGTTTGCTTAATCTGTTCTGGAGGGGACTGTAAATGGAGAGAAGAGGTCGGCTGATGGATGAAAATGATGGATGATATAATGATAAACGGGAGATATATAGAAACTAAAAGAATGGCAGAACAGAGGGAGGCATGGAGGACTGTCACTGTGCGTGGACCTGCTGTATAGCAGAGAACCCATGATGATGATGATGATGATGATGATGCCATGATGGTGCAATCAAAACACATTAATTTCTCTGGAACTATTGCTGTGATGAAGCTGAAACAAATAACACTTTCCTTAACAAAAATTATCCTATTGCCTGGTAATTTAATCCCATTCCTGAAGCATTTTCTTCCTAGTTCTTTGTTTTTCATATCTGATGTTGCTATATTTCCATTGTTTACATGAACCTTTCATCTTGCGGCCATATTGCGAAAACTTTTAATTCTACTTTTAACACTTGAATATTACCATATTTTGAAAATAAAACCTATACCTGTAGTCAGTGGATTTCCTTCTTTAATATGAATACACTTTGAAGTCTGTATCCCTGTTAATTCTCAAAAATGAATAAATCTAAATTTTTATAGTTTTGCCTAAAAATCCTATTTCCTGTTTTGCCATATAAGGTGCATCCTTTTATTTTGAATCTAATGAAGTATAAATCTTTATTATATCTAGAAAACTAAGGCCAATATCTTTTTTTTTTTTTTTTTTTTACGCAAGTCATGCAGTGTGGTGTAATAGTTATTAATCTTGCAATAACTTTTTAACTACATTTTTCCAGCTACATGTGTCATACCTCATATTCATCATAATTACATGCTTTCTTTGTGGAAATAAATGCAACTAAAGGGATGCTAAATTAAGATTCTCCCTATGTGCAGCTTAATATTTCACGAGTTTGAGTAAATTCATCCTCCTAAAGTGCTTTTTATCCCAGAAAATGCTTCAAAAAGTGGTTTACTATTAAGCTAGTATGTGCTAAGGTTCCTTTAAACGATTTTTGAGGACATATCAGAGAAAATAAGGTTATATGACACTGTCTATCTGTTGTGAGTGACGGGTTTAGATGCTCATGCATTTTCTTTGCGCTAAAATAACATACACTTTTTTTAATAATTCTACTGTTAATAACCAATTTTAATACATAAAATTTAATTAAAATTCCTGACACTAAGCACCTTCTTTAATTTTGATAGAATTAAAAGTTATGATTAAAATAGTTGGCTGGGAAGAGTGGGAAGTTTCAAACTATGATAATAAAGTTTAATTACTAAAGTAACTGTTGGTACTGTACGTAATAGTTCTGAGGAGGTGAAAAAGTTGAATGTTGTGCCAATTGATTCAGATAAGACATTGGTGGGGGATATAAGACAGACAGCAAACATATCCATATTAGGGAAAGTTGTTGACAAGGGACATCAAGTAAATGAGAATAATAAATTTTGTGTAGAAAAATTGTGGTAGGGTCATAGTTTGATTTTCAAAAATAATGCAGAGTTCTTAATTTCAACAACAGTTTCACTATCAGAAAGGAGTGTGCCAGTGACTTGTATAGTTGGGACCGTGTTTGCTTGCATCGGTGAGGGGAATGCCTGTAAATGTGCTGATATTGATGAGATTACTAAATATGGTGAAAATGAGGATGATGCAGTCTTGTTAGAAGATGCAGCTGAGGATGAGAGCTGTGAAGTAAGGTGTTTGTTAACTGAAATGGGTGTGAGAAAGAATACCGTTGTGCCAGTTTCTAACTGAAGTTGACCCAGCTGATACCATGTTCAGGTTCCCTGTTTGATGTAGGGGATAATATTGAAGCGATGAAGGTAATTGTTTTACAGATGAAGTCTGCGAGTTGAACTTAAAAGAAAGTGGAGATAGAGATACAGATTATTCAGATGTAGGCAGTACAATAAGTGTATCTTCTTATGGTATGGATGTCTACAGAAAGTATTTTAAACCTACAATTCAATTCTCAATGTTACATACTAACAATGAGTGTCTGTGACAACAATTGGGATGCAGGTCATTACAAACAAACAATATATGAGGGGTTGAAAGTAGAAGGAAACTGTAAAATCAGAAAAAATTACCGAAGTAGTTTTTCGGGTAATCCTGAAACCCAGTTGTAATTTAAGTATTCATGCACAAAGTAGTTTTTATAATCCATGTCTCAGAGAGGTGTTACTATGTATAAGTAAATAGTTCATAAACAGTATTTACTAAATAATGCTGTTTAATGACTTGATTTGTTTCAGTGTTGGTGTTGGTGTTGGCTACACTGAGCCCACCATCTTGTGCGACTTTGTCCTAGTGAAAACACGATTGTGAGTGATAGAGCAACAAAATACATGTAGATTATAATAAGAATTGGTTTCATATTGAGAATGATGAAGTTAATCAAATAATTACTTAATAAAAACAAATATTAAGCAATTAAATTTGAAAATAAATTGTTTTGTAAATGTATTATTGCTTTTTTCCTTGCTTATGGCCTTATGCCTCATCGACGTCAAGGTCATTAGAGGCGGGAAGGGACTGGGAGAAAAGTACAGGAAGGAATTTGGCCATGGCATTTAAAGTATCCAACCAGACATTTGCCAGGAGTGATTTGGGGAAACCATGGAAAACCCAAGTCTCAATGGCTGGATGGGAATTTGAACCAGTGCCGTCTTGAATGAGAGGTAAGTCTTTACCTCTCACTCACCATGTTATTGTTTCTGGACTTTTATGAGAGTTGTAAAATGTGAGGATTTGTCAGAGTGAATGGAATAGTTTATTGTATAAATGTAAAGATTTAGTGTGTACTCTCAGTAATTAGTTATGATTTCTACTTTCCTCGTTTTCTTGTGTAAAATTTCCCAATTCCTGGGGAGAGCCCTCAGACCCAGCTTTCTATTAATTTTAATTCTTTAAATTGATTATCTTGGTGTCAGAGAGAGATAAATACTGATTAATTATGCATTTATATATATTTTTCCTAGGAATGTACGGTGTTGTGGTGGATGTAAATTGTTTAAATGAATTCAATCAGAAGCAATAAAGTGTCCAAAATGTTCATTAAAATACTGTAATTAAGAATATTGTGTAAGCCATAGTATTGACTGTTTGAAAATGTTTAATTTTTCAGCTTTGATGTTCAAATGCTTATAAATATGATTTAAAAATATATCTATATAAATGTATGTAATTTTACATATGTTGTAAGTGTTTTTGAATGATTGTTAGCACTCTAGAAGGTCTGTCGGTCTATTTAATGTAGTTGAGAATATTTTGCAACACCTATATATGTTTCTGAGATTGGAAGCAGACAAGTTTGCTTGGAATTAACCTAATAGGACACTATGTCAGTGGTATTAGTAATGTGCTTAAAATCCTTGGAACAAGTCTGATGCCTTGTTTGTGTATGTTATTTTATTATTATTTCTGTGGAATAAAAAGTTAAGTGTATCGATGGAGGTGTTATTCCAGCAACTACCTATCATTGAGAAGAATAAGTATCATACTGTGGTGAAAGTTAAAAATCATCTGGTGTCCTGACAAAACCTGTAAATATACAGACTTAGTAATTAATTAGCAGCAATCTCCTATCAACAAAATGCTGAATTGTTTACTATTGCTTCTGCAACAGGACTGATTAATTAATTGCAACCTTCTATATACAACAACTAAGAGCAAGTTGTTTATCAACACCACAGGGCTAGTCCTTTTGATAGGGGTGGTGGCACTGAATGTCTGATAATACATGATTGTAAGTGTTGTTTCAGCAAACAAGTTGAGAGATCAAGATCAGTCCGAAGGCACTAGCTTCCTCCCCATCCCTCCCTGACCAACAACATTTTTCCGCTATCACCAGTGACATCCCAGAGTAGGGAAGTAACCAACCACCACTAAAAACTGCCAAAAATCAATACTACTGTCCATTCAACATCCTGAAGTGCACCGAGTTCGTGCCAAAAAGGAATGTACTAGAAGAATCAAGAGCAAAATGCGCCAATTGCCAAGGGCCTTATGCAGCTTGGTAGATGGGATGTTTAGCATTCAGGAGGCAATAAGACCACTTGGACTGGACCATAACAAAGGGGAACATAAAAAGAAGTCAAGAAAAGTGGCTAGTAAAATAATGTTAACTTTTGAAGAGAGGAATAACCTTCAAAAGGAAAACATTAATGAACGATAATATGTGGAAGAAATAGAATGATCAATGGCAGTCTTAGGCGGTGGCAAGCAGGGCAGAGACCTGGAGCCTCACTCTTGCAGCAGCCACACAACAACCCGAGTAGCAAAAGTTTTAAATATAAAATTTAATTTTATCATTAGCTATTAGTCATAACAATAAAATAAAGTTGCTTAATTCATAATAAAGTATGTATTAATAGTAATAAGTGCCCAGATAAAATTTCTCATTTAGATTTATTCAATGTCACATTTGTATAAAACGTAAGTTTAACAATATCAAAATTAATTTATCAGTGAATATTAATATTTTTTGTAATTTTTCTGTAAAACATAATTGAAAAAATCATTACCATTTAAATCTGGTGCCTTGTGCATTAGAAAACTCACTTGAATGTTCAGTTTTGTTACTTTCATCTGTGTTTCCAATTGACCATCAGGGAATCCCTCGTTCACCAACTACTGTCACCTACAGCTGTTAGGTCGAGCCACACTTTACAGATACTGGTCCTCAACAACAGTTGGCCAAGTGACAACTCGCTCCCTCTCATGTTTACAATTGTTCATAGCTCGTCTGTGTGATGGATGTGTTTCTATTCAATCTTTACTCTCCTTTAATGTTTTCATGTGGTTGTTTCACGGAATCAATTTTCAAAAATTTCCATAAAAGTTAGTTGGGAGTCACAGCTAGGGTTGCCAACCACACTGTATTATAGAGAGTTTTTCTTTATTTTGTGTAGGCAAAATTTATAATCTGCAGAAGTAATAAAATACGTCAAAATACTTTCTTTATCTGACTCACATTATCAGCTCACTGGCTCATCTTTTACGCACAAATATAGTATCCAAATTTAGTCTTAACAAACGCCATTAAAAGTCTTTTGTACACTATACTGGATTAAAAGATTTTCACATTTCTGAAGACAATTACAATGAAATGTCATACATCAATCACTTCACACTTAAAGTGTTTGTTTCTTTAGATTGTTTGAGGTCACATTCGATGTTGTTGTTGCGGTTTAAGGGCGCGTTGACGGCAGGGTCATTAGCGCTCCAACAATGACCGGCTTAACAATGTGGCTTCAAATCTAAGTTTTACCGCCTGTATGGCCGACTGTAGAGGGGTCGGCCACATAGATGGCAAATCGAGTAAAATGTTAAAATGTTGGCTGTAAAGGGGCCATTAAAATACGAACATCACAGCACATGTCTGGCTGGCTGTAAAGAGGCCAGCCAGACATAAAAACTTAAATCTAATAGTAAAACGAAAACAAATGAGACAGAACAAAACAAGAGCTATGTACATGGATGAGTGGCTGTAAAATGGCGACTCATCCACCTTAAAATATTAGGCCGGTCTTCCCAAAATTTTTGGGACAATACCGCCCACAACACAGAATTTTAAAACTTTAGCCACATTACTAGCTTCATTACCTAAAATATTGGACAGATCGTTGGCTAGGCCAACGTCTGCCCTTAGGTCATAGAATAAAATACAATCAGTTAAAATGTGGCATACCGTCAAAGGTACGCCACAGGCATCATATTCCGGTGGGTCCTTCCAGCGGAGAAGAAAGCTGTGCGTCAGAGGACAGTGCCCTATACGGAGGCGAGTAAGGAGAACCTCATCCCTCCTCGCCCGCTGGAAGGAGCTGCTCCACGGCTGAACGGTCGGTTTGACCAGCCGGAGCTTATTATGCTCAACCTCCAGCCACTGCCTCTGCCACTGCCTCGGAAACAAATCTCTTCACTGCCGAGGCAAGGTCAGACTTTGGGACCGGATCAAAGTCAATTCTGACCTTGTTGCAGGCTAACTTGGCAGCTTCATCAGCTGCCTCGTTCCCCCTGATTCCCACATGTCCAGGTACCCAGCAGAATATGACCTCCTTTCCAGAAGATTGCAGGGATCGGAGGGTATCCTGTATGTCCTGGACAAGACGAACTGCTGGGTATTGGCTTCCCATGGCCTGGATGCAGCTGAGGGAATCACAGCATATGATGTACTTCATGCTGCGACTTACTTTCATATGCTGGAGCGACTTTAACATAGCGTAACACTCTGCAGTGTATACGCTGCAACAGCTATTGAGTTTGTAATTATATGTTGCTCGAGGGAACACTATGGAGCAGCCTACTCCGTTAGCCTGCTTAGACCCATCCGTATACACTGGGGTAAAATCCTGATACTGGTTTAAAATTCACTAAAAACACTGGTAAAAACACTGTCAGCGGTAGACAGCTTGTTGAACCTTGACATTTCTAAATTCGTTCTGGGCCTCTTTAAAAGCCAGGGAGGAGATTTACTCCAACCCTGGCGATAAAAGGAGGGCAATTCAAACCCATACCATTCTAAAATTGCCTTTTTACGGTTTGGTCGCCCTGTGGCGATTAAAATATAGCCGTTCGAAGTTAGGCGACATCATTACGTCGTGGACGGGACTACCGGGAGTTGTGGCAATATGTACATAGTGTCGCACAATGAGAAGATGCCACCGGGTGGAAAGCGGCGGCTCGCCAGACTCAGCACAAATGCTGGGTATTGGGCTAGTGCGATAGGCACCCGTGGAGAGCCGAATTCCTGCATGGTGGACACTATCCAGTATCCGAAGATAACTGTCCCGTGCCGAACCGTATACAATGCATCCGTATTCCAACCGCGACCGTACAAAGGCTTCATAAAACTGTAGCAGACAGGAGCGATCAGCACCCCACGACCTGCCACAGAGACATTTTAAAACGTTTAAAGATTTCAAGGCTCTGGCTTTTACATCTTTAAGATGGGGCAACGAACTGAGCCTTGCGTCTAGAATGAGGCACAGAAAACGAACAGTATCAGTAAAATGTAAAACGGTGTTCCTAAGGGTAAGGTGAGGTTCTGCTAAAAGACTTCTGCTACGAGTAAAAAGTACACAACGGGTTTTCTCAGCAGAGAAATAAAAACCGGTGTGCACTGACCATTCATCCAGCTTGTTCAGCGCAAGCTGCAGTTGGCGCTCTGCGCTTCTCAGGTTGGACGATGCAATAAAAATTAAGAAGTCATCCACGTATAAGGAGTACCGAATGGGGCTCCTTATAACAATAGAGATACTGTTAATAGTGATAGCAAATAGCGTAACGCTTAAAACTGACCCTTGAGGAACACAGTTTTCCTGAATAAAAAGATCAGACACTTCACTACCGACTCGGTACCGGAAGCAACGACCAGATAAAAATGATTTTATAAAACGGCGTTGGTTTCCCCTAAAACCCCATTCATGCAACTGTTTTAAAATAACATGCCACCAGGTAGTATCGTAGGCCTTTTAAAGGTCGAAAAAGACACCCAGAAGGTGTTGGCTGCAGATAAACGCATCCTGTATTGCCGCCTCCAGGAGGATCAGGTTGTCCAGAGTGGAACGTGACTTCCTGAATCCACACTGAAAGCGGCTCAGCAGCTTATGGGATTCAAGAGACAAGACGAGGCGGTGATTGACCGTCCCCTCCAGTGTCTTCCCCACGCAGCTAGTCAAGGCAATACTACGATAACTACCTGGCAACAATTTGTCTTTCCCAGGTTTTAAAATGGGAATTAATGTTGCTTCTTTCCACGAGTCGGGGAAGTGTCCTCCGGTCCAGATATCGTTAAAAATATCCAGAAGGTATTCTTTAGCATCTTTAGTAAGATGCCTCAGCATCTGGTACTGGATAAAATCAGGCCCTGGAGCAGTGTCCTTGGCGCTGTTTAACGCTGACTCCAGCTCCCAAAATATAAATGGGCAGTTGTAGGCTGGAGTATGGGACCCATCCTTACCTATTTAACCTCACCCGCCCCGGTTCGGGTGGGTCTTCAGTCAATTACTGCTGAGGAACGGGACCAGACTCGTCCACCAGCATCTCAGTTTCTTCCTGCATGGAAGCGGAGACAGACATCTCCGACCCAGAGAAATCCTCAAATTCCTCCCCATTCTTTTTCTTCCCCTTGCTATCCCTACTGCTGAACAGCCTGGGAGGGGACGAAGAAGGGTACTTGACGAACTGGGTCGGATCATTCTGTTTAAACTTTGGACCTCTGACCTTCTGGTCACCTCTATTTCCACCGGTAGCTAATGGTATCGCTACAATTTCAATAGCACGCGGTGGAATAGGAGGTGCTATTAACTTGACTGCTGGTGGGGTCTTTGTTACTGCGGCTGGGTTGGTTGAGGTTGCAGATGTGTTGCTAGCGACATCCGCGGTCTTAGGTGTTATGACCTTCATGGATTTTGCACCACACTTGCATTGACATGAGCACACTGTGCTTTTGCCCATGTCTGCAAAGGATGTCTGCGTAGCAACACTTTCTTTCCTGACGGGAGTCGAGACCATCTTGGCAAAGCTTGTTCCAAATATTGGAGCGGTGAGCACTTTTGCCTTCTTCTTTGCCTCTACATAAGGTATCCGCTCTTTGGTCTTCAACTCCTGTATCTTGTGCTCCTCAAGATACACTTGACACTCTCTACTCCAGGCAGGGTGCGACCCAGAGCAGTTGACACACACCTGTGGGAGCGTGCAACTGACACCCGGCTCATGTGCCCCCTTGCCGCATCTACCACAGGTGGGGTTGCCCTTGCATGACGCCGTCGTATGTCCAAACCTCTGGCACTGGAAGCAGGTGCATTGGGTCCAGAACATACCGACGGACGTTCAAGTTGATGTAGCCAGCTTTTATACACTTGGGCAACACTGGAGTGTCAAACGTCAGACTGCCATTTACCCTCCGTGTAATCTGACGCACCTCGACCACTTTCTGGTCTTCCCACTCCTTAACGAGTTCCTCGGCCCCTAAATCCATAATGTCACGGGAGGTGACGACGCCTTTACTACGGTTCAGGGATTTGTGGAGTTCGCTTTGAACGGTGAATTCCCCGTGCTTCTCGCAGTTAAGGAGCTGGGATGCCTGCCTGCTGGTGGATGTTTCCAGCAGCAGCGTCCCGTTCCTCGGCTTGTTAATGGATTTCAAGGTACCAACAAGTCCTTCTAATCCTTTGTTGATGTAGAACGGGAACACTTTTTCAAACATCCCCTCTATCCTCATCATTATTACAAAAGCATTCTCAATCAAGCATACTTTCCTGTTACTCTGGCCCACTTCTTGGTACTGGGTGTATTTTTATTTTCCTGCGACACACCCGTACCGCAGGTTTTTGTGTTTGTGAGGCTGAATTTTGGTCCCACGAGTAAATCCAAACTTAAAAGGAATGCTCATACAACAGGGATGCGCAGGTGCCCCTGAGGTCGCACCTTAGCGGGTGGTTTGCCTCACCACTCATCCACCTCCTCGGCACGTGTCCGACCTTGAGGTTGAGGGGTTTTTTATATAGGTTTGTACCGTCCTCGCGATCTGGGCGATGAAGCCAAGATCCCCATTCTCCTAGGCACACAACGTTCCACCGCCACGCCCTGCGGTGGTCGTTGAAATATGGTAGGAGTTTACGGTGTGGGAAACTTGCGGCGCTCACAAGTTTCCAGCTCGGGCACCGTGGGTTCACCAAACCCGTACCTGGTACTAGCGTACCAGGCCCCTGCAGGAGTCACATTCGATTCACTCGATATTTTTTGTTGATAAAGGATGAGAACATTATATATCTTAATTTAAATACAGACCGTAAAGATGTTGTGTAATAATTTTATGTAGTCTCAAAGACCTAGACAGAGAGTTTCTTACTGGCTGCACAGTGCACCACTATCGTAGCCACCTAACTTACGCTGGCAATGTTACCAGTTAAATGAGACCTACAGTTTAATATGGAATTCCAACCATGGAGCATCCTAGCTTTACACGTGCCTTAAAATTGACCTTTACCTCTGGCACATAAAAATTGCAACTGAGACTAGGATTTTAACTAGGGACCTTCTGCACCCAAATCACATGCCGTAATCTGAGACATTACACAGAATCTAGAAATAACAAAAAAACGTATGTTAAAGCTTATTTGTAATCATTTTCTATACAGTTTACTTTATTTTTGCTATCCCAAAACACACATGAACACAATATTTGGTGCTTCCTTTGTGACAGCACCTGATGACTGATGAAACAAAATTTTATGAATTATTTAAAATGACACAATCTACATCTTATGATCATCTGATGAACATTGAAGTGAGGTTGAAGAAAAGACAAATTTTTAAGGCAATCCATAGCATGAAAACAACATTTGGTTGCAAAGGACTGGGAATTTCTGAATTTGCTTCATATACTTTTCCACATCCACCGCCCCGACCCCGGACCACTCCATCAAAAAGTAAACCAAACTAATGACGGAAGGGTGAAGGCCAAGTGTCAGATGACATGCAGTGTCATTTGAACTATCTTCAATCAGGTGAGAGCCAACAATAAGAAAAGTGTAGTTGCAGTTGTAAGCTACCTTAGAATTTTGCAAATTCTTATAACGAAGTTTGTTTAAAGTAGAATGGGCATAGGTGAACCACCCGATACAGCAGCCTTAGAGCAATTTACACAGCTAACTAAAGCAATAAAGTAAACTAAACAGTTAATAGAGATAATAAATCAACTTTAAATCACAGTTCTAAACCTACCTAAACAGCTGTAAAAGGGTATAATCCATCATCAGTAGCTGCAATATTTTGTGAGGATGTAATTTCACTAAAATCAATATTTTTCTTCACTCTGGAAGATGTTCATGATAATAAACAGTCTAAAGATAATAAATCTTACTATAAAGAAATCATACTAAAAAGTTTAAAATTAATTAAAAATCGCAAATCTTTTTATAGAAATTTATCACATAAATATGCACTCTAAAATTCAAGAAATAATATGTTAGAAGAGATTTAGGAAGTCAGTTTATAGTGCGAGATAAATGTAATTTTTTAAACATTATATGGTAAAGCTAGCAATGTGCCAATAGGAAAATAAATTATTTCAAGCAATACACGTAAATTCAGGGGGAGAAAACATTGTCAGAATATACCACAGTTTATTAGAAACAAGGTTTTGTAAGTATTTTTGAGAAATATGCAGAGTTGTGATTAGAATGAAAGAAAATAGCGATTTTTTGAATACGGCTGACTTCAGATTACATCAGCGAGCCTATTTCAAAAAGTAATTATAAGTTGGAGAAAGTAAACAGAGTCTTGAAAAGTGCACCGTAGGTATTTCAGAACATGTAGAAGCATTTAAAATATATTTTAAAGTTATGATATTATTAGCTCAGTCGAATATTTTGATATTGCGTCATAATTAATACTTTTTAGACTTTTTCTACAGATAAATAAACAGGTCATGTTTAGTATCAAACGAAAGACAATTCCTCTAGAAGCTGTAAGAACTTTGTTTGAATCTTGTAGCGTTAAAATTGTGAAAGTTATTAACAGATTTCATAACCACACAAAATTATTTTTTTACGGCAAAACGCTATTAAATACAGAAAATTTGATAAGGATCAAAATTTTTAACTACCCCACCATCTAGCTACTGTTAAAGTTTTAGAACTGTAGAAGCAGTGTGAGGCAAGAATGAAGGACTATTTTGCAAAATTGGAAGAAGATGACACGGTTTTTACCCAAGTTGAACTTTTCCCCGCACAGGGATACTAGGAAACTATACATATGGTTAGCAGTGCTTCCACGTTTGTTGGCTGGTGGCTACTGGAGAGGCAATATGTAGGTCTATGTAGCGCTGAGCGCTTGAAGCAAGAAGTGCTATGTATCTAACAATGTGAAGAGTCTGCCATATTAGTATTTCGGTAGTGCCATGGAACTTTTGTAACTTCAATGTGACTTTAAAATTTTTTTTAATGGTTTTGGTCTGGTCTGACCACATTTCACTACTTGCAATCTAAGAACTTGGTGAAGAATTTCCAATAGCCATCGATTGTTGTGGACTTGTAAATTTTTTCAAGAATATAGTGAACTTTCAATTTGAAAATAACAGTGACTTATGATATTAACTTAACCTTTCCCATCTTGGTGTTTTATCAAGACAGATGGTGACCAATAGAACTTTTAATACAATCGATAAGCCAGTGGCTTATATGTTACACAGTTGGAGCTGAGGTGATAAACTGTTATCCAAACCCCAGCATCACATTTATCCCTTACATAGGATAGAAGTTGATGACGAAGTGTTTATTCCAACCCCGGTAAGCATTTTGTTGCTGCACAGTGACTGTGTGGACCATTATCTGTCTATTGTGTTCGTGTACCTGTATGAATTATAAAATTGTTTATACGGTATATATCTTTCAGTAGGTAAATAAACATTTAATGATATTAAATTTTAGTGAATCTTACATTATTAACAGTACAGTAATACCCCACTTTACATGACCCCGTTTTGCACGGTTTAACTTTAGCGCACATTTCAAATTTCGCGTTAAAATGCCTCGTATTACGCGAATTTCTTACTTAAGAATATGTATGTACATAATGTAGTCATTGACTTCTCTTTGGTCGCAGAAATCCCTGCTTCCTCTGACCATTCTGATCTATGAATTGGGGATTCCCCATCCTACGACTTGGTACTATGGGGATTCCCTCGTTTGTTTCGTTGGTTCGACATGTTTATCTCGGCTGGCAGTCGTGTTTTAACATTTGGTGGAGATACATAATTTAACGCTACATTAAAAATACCACCTATGAAGAAAAAAAGAGCGTAAAAGTATAACTTTGGAACTGAAGATGAAGGTGATAAGAAGAAGGGAAAATGGAGGCAAAGCAACAATTGTCGGCAGAGGTTTTGTCTGTCAGAATCGACTGTGACAACGATTTTTAAAAATCGCGAATAAATTAAACTTTCTAGCAAAAGTTCAACACCTGTAAGTGCAACAAAACTTTCTCGTGCGAGATCTTCTATCCTAGAAAGAATGGAGAAGTTGCTAGTAGTCTGGATCGAAGATTTAAATAAGAAGAACACACCACTGAGTCAAGATCTCATATGCACAAAAGCAAAATCTTTGTATGAGATGTTAAAGACAGAAGTAGGTGAAGGGAATTCCACTCCGACTTTTGATGCCAGCAGAGGCTGGTTTCATCGGTTCAAGCAGTGTTCCAATCTTCACAATATCCAGATAACAGGTGAGTTGCCAGTGCGGACACTCAAGCTGCAGCTGAGTTTCCAGACAAGTTTCAAGATTTCGTAGCACGAGAAAAAATCCCTGCTTGTCTTATCTTCAATGTTGATGAGACTGGGCTTTACTGGAAAAAAATAATGCCATCTCGAACATTCATTTCTAAAGAAGAACGTCAAGCCAGCGGTTTCAAAGCTGTCAAAGATCGAATAACACTTCTGCTGGGTGGTAATGCCATTGGTGATTTCAAACAAACCTTTACTGCATTACCATTCAGAAACACCCCATGCAATGCGAGGTACAGACAAGACAAGCCTACCAGTCATGTGGCGATCCAACAGAAAGGCGTGGGTTACACAGGAAGATTTTCAAAATTGGTATTCTAATAGTTTTTGCCCGTCAGTCAAAACCTACTGCTACAGAAATGGGGTTGAACGTAAAATCATATTACTCTTAGACTCTACCCCAGGACATCCAACCTCACTTCATACGCCGAGAGACCTAAAAGTGTATGTGAAGTTCCTTCCACCAAACACTACGTCAATATTACAACATATGGACCAGGGAGCAATCGCAAACTTCAAAGCTTATTACCATCACCACACTTTTAGCCAACTAATTCATGAAACTGATGGGGAAGGAAGACAGTCTATGCGAGAGTAGTGGAAGTGATACAACATCATGAAGGCTATTCACAACATAGAAGAGTCTTGGAACGGAGTTAAAAAGAGTTTTATGAATGGGGTGTGGCGTAATCTTTGGCCAGATGTAGTGGAAGCACCTAGAAGAATTGTCCAAATGCACAGATAAGTGCTTGAAGACATGCTGCAATGATTGAGGGGTCTGAACTTGAAGATGTCGCAGTAGAAGATCTTGAAGAACTTGTTATCGAGTTACAGAACAATGCCATAAACGATGAGGAAGAACAAGTAGAAGAGAGAGTTTTATCTTCAAGCAGAATACAAAATGCTCTTTCAAAAATTTATTCATACCATATTGCAGAGCATAGAAAGTGATGATGACCGTGTTTTGACCGTGTGTCAAACAATTAAAAACAGCGTTGGATGTTATGAACGTATTTTACAAGAACGTAAAAGAAACGTTACCCAAAAGACAATAGATTATTTTTCCATAAAAATACATGTAATACTTCATAAAGTGTTCTTAGAATTAAAGTGATTGATTCAAATGATTTGCATTTTTTTGCATTAACTTTTGCTACGTTTAATCGTAAACCCCGATATATGCGAATTTCACTTAACGCGTTTTTTTGTGGAACGTATCCCTCGCGTAAAGCGACGTATTACTGTACTTACAGTAAAGAATGAATAGTAAAACTACACGTAAATTATTTCTAAATTAGTTTTGTGTGGGAAACAAAAAGTGATAGTAAAGAAACCACTACAAACTCCTTATTGACTGAAAGTGAAACAGTATTGCACTCTAACCTTACATAAGATCTATAATTATTCCTTCAACGTCGTCATGGGTGCTGGTGCCACCTACTAACAATAGCAAGAATAATAAGTCAAAAATATCATTGTCTACTGTGGAGAAATTGAAAATCTGAGTCGTCAAACTGACCCAGGTTTGTGGCCCTGAACAATTACTGATGTAAACTGAACTGAGATTCTATTAAAAGTCCAATCCAGGTTAAAGTTGATGTTTTTATGTAAATGATAATGGATGGCAATTCAGTGAATATCATTACAATAAAATATTAGGTAATGGTGAAAAGGTTGACAGGTTTATGATTTATTTATAAACAAAGGATGCCAGTTACTCCTTTCCATGTGGAATGTTCAGACTAGAAAATACAAGACTTGGATTCAGTGAAGGAATGTGCGATTGGAAACAATTGGGTGATTACCTAAAGTCTCGTGAATCTACCAGAGAGAAAAAAGATTGTATATTGAAAAGATTCAATTTAGACAATAGGTTAAAAATATATGCCACTATTGGCTTTTTAGCCCAGACACAAATTGAACGTGAAAGGCAGTGTTGGAGAAATATTTTAGAGGGACTGTTTGCAATCTTAATTTTTTAAGCATTTCACAATTTGGCCTTCCAATGATAGATACAGAATTTAATAACACAGATTCAAATGAGACTAGCAGTAACTTATAGATTTAGGAATGTTAATATCTCGAATTGATCCAATGTTGTGATTTCACCTAAAGCAAGTAACAGACAAGACAATTAATGGCCATTATCTTGGAAAATATATTAAAAATGAGCTTATACAATTAATAACAAGTCACCTGAAAACTCAAATTATTGACAAATGAATAAAAGTTACTTTATTATAATTGTGCTGAGCAATTGTCAATAATTTTATTCACACAATTTTTAATACAAATACAGCTGACATAGAAGAACATTTTATTGGCTTCTTAGCAACTGAAAAAGTTACAGTACATCATTTGGCTAGGTATATAATCACAGAGTTAAAACAGTGGGTATATTCAGGGGCGCCGAGTTTTAGAAAACCTCGTGGGTGCTCATGCCTACTTGATGACACTTCTTTTTTTTTTTTTAACGGCAAAGAATGTGAACTAGTTTTGACGAGATTATCACTGGTGGGTTGCTGATTTGGCAGTGAATAACATGCGCTACTTTTTATCCATAAAACATTTAGGGTTTCATGCAAATTAAATAAAAACCTTCAAAATCCTTGACAGACATGAATGAAGTCGCAGGCACCAAATAGCATTACATAATAGTGAAAATCATATCTAAATCCATCCACTAGGTTTCAAGTAATAAGCGAACAGACAGGCATAGGAGGAAAAAAAAGGTTTTGCGTTTTCTAAATTCTGTTCCAGGCCAAAAAAACACCCCAAATTCCATTAAAATTGGTAATTGGCCTTTTTAATGTGACTGTGTTACAAAGTTATAGATTTTCAACTTTATAATAGTAATAGATAGATAACCGATAATTTGTGTCTTCCTGTTAGAAATCAGGAGTTTATTATTGTATTTGATTTGTGTCCGCAAGGATCGCTTCGTGAATGAAGTCGCAGGTACAGCTAGTAATTAATATACAAAGGAGTTGGGGAAAAAAGATGCGTAGAAAATACTAGATTGAACAATAACGAACAGATACCTACCATAATAATAAAAATGAAATAATTATATCAACAGTGTGAAGAATAATTTTTATTAGCTGGATACATATATTAACACATACTTCATGTAAACAGTTTTACTAAGAATTATACGATCGTCAAATCAACATAAACCTTTTTAAGAAACTACATTTTTAATTTATATAATATGAAGTTTTTCAATGCAAACTTATTTTGTCAAACCACAGCTCTATTTATAAATGTATCAGCAAAATCTTGTAGGTCCACATCATCCACTATTTCTCGGTTTACGTGCATTACCATGCGATAATTCGATCTTTGCTGAGCCACAATGCTCCTCAAATAAATTTTTCTTCTCCGTAATGCTGAAAATGATCGTCTGCGGTGCATATCGATACTGGAATAGTTGAAATGATTTTTGACAATTTGATGATTTCAGGCATCATATCTTGGGTAGATTCGCAATACCAAATTATATATATATATATATAACCGTTTTTCACATTGTTCAGTCTGACATTTTTTTGTTCATGTGATTGCTAATAGCATGATGAGGAACCAAAAGATCCACATCAATGAGATCATCATGGAACTCTTTCACGTAACTGCTGCTTTTAATCAGTAAGAAATAGTTCCACCGTACTCAAATGTGTCATAGCATTTTTAGTAAAGTGCTGGTCGCTACCGCCAATGACTTCATCTAAAACTACAAGATATATTTTTCAGTCAGCGCACGAGGAAAATTAATGTGGTTCACTTGATGACTCGTCTATATGTCTATTCATCCTCATTATTTTTGGAGTATTAATGTTGATTTGTTGATCATCCAATATAAAAACTGAGCCAACAGTCGATTTCCAAGGTTTTTAAAATTTTTCGCCAGTTTGTTGGGATGATACGATGTGCTTGACAGTATTATCTACAAATTTTTGCAAATGGAAAGAAATCTTATGAAACTTGGCGTTTAAAGCTTCGAAGCGAACGAAAATTTCTATCAGAAATGATAATAAAAAGATATTCAAAAGATTGAAGACTTTTCAAAAACCATTTTGCTTTCGCGCAGGTATTATCTTCCTGACTTTTTGTGTCGTTTAAAAAACATAGCAGCACGCTATAATTGTTTAGAATAGTTTTTAAGGAAGATATACAACACTATCTTGTTGGTCAAAAAGGCCGCAAAGAGAGGTTTTGGCATCGCTATCTGCCTGTAGTGATTCAAACCGAGCCTGGTGTTTCGATAAACCACGCATGAAAACAACACGCTAAAAAATCTCTTATTACATGTACTGTACCTGCTTCTATAGTCTCTTGAACAACCAGGTTTAATGAGTGAGCGGTGCAATGCTACCTTGCTTCGGTAGATTTAATCCACAACTGAAGGTCAGTATGCGCTTCAAGATCAGAAGCACCATCTGCATGTAGACCCCTATACATCTCGATGTTTATGTCAAATCTTCTTAGTACTGTATTTATTCAAAATTTCAAACAAATTTTGTCGGATATTGTTGATACCGTTTCATAGAGGCCGATAAAAGTTTCGTGTATATTACACTTTGCGCCCACGTAACGAAAGAAGAGTGTGACTTGTTCATTACTGGAAATATCGCTAGTTTTATCAACCATAACAGAATAGCAAAACCGCATTTTGCACTACTTTTATTATTTTATGCAGTATTTCGTCATTCAAAATAGCACACGCTTCGTTAATGATACCTTATGACAACCGCCCATATTTGTTGCCACGTGTGTAACTCGAAAATATCCTGTGCTCACAGCTCCAACATCGAACGCAATTTGATTATTCACTCTCGTGGTTCCTTATGGCTAGGCTCCCGGTTACTAAAAAATGATTTGTTTTTGTATCATATAGTTTACTTTTTGATAGTATTCAGTGTACATTGACGCCGCGTTCTAAATAGGCTTTATGCAGTACACAACAACAGTGAACTTCAGGCTTTTCATGCTTTTTAAAGCTTTATTTCATGATGAAAAACCACCTTGAGCGAGTGTACTCATCTCCTCTTGATGATGTTTTCGGCGCAGAAACGCCACTAGACATGGTTTCTTTACAGGTTTGCCAAACCCCTTTATCTATATCTTCATCTTAGCAGCCATAAAATAATTGTCTGCCACTTTGAAAATTGTGCCTTTTCTTCTGTTAAACTGAATTTGCAGAAATAACATCTTCTGGTTGGATTTGCTGGGCTGTGCTAAGTTCAGAAGAGCCTCTAGTGGAGGGTTCTTCTGGTTACGATTTCGAAGGACGAATTTATCTATCTAAACTAATAATTTTCAGAAATAAACACGATAACATCATCTTAAAGCACATTTTTTTGTTTACCAGCTCGACTAAGAATGAGTGAGACATCTGAAAAAGACTGCGAGCCGCGGCTGCGAAAACACTGGCTCTGCGGCAGACGGGTGAGGAGCGACGGATGACGGCTAGAATTTGCACGCGGTAGCGCGGGGTCGAGTTGCTCGATTTGCTTGTGTGCGGTTCTTGACGAATCAAACCTACACCACACCTATTTACCACACAGTATATAGTGTTAGATATGACATAACATAGTGCTTATCTTCTCCTTGGGCATGACGTTCACATTCACATCGTAAGCAAGTGCGATCTTGTCGAGACGTCTTGCCTAGCCAGGCGGCGCATTACGCAGGTAATACAGGTGCCGCTCGAAGTTCATTACTGTTGATGTCTATGCTCATGGGTGCTCCGCACCCACTGTTTACCTCTCATGGGTGCCAGAGCCCTCGAGCACCCACAGAGTTGGCGCCCCTGGGTATATTATTGCAAAACTGCAGAGGATATGATAATGGAGCCAATATGTGCAGAGAAAAAAGTGGTGTCCAAAAATTAATACTAATTAATAATAACAAAATTAACACAGAAATTAAATACTTGAAACTAATCAACTTGCTTATTTCTTACTTTGTGGGAGTCACAGCAGGAATCTCATCCTAGGAGATGTAGCACCATTCTATGTTCAAGTAACTTCTTTTTTTTTTTATTTGTGCCGCAAAGGCTGCACACACTGTTTGTTGGCTGAAGTCAGAGGTAGGCATTCTTATCAGTAAAACCACTTAACCACTTTCCAAAATTAACTAAGGATGTGTGGTAGAATTGATGAAGGCATTTAAATACCAACTTTTAAGGATTCAGCAGAAAATATAACAGATTGTACGTTGTTTAGTGAAAGCCATTCTATAGAAAAGGAAATTATAGTTGCTCTTGTTGTAGGGTGTGATATTCTTACAAAGATAAATTTTATAAGTAAAATGTGACAGAGCGAAAAAATACACCTAGATTTGCAATACAACGCCTAGTTGCATGAAAATTATCAGGAAAATGGTTTCCAATCATCCTTGGTAACAGTGAAAGAAATCGCTGAAGAAAATGATAAAGTTCAAAGTTGTGAACAAAGTTTGACTATGAAATGCTTCTGGAAGAGATTTTAAAAATGAACTTTTTCTTTATATCATTCTCAACAATGTGCACACAAGCTGCCAACCTATATTTGAGGCACTTAAACAATACGGGAGCTTATTTGGTTTATCATTTATAACGTAAAAATATGAAAGGAAATTAGCAATTGTGAAATTCTGAAGCAATAGAGTGACTTGCAAATATCTCTATCAGTAAGAGAAACATCTGATGTTGATAGACATGAATTGTATGAAGAACCGCACATGTTTATCCATGTGTATGAAGGAAACAATGACATTATCTCAGTGCTGAAACACATAATAGAAAAAAAAATTAATTGAAGTGTTTCCCACTATCGAAGTAGTCCTGAGAATTATTGCCATCACACCTGTGACAGTTGTCTCTGCAGAAAGGAGTTTTTTAAGGTTAAAAATTGTTAAAACATATTTGACGAATTTGATGACACAAGATCAGCTTTCAGCCCTCGCTATACTTACAATTGAAAACGATGTAGCTCATTAGTTAGAGCATTGTGTTTAAATTTAAGATTTTACTCTTAGGAAAAGCTGCAAATGTCATTTTTTAATCCTTGTGTATATCTTCTAAGGCATCATTAAACCTTAGTTTATCATCGTTAAGAATTTGTCATCTTTATATTTGTTAATTTCAAAACTCAAAATTTATTTATTTATAAGATATGCATCTCTTGTCAATCATCAGAAATACCTACTTTCATTTCACATACTTCGCAAAAGGACAAAGGCCTTACAATGAACTGCAGTCCAGAGCCTCACAATGGTTAAGGCCGCATATACCACTGATTCAAAGGATGACATTAAGAGCAAAGCAACATATTGAAGGGACAGAAATATGTTCAAAAAGAAAAGAGAGCTATTAATTAGATGAAAGATTTTAAAGGCAGCTTTAGAAAGTTAGTGGCCCTGGCTGAGTATGTATTAACTTTCCAGGCATATAGAGCATGAACGTAAATGAGCTAAAAGATAACACAAAAAATTCATATGATATATCTCCATATCATATGAATTGTCTATGCATGCAGGGAAGGGGAACCACCATCATGGTATGACAAGCCACCATCTACCAAGCTATTATGACGCCACCTCCAATACAACTGTAAACTAAGGATGATAGAATAGTGATAGTGGGTGGTGCAGGGAATAGTATTGATAGAAACATGAGTTACAGTATAGAGAGTGACCTGAGGAAGGTAGTGAAGGAGGCACAGCATACCAGGGTGGAGCTCATGCAGGTCCTATGTCGCCATGACTGGCCACAATTGAACTATGCTGTGAGGTGGGCAAATGTGGAAATGGAAGTGGTACTTGGGAAAGGCATTAGTTCTGTGTTGAGGGTTGTGCCTGTGAACACCATTGGTAGGTAGAGGTTTCACTAGGCATGGCCTACACCTAAATAGTAGGGTCACAGGTGTAAATTCTGATTTGTTAGCTAAAACAGTAAGCGAGCCCATTTCAAGTGATTATGGGGCCAGGGCTGTGACTTTTTTAGGTTAGGGGCTACTGGTGAAGGGATGGAAATAGATGATCAAAGTGATACTGATTGCAGATCCAAAAATCGCAGATGTTAAAGAAATAGATGAAGTTGCTGAGATAATAACTGACTGGGGTAAAACTGGGAAACAGGAAGTAAATGCTAAAAATATAAAGCCAGTAATCAGGGTGTTAATGGTGAACTGTAGAAATATAATGAACAAAGTAATCGAATTTGGAAACTTATTAGAGATACATGAACCACAAGTAATAATTGGGGTAGAGAGTTGGCTAAAAGAAGAAGTACTAGACAGTGAGGTTTTTCCTGATGGTTAAGAGTGTACCACAGAGATAGAGCAGCAATTGGCAGAGGAGTTTTCATACTAGTTAACAAAAACTACTACAGTTCACTGGTGTTCATAGATCATGACCATGAGTTACTCGGGGTAGATTTCTGGGGTAATAAGAAAGAAAAAATCAGGGTGTTGGCTGCTTACCACAGTGGAAGAATGACAGATGAAGATGAGGCTATTGGGGAGAAATTAAATTCGTACTCAGATTTCAGAAGTGAGAAGAGAATGGTCATTATTGGTGGGGATTTAAATTTACCAGGTGTAAACTGGGTAGGAAATAAGATTAATAACACAAGGGAACAGAGATTTGTAAATACCTTAATAACAGAAGGAGGATTTACACAAGTGGTAGAGCAAAACAATAGGGGACAAAATATTTTGGATATATTCATAATAAAGCCTGATGACAATCTTACGGGATGTGAAGTAACTCAAGGAATAAGTGATCATGAAGCAGTTCTGAGGGATATTAGAGGATTCAGTGAACCAGCAGCCAAAATAGGTACAATATAAAAAGGCACAGATTTCAAATTTGACAGAGAACATTTCAGCAAATGGAAGGAAGGCACAAGTACAGTAGAGTCAAGGTGTGAAGAGTTCAATGAGATAATAAGAAATGGGGAAGAAAAATTTATTCCAAATCAGAGAATAAAGAGTAGAGAACCTGAGTACTATTATAGGGAAGTGAGGAGGTTAAAGAGGTTGGTGAGAAGAGAACATGACAGAGTTAAGGGACAGCAGGGTAGTAGGGAATATTTAAAACAACTAAACAAGGACTTAATAATAGCAAAGAAGGTGGCTAAAGATGGGTTTATGAAGGGTATTGTCAGCACAGGAGGACCACTGACTGAGGCATCTAGAAATTTCTATGGCTACGTTAGAAAACTAAGAGGAAGGGAGGGTGTTGAGACACTTATAGATAAGGCTGGAGAAGAGGTTACTGAGGATTTTTAAAAAGGCAGAGATTTTAAGTAACTGGTTTAGTGAGTGCATTAGGGACAATGAATCAGAAACGGGAGGGTCTAATTCAGAGAACAAGCTTAACAACACAATTAGAAATGAAGAGAGCAAAAAATTTGAAATTCATCCTGAGGAAATCATGAAGGAAATAAGAATCATGAAGGAAATAAGAAACCTGAAAAAACATAAAGGGGCTGGTGTAGATAATATTTCTACAGATATCTTAAAGATAGCTGGATGTGACATTGTGCCATATCTTAAAATATTATTTAAATTGAGTCTGGATACTTGCTGCTTACCACAGGACTGGAAAAGTGCGATAGTAGTGCCAATACATAAAGGAGGTGTGACAAATAAAGTTGAAAATTATAGGTCAAACAATTTGACATCAGTGGTAGATAAATTAATGGAGAGATTGATATGCTACCACATCAGAAATATATGTGAGGAGCGTAAGTGGTTTTCAAATAGGCAACATGGCTTTAGGCAAGGATATTCATTCAAATCTCAGTTGGTGGGAGGATATATGCAAGATATGTCAGATGAAATGGACAAGAGAAACCAAATTGATAGTGTAGCACTAGATCTGTCAAAGGATTTTGACAGAGTGATCCATAAAATGGTAGCGAATAAGGTAAAAACTATTGGAGTGGATGAGAAAGTGATTTGCTGGGTAGAAGAGTTTTTAAAAGGTAGAAAACAGAAAGTTAGGGTAGGAAATGCAGTATCAAAAGAAGTGGAAGTAAAAATGCGAGTGCCACAGGGAAGCGTATAGGGAACATTGCTATTCATTATTCTAATGAATAAGTGTGTTGATTGTTTACTATCAGAAATTAGATAGTTTGCTGATTACATAATTCTATATAAAAGGATCAAAATGGTAGAGGACTGTAAACAGTTGCAGGTTAATCTGAACAGGATATCTAGTTTGGTTGGTAAACATGGGATGAAGATAAATGCAAAGAAGAGTCAGCTTATTAGATACACAAATAAAAAACTAAAGGTTCATTATGATTATAAGGTGTGGAAAAAATTGCTTGTTGAAGACTTGAAATGTAAATATCTTGGCATCAAATTTGATGACAAGCTAGATAGGCAGGACACATTGGACCTGTGGTAGCAAAATGTTTTCAAAATACTGCACTTGTTGGAGAGAGTGATGAGGAGATGTATGAAAGAAGTAAAGGAATTGGGTTAAAAAACTATGGTAAGACCATTGCTCGAATATGGTAGTGTAGTATGGGACCCACATTTTGAATATCAAATACAGGAGTTGGAGAGGGTGCAAAAAAGGGCTGCTAGATTTGTATCTGGAAATTATTTCAGAAAGCAATCAGTAACAGATATGATAAAAGAGCTGGAATGGGATTCATTGCAAGACAGGAGAAGGGTGAAGAGGGTCATGGGAGTGTACAAGGTGTATATTGGCGATGAGGCATGGAAAGATATTGGTGTAGGTATGAAAAGTAGTGCATGGAAGGGGAAAGATGACCATTACCACAAGCTGGCACTCGATTTCAGGCACAAGGGTGTGGGAAGATTCTCTTTTTAGGTAAGGGTGTTAGAGATTGGAATAAGTTTCCAAGGGAAATGATGAATAATTTACCAAAAACATTAAAATAATTTAAAGTTAAAATCTGTAAAGGGCAAATGTAAGTGGGTGCAGGAAAGGGGCAAGATGGGTGTGTAGGTAAATTACCATCGGAGCATGTGCTCCATTGCAATTTTATTAAATATTATTATTATTACTATAGCAGTCAAAGTACAGTTAAGCGAAGATCAAGTTATGCTAGTTGTAGCTTATCTTGTTTCAAGTTATGTGCTGGTGGATCAAACCATCGGCCTTGCTTTATCCACAGGAGATAAGGTACTAGATCTAAATGCAATATATGGGATTTGGAACTCCATATACTTCAACGGGAGTGAGCGACTACTAGAAATAATAAAAGGAAATGTAGAGATGGTGGGATCAACATTTCTGACTCATATTGTTTAACCATCACCAGTACCCAAATATACTTGACAAAGTCAAAGTTGAAAATATTACACAAGAAGTTCAACTAGATATGAAAACAATCTATCATCATGCCACCAGCCAACGGAAATTAAGCAGGCATCATCCAAGTTTAGCATCATTTATGCTGAAAGATTTAAAATGAATATAGTTTCGAACCAAGTTACACAACACTGTCAGACTACCAAGATAACGGAATTTACACCCTACGCTCAACATGGCTGGAATCAATAGAACAATAACCCATTGAAGTAACGGCACAGGTGTTGAGTATCTTGTGACAATAATAAGAATAATAATAATAATAATCACTCCACTTACAGATACATGTCAAAGCTGTTTGCCAAGTAAAAGTTATTTTTTCTTACAGCAATAAACTGGGTGAAACTAAGTAGATGTAAGACTAATTTTGTGTCCAAATATCAATTTGATCTATAGGAAAATTTATTTTTTTATTTTTGTATAATTATTATAATTTAGGCAGAAATTTGTGCTAATGTTTTTACAAAACCTAAATAGTATTTGAAACCCCCCCCTTTTTCGAAAAAAAAATCGAGGACTTTTTGACCCATCTGGATAATTTTCTACCATGCTGACACTAGGCTAAACTGATTAACTAGATGCTGTCGCATAAAATAATATCAATAATGAGCAGCTCAAACATTTATCAATAAATGAGATGGTACTTTTAAATAAAATAATAAATGCAGCAACGATAACTGAACTCTTTCATGGCAATGGAAGACAGTGTAAGTTGTATTCAACCCAAAAGTGTCTCAACCAACATTCACAACTGTGTCCATGGGCACAAAAACATAAGACGACTACAAAATGGATTAAATGTTCTGTCTCAATTGTTTATAAAAAATAAGGTAACATCACTTTATTGTAAACCCAAGAAAACCTGATTCAATTTGTTTTATGGAAAGAAAAACAGACTTTAACTGCAAGACACAGTGTTCTCTGTAGAAGTACACCACTGTTCCTAGCTTAGAAAATAATGTTCCTCCTTTTTTGTCTGCTTAACGTCTCTCAACAGCGTGGTCTTTAGAGACGGGAAAAGATGGGGGGCAAGGAATTGGCAGGAATTTGGCCATGGCCTTTGGAAGGAAGCATCCCGGCATTTGTCTGGAGTGATTTGGGAAACCATGGAAAACCCAAATCTTGATGCCCCGACGGGGATTCGAACCGGCATCCTCCTGAATGCGAGGCGAAAACGCTAACAGTTACACCACCATGCTCGGTATTAATGTTCCATCAGCAAATAAGTGAAAAGTTCAACAGAGGACTAAGGATATTGTGAAAATAAGAACTACTATGGATACCAAACTAAGAATATAGAAAAAATGTCTTTACATCCCTTTTATTATATAGATACCAAGTCTGGGGTATGGTGATGGAATCAAATATTGAAATCTCACAGTGGCTGCAAAATAGATGCCTTAGGATTATTATTGGAGTATCGCTATTCACAGTAATTATGCTACTACATGATGTAATGGGCTGCCAACAATCAAAGAATAAACAACATACAATAAGACTAAGGGTTTATTCTGCAAACTGGACAAAAAAAGTAATAACAATGACACAAAGCTGTAACCACTTGTTACAGGTAGAGCATAAGCTGTTGGTCAAGTTTTCATTTGGGGATGTCACCTGTATACTAAATAAAAGGTTTTATCTTATGTAACTCCTTTTATTCTCACACTATCCTGTGTGCCAGTGTTTTTGTGCAATTAAAACTCCAGGTTCGTCTGGATTGTGAGAAAATATCTTTCTAAAACCAAGTTCTATTGTTGTGAATTCATTTTGCAGTCATACTGCTTGTCTCTTTCACTCATAATGCCTCTACTCTACTGATTGCTGCATAGAAACAAACAAGTGTATACTCACTAAAGAAGAACCATCTCTCATCTTTCGTCTATATAATACTGGTGTAAGGAAACTATTTTCGAGCTTTATTTTACCGAAAACTTTTTGATCACAGATACAAGATACCATACGTGAATCTAGCTCTCCTGTATGTGCAGTGTCTACAAACTGGCCGAGTGTTTCTTACTAAAGTAGACCAACCCAGTGTTCACTTCATCACCATACATGTCACTCTGAATCCAATTGAAACTCGCACCTATCAGCTGCCTCCACTGTTTCACATGAGACATCCTGTCTAAAAGTCTTCTCAGCTCCAGCCTACAGATGTCTGCAACAAGCTGTTTCTTTGATACAGATATTGTAATATTGTTTATAGGACAAAATAGTCACAAACTGGTATAATTTTTCACATAATATTATATAATAAAAAATAAAACATTAGAGAAATAAGTAACCAAACGAACCCAAATTGCATTTCCAATAAAGTCAAACCATCTGTGTGTGACCACAGAAAATTGTCACCCAAGTGTTCAATAAATGGTGTCCCAAACCTGACATGGGGAAACATGACAGGTATCATGATACCAACACCACAGAACACTGATGACAACATTGTTGTGTAATAAAGCAATGCATGATGAAAAATTAAGCCATATATATTAATGGAAACTTCAAGAGGAAATAAATTATTATTTAAAAAAGTCAATAAGGCATCACAATATATCTTTATATTTTTATGATAAAAATAGTGTGGATACAAACAAATTATTTCAACAATTAAAAGGCTGATAATCATGGCAAGTGTAATTGATACAAAGAAACCTTAACAAATTATGGCACTAAAAAGGAATAACAAGTTCAAAACATCCTGAATAACAAAACTATATAAAATCTATGTTTCAAAAGCATTCAAGCTGACAAAATAGTTTTCAACCATAAATCATTACAAATATAGTAAAATAACTTGGCAATAAGGTTGAATTCTGATTATTTATGATATTCTCCAACACATATGGAGCAGGAAGAAATGCCATGGGATATAATAGTAACATGGAAAGGAGAGTACACCCTTCACTTACCAAATTAAAAAAAGTGATGGATGTGCAAACAAAAAACATTATACAAATATAAAAACAAAATATTTTGATCTATGCCCTAACTCATAAATATAGATGTCGATGCATATGATGTCAGCACATGCACATTCAGTAAACCCAGTTTGTGGACTGTTCATTTCAGAACAGAAGTAATGGGAGGAAACAAAAGTGATACCACTGGAAATATTGTGCACACCTTATCCTTCCTTTTTTCATATCATTACTGACAGTGTCATACATTCTGTTTCTTCATGAATTACTTTGTATTTCATTGTTTACTTTCTCACAGCTGATAACAACTTAATTGAAGCTATAAACCTCCAGGAAGAAGACAGTGCATGGAAATAAATGATATGACATAAAAATACTGATAAGCAAATACTAAACATGGACAAAGAAATAAAATACTGCTGAAAAATAATGACAGATAAATTTTTTTTTCATGGATAATCAAACATAAAATTCATATTTTTCTTTGTCAGCTTAATGTTTGTTTGATTGGAACTGGAGGAACTCATTTCATCTCTGTTTCAGTATAGCTGTATTGAGCAATATTCCTTTTCTCTATCCTCATTTAAATGTAAAAAATGATGAATCAAAATAACATTTAGCTAATGCTTTCAAAGTCTTCCAGTGTTCCACTTCAAAGCTTCTGAAATTGTTTGGTCTGAACCACTAGTAAGGTTTCCTCCTCCTCCCAAGTCAACAAGAGTCCAAGATAAATTAGATGATGGATAACACGTAGCATTTCTTCTTTTTGAAGAAAGTCAGGATGAGGTGGAATGTGGATATCACAATCTAATTCACCATTTATTCTACAAACACTGTTACTGTGAGGGATGGTGTCACTAAACATTAGTGTGGATACTACTCAACTGTATAGTTACAAATTTATTTTATACATACTAACCGGATTACACTGCCTCTCTTCATCAGTAGTAAAGTCTTCTGACATTTTTTCCTCTCCTTTACAAATTTCAAGAAATGATTTAGATGAGCTTGCAGTAAGTCTACTTGAACAGTCTTCTTCCTGCAGTTGTACGGGACATATTTTATCATGTGGTATATCAGACTTATCATTTTTTACCCGAATGCTGTACTCTGATATTCTACGAATACTGTCTTCATCAGATAAGTATGAGTCAGTTTCAGAATCTAAGTGGGCAGGTGGTCTGACAGTAATAGACGAAGGGGTTTTTATTACACTGTCTTTAGAAGCAATTTCTAATCCAGACAAGACATCTGGAGATGTTCCTAATGGATTCGCTCCGAACACCTGGAAAATGGTCCTCCTTGCAGGAGATGTTGATATCATGGACGATGTTATAGTTCTGTCCTCTTCATCATTAATATCTAATTCAGACTCATGCCAATTTCTGTTTCAGAAGGAGACACCTCACATCCTTGGCCATCTCGCACTTCTAGTGCATCACTAGCATCTGAAAGCCAACTTAAAATCTTGGGTTTTGAAGATTTAACTTTTCCTTCAACTTGACTTTCCAAACTGGATAAATCTAAAAAATCTGCCTTTTGCTTGAAATTAACAGCATCAGAATTTTCAACCTCTTTTCCTGGGCATACAGTCTGTTCTGTAGCAGAATGAGGGCAATTTTCAATAACAGTTGTATCTGATTTGTCAGTTTCTACATTTCCATAGTAGTGTTCGAAACCGAATTCAAATTCAGAGCTTGCAGACACAGAAACTGGTGTCACTTCTCCACTGTCAGCACCATCCTTAGTTTGTATAGAAGAATCACCTTCACTTGCAACTATGTTATGTGAATACATCTCATTTACAATAAATGTCTCTTTGCTTTTGAGTCTTCCAACATTTCCTTGATCAGAGATGTTTATATCACATAATTCCTGGTCAAATACCGTTGGGAAGATGTGTGCCATAGCTGCTGTGAAGTTGTAACTGCAAAAATAAAAATAAATCAGAAAATATATTCATGGAAACTGTAGATCAGGACAGGCTTAAATAAACAATTTAGCAAAAACATTAAGCAATTCTTTACTATTTGTAAACTTTTTTTTTTTTTTTTTTTTTACAAAAAACATATGCCGATTATACTAATTTGACATAAATGAAACCAATATGAATTTGTTGTAACAAAAAGTGCTTCACAAAATAGTAAGGGTTAGATTTAATTTTTTCCAAGTACCATGGATTATGATAATGTTATATAACAAGAGAGATTAGATAAACATTTTAAATAATTAACACATGTATTAAAAGAGAAAGATGCCAGTATAAAAAAATATTGAAAACAACAAGATAACAAATCTTAAGTGTTAGTTTGTAGTGAATAGCCATCTAATTAAAGGTAATTCTGTAACGTCAGCATTGTAGTGGCTTGTGGTATTTCAGCAAAGCATGTGAAGTATATAGTAGGTAGAATACAGATAGTAATAACACTCGTTGCTGATTGTCAGAATATAAATATTAATGAATCACGTCTAAGATAATTACTTTAGTAAAGTACACTGATGAGCCAAAACATTATGACTGCTGCCCATCATGAAATTGAATGCTATCTGGTAATGTTGAGGGTATATCACCTGGTATGGTAAGTATATAAGTGGAGCAGAGACACCTGAGAAGTCATTCTAGTGAAGTTACTGTGGTGTTACTTATGATCAAGACAATTAGAGTGGCTGATGAATAATTTATGAGAAATATCTGCATATTATTCACATACGCAGAAACGACAGGCAGAACACTGACCACAGGTAGAGGTGGAAAAGCTACCTGGGAGGTAGGCAGGTAAAAATACCCAGACGTCCCTAGGGGGATTAGCCAGGACAACCTGCTCTGACCAGTGTGGGCCCAGGAGGTATTGAATGGAAGGAAAGATAAACAGAGACAATTTACTGCATGGGTATTTAGCAGATGTACAGAAAGTTACCAGGTTAATACTCTGGGGATGGTACCAACGAATAAGTGGATGTAATTTCTGTACATGGAGAAGTGAAAATGGAATAGCGAATAAGATGACAATATTGTTGGAAAATATGCTAAAAGTTTCCGTATCGATGCCAGAGTATGGTTATAGGAAAAACGATTGGGCTGTGCTGATCCAGAAAGTGGGACACACAGTTTACTGTGGAGAAGCTGTCACCAGGAGAGGTCTTCGACAGACATCTGCTAGTTTGTTTTGTAGTTCACCAATGCCCAATGGACAGCGCCTGACTATCGATAGCTGTTCAACCAACTTCCCATCACGCCTGCACATACGGTGCCAGTGGCAATGCTGTATACTGAGGACAACATATATGGTGCCCAGTGGAAGCAGTTCAACGCCAGCAGTTTGCCTATTGCATACAACAGTGCCGTGGATCTGAGACTTTGCAATGGCAATCTGCCAATGTGTCATCCAACTGTTGACCGTCGCCATGTATGAGGTCGAGAACACAGTTCATGCCACTATAGCTTTAACCAGAACTGAGTTATCTGACACCCAGTACTGCCTCAGATGTTTCATACCCTCCAATGAACTAGACCAAACATGAATTGCTAAGACCTTTTGCTTTAATTAATGTGTAATTTCAATCATGTGTGTCTTTTGTTTTATTTGAATATACAAATTTCATGTCGCTTCAATTTGTTAAAAAAAAAATAATATCAATATTTGTTTTTGTATTTTCATGAGTTTTTCAATCTCTAGAATGATTAAGTTAACCAACCTTTCCTTACCAAAATAATAATATATAAAAAAGAAGGTTCCGTTTCATTATGTATGGTAAATGTGGAAATCCACTGACATAAGAGACTTTGACAAAGGGTAGATTGCTTTGGCCCAGCACCTGGGAATGATCATCTTGGAAATGGCGAGACTGGTGATGAGCTACTCTAGTGAATATCTATGAATAGTGTTTGAAGCTCAATGAAGCCAAGAGTTGGCATCAAGTTGATGTATGTCCATGTGTCATCACAGAACATGGAGGTCGAAGGCTTTCCTGCTCTGCAAAGCAGGAGAGGCAGCATTCTGTTGCATATCTAATGGCCGAGTATAAAGCTGGTGCAGGCACAAGTGTTTTGGAGCACACAATTCAGCAACCACTGTTGAACATGGTGCTCAGTAGCAGACAGCTTCTATGTGATCCCATGTTAACCCACTTACACTGTCAATTACAATTGCAATGAACATGAGATCATCAAGATCAAACCGTAGATCAATGAAAATGTGTCGCTTGATTGGATGACTCTCATTTCAATGGTCATGTATGGATACACCTTCTTCCAGGCAAAATATGCACCATGCCACAGATGCAGACCAGTGGGGGCAGCATTATGCTATAGGGTTATGCTTGTGCTTCTACAATACCTGTGGTAGTGATCAAAGGAACAACAAACAGACTAAGTGAAAATTATTATGGACTACCTGCATCCATTCATGCTTCATGTCATTCACAATGGCAATGGCATCTTCCAGTAGGATGACTGTTGGTAGGAAGGCCAGAATCATGCTACCATTTGAGGAGCATGATCATGAGCTCATGTTGATGTCTTGGCCACCAAATTCCTTACAGAATGCATATGGGACACTATCTGACATCATTTCGATGTTCACAAAATGACAGTTTTCAATTTAACCTACCAAGGTCTTGTTGAATTCATGAATTGCCAAATTGCTGTTATATTACATTCTAAAGCTAAACTAACACATTATTAAGCTGGTGGTCATAATTTTTTTTTCCCATTAATGCATATTGTGGTAGAGTGTTAATTGAAATTGAACTCATAACTGTATTTCAACAGAATTATGTTTATAAAATACATGCCAATTCTGTGTCTAATTTTCTGTTATAAATGCTAGGAAATTCATTTAATATTTATTTAAAAATATATAATTAGGGGAAAAAAAAGGATTTTGAGAAAAAATTACATTATCAGTGATAAAGGAATAACTTATTTGAATCATGTGAAATTTATATGAATACCTTCATTTATAATGGTTTGTAACATCTTATTTTGCAATTACTTATAGAGTTTAGGATAAATAAGAGTGCAATCAACAATACGAGAAATTTGTTTTATATTCAAATTTGATAGGTTGTACACTCCTGGAAATTGAAATAAGAACACATTGACGCCGGTGTATAAGACCCACCATACTTGCTCCGGACACTACGAGAGGGCTGTACAAGCAATGATCAAACGCACGGCACAGCGGACACACCAGGAACAGCAGTGTTGGCCGTCGAAGGGCTCTAGCTGCGCAGCGGTTGGGCACCGCCGCAGTCAGTGTCAGCCACTTTGCCGTGGCATACGGAGCTCCATCTCAGTCTTTAACACTGGTAGCATGCCGCGACAGCGTGTACGTGAACCGTATGTGCAGTTGACGGACTTTGAGCGAGGGCGTATAGTGGGCATGTGGGAGGCCGGGTGGACATACCGCCGAATTGCTCAACATGTGGGGCGCGAGGTCTCCACAGTACATCGATGTTGTCGCCAGTGGTCGGCGGAAGGTGCACGTGCCCGTCGACCTGGGTCCGGACAGCAGCGACTCACGGACGCACGCCAAGACCGTCGCATCCTACGCAGTGCCGTAGGGGACCGCACCGCCACTTCCCGGCAAATTAGGGACACTGTTGCTCCTGGGGTATCAGAGAGGACCATTCGCAACCGTTTCCATGAAGCTGGGCTACGGTCCCGCGCACCGTTAGGTCTTCTTCCGCTCACGCCCCAACATCGTGCAGCCCGCCTCCAGTGGTGTCGCGACAGGCGTGTATGGAGGGACGAATGGAGATGTGTCGTCTTCAGTGATGAGAGTCGCTTCTGCCTTGGTGCCAATGATGGTCGTATGCGTGTTTGGCGCCGTGCAGGTGAGCGCCACAATCAGGACTGCATACGACCGAGGCACACAGGGCCAACACCCGGCATCATGGTGTGGGGAGCGATCTCCTACACTGGCCGTACACCTCTGGTGATCGTCGAGGGGACACTGAACAGTGCACGGTACATTCAAACCGTCATCGAACCCATCGTTCTACCATTCCTAGACCGGCAAGGGAACATGCTGTTCCAACAGGACAATGCACGTCCACATGTATACTGTGCCACCCAACGTGCTCTAGGAGGTGTAAGTCAACTACCCTGGCCAGCGAGATCTCCGGATCTGTCCCCCATTTAGCATGTTTGGGACTGGATGAAACGTCGTCTCACGCGGTCTGCACGTCCAGCACGAACGCTGGTCCAGCTGAGGCGCCAGGTGGAAATGGCTTGGCATGCCGTTCCACAGGAATACATCCAGCACCTCTACGATCGTCTCCATCGGAGAATTGCAGCCTGCATTGCTGCGAAAGGAGGATATACACGGTACTAGTGCCGACATTGTGCATGCTCTGTTGCTTGTGTCTATGTGCCTATGGTTCTGTCTGTGTGATCATGTGTTATATCTAACCCCAGGAATGTGTATATAAAGTTTCCCATTCCTGGGACAATGAATTCACGGTGTTCTTATTTCAATTTCCAGGAGTGTATTAATAAACAAGCTGTGCTTTCTCATTTTATTTATAGATTTAATGAGCTAGATACGAATAAAATAAACTTTTAACATTCTATATTCTTAGTTGTATTTTAAAAGAGCTATAATAGAAATTGTACAATCCATGAAGGAACAAATTAAACTTGTAGCAAAATAAAAAATCCTTAACATAAGAAGTCATATTACATTTTGTTATTACAAAGATCTATTGCAAGCTGTAAACATCAGTAATCATACCTATCTGTCTGACACAACATTTCAGATGGTCTACATTTCTCAGCATGTTCACTTTCACGGCTGAAAAATTCAGCTGAGTTAGGTGATGAGGCTCCACTGCTAGATACAAAAGAAGGGGGGCCACTCCACTGTAAACCTGTTAGAATATATAAACATATAAATAACTATTGGTAAATAATGTAACTGCACATCGAAAATTCATATTTTATATCAGACTTAAAAATGGCCCACTGTTGGATTTTTGACACAAAGAGGAAAGTTTCACAATTTTTTTATGAAAGTCATAAAAAAGGCACAAGAATTCCTAAAAGATCACAAATGGGCTGCCAAAGCTACATGGCATCAATATCACAAATCAAAAAAATTAAAAAAAAAGGTCTGCAGATTTTGTAACTAGTTATTAAAGCAGTTACTTGAGTGTCTCAAATTTAATACAATCACTGAACTATACTGTCATCAGAAGGCAAAATTCTATATGCACTTGGAAATTAATACTGTAACACCAACATTCAATTCTGACTGAAATGAAATACTTTTGTGCCAACATTTTTGGTTCACAGGTAACAGAGACAAAAAGGAAATTAAATATCTATGAGCATTACTCTCCTCCCATGTGATCAGGAACAAAAATAATACTGAGGCAATACATACTCTGCCATACACTTTCCTGCAGATGTATGTTGGCTTGAGTTCAAATGGTACAAGGTTTCAATATCTGTAACATAGCAAGTTGAGCAAGATTTTTGGAGCTGAGCAATCCCTATTCACTACAGTACAAGGATACCTGCTTCAACCATATATTGTTCTGTAGATTATTCTACGTTGTAATTATAATTAAATTTATAGAATGTTGCCATATTTCTTTTAATAACAAAGGATAGGGAAAAATCACTTACCTATCCTTTTTTATTTATATTGCATAAAAGCAATCTCCTTTTTCCTTAATATCATCTCATTTCTTTTAATGAGTAACTAAACAAACTTTTTTAGAAATTTAGTGTTTCACAGTATGACAATTGCATTGCTATCAATAGTTGCAGCCAAGAACTCTTATGATCTTATTGATCATAATGCTCAGGTTGTAATTCAAAATCTCCACAGTAAAAACATCAACTGATGTTCACTCAAACCAACAGACACACATGAAACTAGCTGGTGCTTTAGAGGGGAATATATTTCACTCTTTTTCTTCTTCAGTGTGATAATATAATGGACTGAACTTAAATGGTGTATGCTTAATCTTTCATGAGGTAACATGAAGCATGTAAGGGGGCAGTGATTAATGATATCACCTAAACTTGAAAAAAGTTTAGAAATGATATAAACAAAATTAAATTCCTGAAACATAAGCAGTGGTATAACTATACCACTTAGGCCCCTGACAAATTCATCAGATGGGGCCCTCCCTCAGTGCCGGACATTGGTGGGGAATGGGGAGGTACAAATTGGGGCACCCATTTTATAGGCAACCTGGGAGTCAGTGGTATTTTGCCCATCCTGTAACCCTATTGTTACACCAATAAACATAAGACAATAAGCAAACAAAACTGTCCATTCTTCATAAAAATTTAAGTCAGAACCTAAAACAATTTATCATAGTATCATGGTTCTGTAGGAGGGAGATATTAAAAGGAAGTCACTGCTTTATCTGGCAAACATTATCTGCATGTGTATGATACAAGGAAATTACAACATATCCTAAATAAATCACCTGCATTAGTGCTTTACATGTGAAAAATTAATTAGAAAATGTGCTTCTCACCAAGTTTGGAAAAAAGTTCAGCTTTTTAAGTTAGTCTACAAACTCATGTCATACCAAGCATATCAACTGACACTGAAAGAAGATAATTAATGGACAGAAAAAAACCAAACCAGAATGGAAGGTGACACAAGTTGGAGAAGTGTGAAATTTTCCACAGTAAATTCTCTTAAGATTTGTTCAAATAGAACTGGCATGTGTACAGCATGATCCAGTCACACATACGTATGCAAGGTAAAAAATACTGTTGTCACAAGTATTGGAATATCTCATCAGCATACATCCCAGTAGCCTTTAGAAATGCTGAGACATCTTTTCAGCATAACTTTTCTGAGGAACAAATCAGTATCACTCTCTTTCTGCCTGGGGAGTTCGACTAGTTAACAGCTCCTACCTTCCTCTGCCAGTGCTGGTCAACTTTTGAGTGTGTCTTAGGATAAAGACTAGAAGTTTGTAAGAGCTCTTTTGTTTTGTGTATATTATCATCTGTAGAATAAAGTATTACAGCTTGCAAACCTTTTGGGAATAGAGATTTTGAATGCAACAATTTTATTTGTTCACTAGCTGATACCTGCGACTTTGTAGGCGTGGATTAAGAATTTCTCTGCCAGAACAGAATATAGAAAGTTGTTGGAAGCAAACAATTGGTCCCAAACAACACCAAGTTGGCATAATATGACCGGAAAGCCATCACTATATCATTCTACCATTGAACCTGTCTCTTGAATAGAATCAATTGCCAACATATTTAAAAACAAACGAAGATGTGGGGGGAGGGGGGTGTTAACTAAGGACAGCTTTATTTCAGCTTGGTCTTTTCTTCTTTCTTCAGCATGAGCTTCCGATTCTTGGGTTCTAATAACTTTAGCTGCTTGTGCTCTGCTAGAGCTACAACTTAGACCAGTCACAAAATAATAGGACAGAGAAAATCGACATCTATACTAAATAATACGTTTTTTCTCTAAACGAAATTTATTAACAAATTATACACTTACATAATGCGCAAAAAGCATAGCTTGAGCAAGCGACGTAACATTACAGACCAACACGCATTCAATAAGTTCTCAAAATTTCATGACTGCAACTGTTAATCATAAAAAAAAAAAAAAAAATGTTCTGTGCCCTCCCTACAGATTTTCTCATCAAATTCCGTCAATATTGGTATGGGCATTTAGTTGTCAAAAAGCAACATAAGACAGAGACTTACTTCCGCGTTTACAGCATTACTACTGCAGAACACGAACACACACACACACACACACACACACACACACACACACACACACACACACACACACACACACTGACTACGAATCACCCCTGATGGATCAATATAACGTAAAAAAGTGTACATCTACAGCATTGCAAGACTACCTACGAATTGCCTCGCATTGCACCCCTAACTTTGTGATATCTACAGTTTAACATTCAATCTGAATAACCGACGGCCCATACGTGACTCTTACAATCAAAAATAGTTTTTAAAAATCTTAGTCTCCAAGGGGATTTGAACCCGAGACCACAACCCAAACCTTAGTAAGAAAGCGCTTTAACCACTGAGCTAAATGACTGATACACGGAAGAACAGTACAGAGACCTCCATATCCAATGCGTCTGTCTATCGCCGTTCAGTAATGTTTCAAAATTATAAGACAACATGTATTATTTATACAGATAATTTTTCAACCAAATGTAAACAGTATTTTTATCCTTGTATGAAGTGACTTCACCAGAAGATGGCGACAATAAATTTAGTCGCCGAAATATCATGTGACAACGCATTCTTGACTCAGCTAGTCACCCAAGAACATTTCATATGTTCTCAACGCCGAGAAAGACTTCATTCTTATATATTTTTCTCCTTGTTTCAAAGGATGAGTGTGCAAAGTTCCATCGACATCGGATGAAAACTGCGGATTTGTATGAAGAACAAACAAACAAACAAACAAACAAACATACATACATACATTCATCTTTATATATATAGATATTACTGCAGATCACACACACACTGACTGCGAATCACCCCTGAGGGATTAATGTGTACATCAACAGCAATGCAAGACTACCTACGAATTGCCTCGCATTGCACCCCTAACTTTGTGCTATCTACAGTTTAACATTCAATCCGAATAACCGACGGCCCAGGATTGACTCTTAGGATCAAAAACAATTTTTAAATACCTTAGTCTTCACGGGGATTTTAACCCAAGATCATGACCCAAACATTAGTAAGCAAGTGCTTTAACCAATGAGCTAGCTGACCTGTACACGGAAGAACAGTACAGAGACCTCCATATTCAACGCGTCTGTCTATCGCCATTCAGTAATGTTTCGAAATTATAAGACAACATGTATTATTTATACAGATAATTTTTCAACCAAATGTAGACAGCATTTTTCTCCTTGTTTCAAAGGATAAGTGTGCAAAGTTTCATCAACATCGGATGAAAAGTGTGGATTTGTATGAAGAACAAACAAACAAACAAACATAAATACATTCATCTTTATATATATAGATGATGCAACCATTCACTTGCAGATTCTTCTCCTAATTCAAAGAATTCATTTTACCACAGCTATTTATCAGATTACATCAAGATAGAAGATAGTCAAGAGTAGTGTTGTAAAAAAATGTTTTTTTTTTTACTTGGGAAAAAAAAAAAAAAAAACCTGAAAAAACCTGAAAAAAAGCATTTTTTTTCTGGGACATGTTTTTTTTCATAAGTACTAAATTTCAAATTTTTAAGGCATTAATATGACTGTTTTAGAGTTTATACTAAGTACTTATATTAATTTTTAAATCTAATATCATACCTGCCAACTTCCAAAATCTGGTTTCCGTAAAAACCCTGGTTCCCCAAAACAGTGTTTCCGTAAAGAATGTGGACCACAAATTTTTTTATCGACAATTAACTAAACATCCAGAAATTTGTATAAACAGCATATTAAACCAAAATAATGTCATATTAAACTGAAATCATGTCTACTTACTTCATATTAATTGTTGGCAAACACTAATTACAAGACAATCTTTGAAGCCTTAGCTGCCAAATCATTTCTTCCACTATGTGCTATATTTATATCACAACCACACACTGTACAAAACGCAAATTTTACACCTTTTCTTGACTTTATTATACACGGAAACTCTATGTAATATGCTTCCCTGAATGTCTGGAAATATTGCTTCTTAGCGTTACTCATGATTACACCATTTACACAAGGTCACAATCAACCAACCAAACAATGCACGCGGGACTGTTGGGAACTCGAAAGTATACGAAAACGATATTCAAACGATTGCTGATTCGACTTTCAAAAAAGTATCGATGTAAAATCAGAGAGAGAGAGAGAGAGAGAGAGATCGATTAATTATTGACTACAATAAAATTAGCATATCGTGGTTTAATTTAAGAGTCAAATGAAAGAAGCCTTAACGCACATCTAAGAGCACTTAAAACAATGAAATAAATAGTAAAACCTGCCACAATTGTCCATAAAAACCGCAATAACATTGTTCCAATTAAGATCAGACCTAAGCGATCGAAATCCGTAAAATAACACAGCATATCCGTAAAACCGTAAAATACAGTCCTTTTCCGTAAATTTTACGGAAAAAACCGTAAAAGTTGGCAGGTATGTAATATATATTTCTGGTTCAGTAGAAAAAAAAAATTACAAAAATATTGGCAACATTGACTGAAGTTTTCTTTTACGAATGGGGACTTCCCGAAAAAGCTAGGTTGCGTGAGAAGGAATCCCCATTCCTCATTGTTTGGATTGATACTCGCTATTTTAACTAGTGCTGCCAGGCCCTACAAATTTATCTGTAGACTTGCGGATCTTTTCAAAAAATTAGGAATTTTAAATTTATCTACGGCATTATGCTTCTTTTTATTACTTATTGTGCTTTCCTTATATTCGTATACTTGTTAAACTTGCAGCATATAGTGATACTGAGTCATTGTCAGTAATTATGAATCATTTCCTTGCAACCGTTGGGGTAAACCAACGATTGAAAACAAATAAAGCCCCTATATTGTATGATAATAGATTTAAATTCAAACTTAAAAGACTGTAATACAGAACTATCAGCGCAGTCTTTATGCACAGTGTGTACTTTGCTCACAATTTAAAATTCCAATCTCAAAAGCTTTTGCATACAATACAACCAGTAAAAGAAAATGTAAGTATTTCTGAAGTTATGGATCTAGAGGAGACAGAAGAAGAAACTGAAAATTCCGACACCGACCGAACTAGTGTTGGTAGTGCTGATACTAGTGAATGTGGTACTGACATAGAGGATGAATAAAAAATTATGTTACCTATATAGATGCATTTATGAACCATTATGTAAGACATTATATGATTTAGTAAGATTTAAAACACACATGTTAAATGTAAGTTCCATAAATAAAACTATAATTTATCAAATATATTGTTTTCTGAAAAAAAAAACAAGGGTTCTAAGTTTTTTTTCACAAATCTGATAATTTTTTTTTCAATTTGCAACACTAGTCAAGAGAAGAAGCAGCAGTTGTAAAAACAGAAGAACCTAAGCACAAGTTGGTAGGGCAGTTTGACCTAACTACTTGGATATCCCATCACACCAGTACACGCACTGTTCTGCTAAGAAAGGGTATACACACAATGTTCTGTGTTTGCCCATGTTTTAGAATTATCTGCTAAGTAACATGCTATTCTCCATCATCTGCCAATTGATAATCTGGTTAGCAGACAGAAGACACCAATGATAGCATTACAAACATAAACATTCTCTAATGTACCTGATCTACAAGAATGTATAACATATACTCTGATACCAGCGGTGATCATATGCTTATAGATTAAATATTTATTTGGAGATTTAATTACTTAAACACCTATGAAAACTGAAGTATAAACTGAAATTTTTGTTTTCTGAGAGAGGCAGCAAGAGTATTATGATAAATAATCCATCAGATAGTTCTGACTCAAGTGTAAACAACTGGTTTTTGGGTTAGTGAGAATCTTCTGCCAAGGTAGAATTTGTTAATCACCTAAATACTTGAAACTATAGTATTTTGACTAACACATACATGTCTACTCTATAAATATTCTACACACAAAAACAATTTTTGTTTACTATAACTTCTTGCATTTTGTTTCTCTCTTCCATATAGTAAAACTATTTTATTATTAATTTAATTGCAATGGAACCTTCTGGTGGCAATTTCCCTAGTCATCTAATTACCCCTTTTATATATGTATATTTTTATACTTTTCTTTCATAATTGGAGTGTTAAATTCATGCCCATTTAAAATACTGACTTAAAATTTTTAATGCCGTAAGTGTTTTTGGAAAATTATTCATCACTACACTTGGTAATTTGTTCCAATCGCTGACACCCTTACCAACAAAAGAAAATTTTCCCACTCCCTTATGCATGAAATCAAGTGAAAGCTTGTGGTCATAATCACCATTCCCCTTCCATGTACTATTCCTAATTCATTGACCAATATCCCTCCAAGCCCCATCACCAACATATGCCTTGTACACTCCCAACACTCACTTCACCCTCCTTCTTTCCTCCAATGAGTCCCAATCCAGCTCCCTTAGCATATCAGTTAGTGACTGGGTCCTGCAATAATTTCCACAAACAAATCTAGCTGCTCTTGCACACCTTCCAACCCCTGTATTTCATAACCACAATGTGGATCCCAAAGTACACCACCATATTCAATCAATGGTCATACCAAAGTTCTGTAACCCAAATCCCTAAATTCTCTGGTACATCCTCTCATCTCCCTCTCCAGTAAACGAAGGATTTCGTAACTCCTTCCCACCACATGCCCAAAGTGCTCTGCCAAACTGAGTTTGTTAACAAACGTTATGAAGATATTTACACTTCAAGCTTTCAACAAGCAATTCTGACCCCACCCTGTAATCATAATTAACCTTTAGTTTTTTATCTGTGTACCTTATAAGCTGACACTTCTTGGCATTTATCTTCATTCCATGCTGACCTACCTATTTAAGTATTTTATCCAGGTCACCCTGCAGCTGTTCAAAGTCTTCACCTGTTTTTATCATATTTTATACCATTATATCATCTAAAAAATACCTAAATTTTGATCATAACCCATCAACACAATCATTCATTAGAATAATCAACAGAAACGGTACGAATACACTACACTGTGGCACTCCCATATTTACTTTCACCTCTTTTGATATTGTATTTCCTACTCTAAAACTTTGCTTTCTGGCTTTTAAGAATTCCTCTACCCAGCAAGTAACTTTTTTATCCAAGCCAATATATTTCCGTTTATTTAAAACCACTTTGTGGCTCACTCTGTCAAATGCCTTAGGAAGACCTAGTGCCACCATATCAACCTGGCCTCCCTTGTCAAATTCATCTGAGATTCACATGAATTTCCTTGCCTAAAGCCATGTTGTTGATCTGAAAACCAGTTTCGTTCTTCACAGACTTTTCTTATATGGTTGCATATCAATCTCTCCATCATTTTGCCTATCACTGATGTCAAACTAATTGGCCTGTAATTTTCAACCCTATTTGTAACCCTTCCTTTATGAACTGGTACTACTATCGCTCTTTTCCAATCCTCTGATAAGCAGCATGACTCGAAACTCATTTTAAATAAAATTTCAAGGTAATGTACAATGTCGTATCCCACAATCGTTAATAAATCTGTAGTAATATTATCTAAACCAGCACCTTTACATATTTTAGCTTTTTGAGTTCCTTTATAATTTCCTGAGAGTTTATTTCAAATTTTGTAGTTTCTTCATTTACACTTTTAGAAAGACTCTCCTCTGATTCAATTCCTTCCATCACAAAATGACTGTCCCTAGTTGCCTCACTAAACCAGTCACTCACTGTCTCTGCAATTTTAAAATCCTCAGTGACTTCAACTCCATTCTTACCTACAACAATATGAGTACCTTCCTTTCCCCTCAGTTTTCTAATATAGCCATAGAAATTTCTAGATGTATCATTCAGTGATCCTCCTGGACCAATAATATTCTTCATAAACCCATCCTTTGCTAATCTCTTTGCGCTTATTAATTGCTTGTTTGGTAGTTTTAGTTATTTCCTACTGCCTTCTTGTCTCTTAACTGTGTTGTGTTCCTGTCTCCCTAGCCTATTTAACCTTCTCACCTCCCTATTGCAGTATGTAGGGTCTGTGCTTCTCTTTATTTTATGTTTTGGAATAAACATTTCCTCACCATTTCTTATTACCTCCTTAAACTCTTGCCATTTTGCCTCCACTGTACTTGTGCCATACTTCCATTTGCTGAACCTTTAAGTGAAATATCTCTTCAATTTTAAAGTCTGAGCCTTTTTATAATCATGGCTTTTCCTTCTATTTTAGCCACTGGTTTACTGAATCCCCCAATATCCATCAGTACCACACAGTTATCACTTATTCCTTCAGTTACTTGACACCCTACAAGATCTTCACTAGGCTTTATTAGAAAGATTTTTTTTGCTGTCGTCAATCTTTCGACTGGTTTGATGCTATCCTCCATCCCTTCCTATCCCGTGCCAACCTCTTCATCTCTACATACACCTTACTTCCCATATCCTCAATTATATGCTTCATATATTGTAATCTCTGTCTTCCTCTACAGTTCTTACCTTCCACTGTTCTCTCCACCAGCATATTAACCAATTCAGCAGGTCTCAAACTATGACCTACCAACCTGTCTCTTCTTTCAGTAAGCTTCTTCCACAAACTTCTTTCCTCACCCATCAATTCCAATACACGTTCATTTCTTACTTTGTCTGTCCACTTAATTTTCAGCATTCCTCTGTAGCACAACATTCAAAACGCTTCAATTTTCTTTCTTTCTGGTATTTCTGAAGTCCATATTTTGCTACCATAAAGTGCTGTGCTCCACACATAGAGTTTTAAAAAGTTCTTTCTAATTCCTAGATCAATATTTGAAACTAAAAGGTTTCCCATTTCATGAAGGCTCTTTTTGCTAGTGCTATTCTGCTTTTAACATCATTCCTGCTTGGGCAATCGGTTGTAATTTTGCTTCCCAAGTAACAGAATTCACTTACTTCTCCTATTGCATCCGATCCTATTTTTATATTTAATCTACTACTATTGGTATCATTTCTGCTACATTTCATCACTTTTGTCTTGCTTTGATTTATATTCAGTCCAAAATCTTCCTTCAGTATTTTGTTCATGCCATTCAGTAATTTCTAAATATCTTCAGCCCTTTCTGCTAACTAGACAATGTCATCAGCAAATCGTAGCATACTGATTTTTGCTCCCTGAACCCTTATGCTACATGGAAACTTTTCACTTACTTTCTTTATTGCTTCTTCTACATACAAGTTGAATATTAATGGGGATAAACTACAACCTTGTCTCACACCCCTTTTAACTGATTGTAAGGACCAAGGCCGATACCGGGGTGGAGTATAGCCTAAGTGCCTTAACTTACACTCTTGATGTGGACTCAAAGTTCTCAGTAAAACTTGCTAAATAATTTTGAATTGACCATGTAGCCTTGATAGTTCAACTCGAATGATTCAGGTCGCCACAATATTTGTTGACCCACAAATATTGAAAGGGTTACTATTTAGCTACGAAATGACAACAGTTCAATTTTAAAATTCTTCCAATTTATTCAAATAAAACAAAAGTTCAAAACAGCATTCTAAAAGTTGATTTGGCTCATCGAACATACGTTTCCAAAAGTTTGCAGATTGTGGAGAGATGTTAAGACCGACCGACCCCTGATGTAAAATTCTACCAGTTCATGTCACCGTTGAAACCCGCCGTAAGCCAAAATCCCAAAATGGCCGACTCGGTAGTACCAACCCTGACCATCTCCTACCAACAGCACCGACGCTCACACCCCCTAGACGCACATATCAGCACAGCGTCCAAACTAGTAAATTTTTTTTTTTTTTTTTTTTTGTAACAGTTTAACGTCCCTTTTTAACAACATGGTCTTTAGAGACGGGAAAGGATGGGGGCAAGGAATGGGAAGGAATTCGGCCATGGCCTTTTGAAGGAAGCATCCCGGCATTCACCTGGAGTGATTTGGGGAAACCATGGAAAACCCAAATCTGGATGCCCGGACGGGGATTCGAACCGCCGTCCTCCCGAATGCGAGGCCAGAAAGCTATCCGTTACACCACCACGCTCGGTCAAACTAGTAAAGATGGCCGATCCTCTGAGCAATCGGTTATATAGACTCTCTGACGTCACAGCCAAAACGCAGCTTTCTGCAAACACTTTGAAAATTTAGGTCTGAAATATCTCGGTAACCAAACAAATATAAGAAACTTTAAAGCTGTCAGTACTAAGACTTTCTCAGTAGAGAAATAATGGATATACAGTGAGTAACTTTAAGCATTTAGTTTTAAAGATCTAAGCGTATGAGCGAACTATTTTCTACCCAGGAGAATTACTATTATTCTCGAAGTTTCTATATTTCGTTATTTCAATTAAACCACAATTTATCCAAATAATATTGTTATCAGCATGTTCTCCCAAAATTCCCGAGTTTTTTTGGTGTAACTTTTATGTAAGCATTGCTGCGCGGATAGTGTAATTACAGTGTGGACAAGATTTACCAAAAATGCTATGTGTGTTTTAATTTAATAACTTTATTTCTATTACTTTTATCAGAAATATAAAATTACCACAATATTCTCTGTGTTGAATTACGTATTCTGAAAGTTGTTTCATCTCTGTATCTAATTTTGATCAGCTGTAATAAATTCCTAAACTATGCACGTGCTTTCACTGAAAAATAATTTTTAAAATCTTTATAGAATTGGTTCTGCTGCGTGGAATTGCTTGAAATTAATATACGTGATATTAGATTTTTGGGTCTTTCCGGAAATCTACTTTTTACTTCGAAAGCTTTCTAGGATTTTGTGATAAAAAATGTTAAAAGTGAGGTGCATCTGATGAAGTGTTAAAAATTGATTTAAGTTATTTATCCGGCCAGAAACTACGAAATTTTAGTGAATTTATATTTTAATTGCGTTATTACTTCTTTAAAACTACTTCAGTCCGTTCGAAAGTGTTCAAAAACAGTGAAATACCAAATATTAGAAATCGATTGTGTGGTGAACTGAATTATTATGGATTATCACGTTTCAGGTTAGTAAAAGGTTTTCATATTATTATAGAAAGTTAATTTAGTTGGTTTATTAAATGTTGATCTACTTTATCGCTCTTAAATCGGTTTAGAAATGACGAAATGCTCCCAAAGTAGAAGCTCACAGGTTCAAAACTGAATTATTGATGATTATTTAATTTTCGGTTGACTTAAAGTTTGTTTACTATTATATAAAGTTTATATACGGCTTTTATTAAATACCGACAGTCTTTACTGCGTTTAAATTGGTTTAAAAATGTTGAAATTAACCTATATCAAAATTTATTGTTTGAAACTGAATTTGAGTGATTTAACCTATTTCCTCCCAAGCTAATGTTTTCTTACTGTTATAGAAAGTTTATTTAGGGCATTTATTAACTTTTGAATACTTTTACTGCTCCTAAAAGGGTTTATTTAGTTTGTTTGGTCACAGTATCTGCATGCTATATAAAACTTCACTCTCCTAACCTATACACGAAATGAAACTATCTGTTACTAAAGAGTGAGCTTTCCCCCCTTATGCCTAAAGGTGAGAAGCTAGAATTTGCTAAAATTCTAAGGTTCTTACATGATGCATGTCTCTCGCGAGTCTCTAATTTTATTATAGCCACGTGATTCTTATATAGTTTATAGAGTATTCTTCTATCTCAATACTTTAGGCCTGACTTCTTTAAAATTTTGAACATCTTGTCCCACCTAACATTATCAAAAGCTTTTTCTAAAACAACAAATGCCATAATAGTATCATTGCTTTCTTGATCTGCCCTTCAAGTATCAATCTTAAAGACAGAATTGCTTCCCTTGTACTGCGACTTTTCCTAAACCCAAACTGATCTACACCTACCATCTCTTCTGCTACCCTTTCCGTCCTTCTGTATATTATTCTGATCAGTAATTTCGAAGCATGTGATGTTAGACTAATGGTGCGATAATTCTCACATTTGTCGGCTTATGCTTTCTTTGGAAGTGAGAAGATGATATTTTTTATTAAAATCAGTTGGAATTTCTCGTGCTTCATAATGTTTTGATATCAGCTTGAATAATATTTTGATTTCTTCTTCTCTTAGGGACTTAAGAAGTTCTGCAGGGATCTCATCAATTCCAACTGCCTTATTTACTTTCAAATCATTCAGAGCATTATTGAATTCTGTCCTCAAAACAGGATTTCCTAAATCATTAATGTCAACATCGCCTGCCTTTTCCATTACACTATTGTTCAAGTCAACCCCATCATAAAGTTTCTCGATGTATTCCTTCCATCGGTTAGCTCTATCATATGAGCTTAAAAGGGGTTTCCCATTGGCAGCTTTAATGTTCACAGCTCTCTTCTTCATTTCTCCAAAATTCTGTTTGATCTTTCTATATGCAACATCTACTTTACCTACGACCATTTCCTTTTCCACTTCTTCACACTTTACTTCTAGCCATTTTTCTTTTAATTTTTTGCATTTCCTATTTATTTGAATTCTAACTTGCCTGTATTGCTCTCTTCCTGCTTCATCCTGAGCATTTTTGTACCTTCTCCTCTGATCCATCAGCTCAAAATTTCTTCTGTGAACCAAGGTTTTTTGGCAGCTAGTTCTCTAAAGCCTAATGTTTCTTTACCAGCTTTCATTATTTCTGTTTTTAATACATTCCATTCATCCTCGGTTGAGCTCCTTTTAGAGTTACTTTTTATACCTAAGTACCATTTCTGCAAATTTTTCTCTCGTGCTAGATTGTTTCAGTTTATTCACTTGCAGTCTGTTCTCCTTATACTGCTTCCTTATTCTCTTGAATTTCAGCCTGCATTTCATTACTATCAAATTATGGTCTGCTCCTATGTAAAACTTTACAGTCTAGATCAGGGGTGGCCAACCTGTGGCTCGCGAGCCGCATGCGGCTCTTTGAAGGATTATTTGTGGCTCTCGATAAATGTACCCGAGTTCCCTTTTCATTTTTCTGTTATTATATTTTAAAAAATTATCGTTCCGTATGTGTTTCAAAATGTCTTTTAAATTACTCATAACAAATATGAAAGACTAAGTGCAACGTTGTAACAAATTTCATTTCCGTCCAAGTTAAGAATGATAGGATTCATCGAAAAATGCGCGAACGAACATAAACAGTGGCGTAATCTTCTGCAATCGACCAACTCCAGACCGATTTTGAATTTGTACACTTTCATTGCAACGGACAGTTGACATTGTGCTCTGGAGGAAGCAATTTGTATCACTCTTGCTACGGGTATCATTTGTAATCTGGAATTTTTGGTAAGTTAACTATTATTTGTTTCGTAGTATGTAACACGTGTTGTTATTGTTTTAATAACACAAAACTTGTATTTTCTAAATTTCTTTATTAATTTCCAGTTCTTTTAAAAATATGACGACAGAGAACGAAAATAAAAGAAGAAAATACTAGCAAGAAAATAAAAGTTTTGATAATGAGTGGGAGGAGAATTTCTTTTTTATTGACAATAACGGAAAAGCATTATGTGTTATTTGTAATTCTACGGTCAAAAATTATAAAGCTAGCAATTTACGTCGACATTATGAAACCAATCATCCTCAGTTTTCTAATCAGTATCCACAAAATTTCAAATTAAGATCAGATAAACTTGCTTCTTTAAAATCAAATTTAAATAAACAACAGTCAATTTTGATGACCTTTAACAATGAAGCTAATAATGTGGCTGAAGCCAGTTTTGTTATTGCCTAGAATATTGCTCATGCAAAATGCCCGTATAGAGAGGGAGAGTTCATTAAAAAAAAACTTGGAAGATGTACTTAAAGTTGTAGATCCAACTAATGCAGCATTGCACAAAGTTGTTTCGAAAATTCCCGTCTCGAGACACACAACCGAATGACGCATAAAGGCAATTAATTCATCTCTTGAATATAATTTAAAAAATTATTTGAAGAACTGTATTGCATTCAGCTTAGCCCTTGACGAATCAACAGATATCACAGATCTTCCGCAATTGGCAGTTTTCACACGTTTTGTTTCACCTGACTACGTTATTAAAGAAGAATTATTAGATTTAGTTGCACTTCAAGAGTCAACCCGCGGTGTTGATATTAAAAATGCATTAGATTCCATAATGAAAACTTTTGATGTGCCTCTTAATAAACTTGTAAGTATTGCAACTGATGGAGCTCCGGCAATGCTGGGTAAAAAAAATCGGTCTTATTGGGCTTTTAAGAGATGATTCTCTAATTCCACAATTCATACCGATTCACTGCATAATTCACCGAGAACATCTCGTTGCAAAATATTTACAATATCCTGATGTTATGAAAACAGTATTACACATTGTAAATTACATTCTCACCAATGCAAAAAATCATCGACAATTCAAAAATTTCCTTGAACAATTAAAGGACGAATTACTTCCAAATTACATTAATTTCTTTTGCATTGTTAGATGGTTATCTAGCTACAACGTATAAAATCAATTTGTAGATTTGTTTCATCCATTAACTGCATTTCTAAAAGAAAAGGAAATAACCTATTCAAAATTAGATGACGACGAGTGGTTGCAAGACTTAATGTTTTTGACTGATGTTATGGAACATTTGCAAACACTGAATTTACAATTGCAGGGGAAAGATAGAATAATATCTGACCTCTCTCAGGGTATATTTAGTTTTCAAACTAAATTAAAACTTTTTCAAAAGGACATTAAAAATAAAACATTGTCATTTTCCTCGAATTAAAAAAAAATTGTTCCAATATTAAACAAGAAAAACTCAATGAGTATATAAAAAACCTAGAAGGAATATTGACGGAATTCCAAAACAGATTTCAAGACTTGAAATATTTTAAATCGTCTCTTGATTTTTTTCTAAATCCATTTGAAATTAACCTAATTCAAAGTGAGTTTTCAATCTCCAATGTAATTATGACCCAAAAAGCATCTGGAGAATTAGAATTAATAGAGATGCAAGAAGATCAAGCTCTACAATTAAAATATAAGTCGACGCCAATCACTGAATTTTGGAAATTTGTACCAGAATTGAAGTATCCTGAATTAAAAAAGGCTGCTTGTCAAATTACTTCAATATTCGGAACAACGTACTTATGTGAATCATTTTATTCCACTTTAAAATTCGTGAAATCCAAACACCGATCAGTATTAACTAACCAGCATCTCAAAGAATTACTGAGAAGTGCTGTCACCAATTATTCACCAAATTTTAAAGAATTATCAAGAAAAGTAAAATAAATGTGTTTAATATTTAAATTCAATACACATATTTTGTACTTTTATTCATATTTTATCAATAAATATAATTTTTGTAAAAAAAATTTAATGTCTTTTTTGCATACCTTTTAAATACGTATTTAATTGCGGCTCGCGAAATATTTCAAATTTTGAAAAATGGCTCGGACTATCAAGGAGCTTGGCCACCCCTGGTCTAGATCTTGATTCCTAAATCTCTGTTTGACCATGATATAATCTAGCTGATATCTGCCTGTATCCCCAGGATGTTTCCAGGTCTATATCCTTGTAGCATTGTTCTTGAACAGTGTGTTTGTCACAACCAGCTTGTATCTTTCACAAAATTCTAACAACCTGCTTCCTTGCTCATTTCTTTCTCCTATACCAAAACTTCTTACAGTATTCCCCTCTTTTCCTTCTCCCACTACTGCATTCCAATCTCCCATGATTATTAGATTTTCCTCCCCCTTCATATATTGAATTAATTCTTCAATTTCAGTGTATATTTTCTCTATTTCATCATCATCTTCCTGTGACATTGGCATTTACACTTGTTCCAATGTGGTTGGGACGGGCTTTGTTTCTAACCTCATCACAATAATCCTGTCACTAAACTGTTCATAATAACTCTCACGTTTCCCTACTCTCTTATTCATTACAAACCCTACACCACTGACAGCTTGTGTGCTAATTATCCTGTGTTCCCCAGACTAGAAATCTTGTGCATCCTTGCATTTAATATCACTAATCCCAAGAACATCTAACTTAAGTTGTTCCATCTCCCTTTCTAAGTTTTCTAACCTACCTGCCCTATTCAGACTTCTAACATTCCATGCTCCGACTCGTAGAATGTTTCTATCCATTCTGATGACTCCTCCCTGAGCAGTCTCTACCCGGAAATCTGAATGGAGGACTATTTTACCTACGGAATATTTTACGCAGGAAGAAGCCATCATGATAGAAAGATATCCAACGTGATTGGTCCCTTCGTAGTTTGTTCTACCACTTGTGCAAAACCTCCTTCCCTTATTAAGGTATTTGAAAATCTCTGGTCCCTTGTATTGTTTATCTTATTTCCCACCCAGCTGACACCTGGTAAATTTAAATCCCCTCCAATAATAACCATTCTACGCTCACCTCTGAACTGTGAATGTGACGCTCCAAGAATCTCATCTTCATTTTTCATTCTTCTACTACAATAAGCAGCCAATACACTGATTTTTTCTTTTTTGTCACCCCAAAAATCTACCCCTATTATGTTCATGATCTATGAACACTAGAGAACTATAGTAATCTTTGCTAACCAGTATGAATACCCCTCTACCAATTGCTCCAATTTTACATTTTAAAAGTATAAATAATGGACCTTATCATATTCTCATCACAGCTTTTATTTTAATATCATTTTTATTAATAATAGAAGATTCAAACTGTTTTAAGTTATAATCTATTTTCTTGTTATTTATTTCTTATTAAATTATGTAATATTTTTAAAAATAAAAATTTTGTTGTACCATTGATAAAATATGAATCAAATTGTTTCAACATGTTTAATGGATTTCTTAAGCAGTTTCAAGTCATAGAACTAAGTATTATTTTAAGTTACAATTGTCTAAAATACTCACTACTGCTAGGAGACTGTAATGGCAAATGCTGGAAAAGCAATGAAGAATGAGGTGTTGATGGAAAGTGAGGAGGCGAGGAAGATGGAGATCTAAAAAGTGGTGCAGATGTTACAGCTTCAAGGAAGATATCCAGTTGCTTCAGAGACAATGCATTGTGCAGAGTTTCTAAAGGGCGAATAGGAGGTACACCACCGCAACCTTCAATTGCTGGAAACAAAAAAAAAAGTGCCTAGTTAAAAACAAACGAAAAAATTATCAGGCAAAAATACTAATACAATGTGATCTAATTTTTGTGGCAAATAGTTTAGGGATAGCACATTCTTGCAAGTCCAATATACATTTCCAAAAAATGTCTGCCAAAATCTCCACATTAACACCCAGTAATGAGAAATATCACCTGCAGATTGTCAATGTTTATCAAAGTAGGACTAGTCATAAGTGAAGTAAGACATCTATACACTGAAAAACTTTTGCACTACATGATACAACAGGGTGTTACAAAAAGGTACGACCAAACTTTCAGGAAACATTTCTCACACACAAACAAAGAAAATATGTTATGTGGGACATGTGTCCGGAAATGCTTACTTTCCATGTTAGAGCTCATTTTAGTTTCGTTAGTATGTACTGTACTTCCTCGATTCACTGCCAGTTGGCCCAATTGCAGGAAGGTAGAGACTCTTTGTGCTCGTATTGTGGATGGCTGTGATACAATACGCCATTCTCCAGGGCTGCATCAGCGCATCAGGGATTCCATGCGACGGAGGGTGGATGCATGTATCCTCGCTAATGGAGGACATTTTGAACATTTCCTGTAACAAAGTGTTTGAAGTCACGCTGGTACGTTCTGTTGCTGTGTGTTTCCATTCCATGTTTAATGTGATTTGAAGAGAAGTAATAAAATGAGCTCTAACATGGAAAGTAAGCGTTTTCGGACACATGTTCACTTAACATATTTTCTTTGTTTGTTTGTGAGGAATGTTTCCTGAAAGTTTGGCCGTACCTTTTTGTAACACCCTGTATTCTGTACTGGCAGGAGGCTTCTAATGTAGTGACTACAATATGACTTCAATGCACACTTAATATTAAAATGTTATGGCAGTTGTAGAAGTCTAATAGGGCGGAGACTATCATTGCTGATACGGACAGGATAATCAGATAAATGGAGTCTATGTCGGAGAACAATAGACATTTAACTTGTTAAATTTTTGCAGTACCATACTGATATGTCATAATTATTTATGAACAGTTGTCATCAATAAATTTAAAATAAAAGACATTTATAGGTGCAATAAAATTCGGTGTAAGGATGAAATGGTATTATACTCTATTGTAAATATGAGAGATGTGTGCCAAAAATTTCTGACCTAACCTTGTTCCAGAGATGATGTTAATACAAGAAGCAGGTCATTCAGTTTCCATAGACTTAAATAAAAATTATTGAATTTTAGGAATTTATATTTTGATGCCCTTAAAAGAAACAGAGTACAGGTTTGCTGCTATATATACACAAACTGCACCTTCCAACTCATTATCAGTATTAAGTTTCCTATCTCATATTCAGCATAGCAATGGGAACTCAGGCATTTTCAACAATGAGGAGAATATCTCCTACTTAGCTTAATGCTTCTCTTTTTGATGAAATTGTTCAAATTTTACAGCAGGACAAGCCAGTACTCCCCACTATTATATCCCTCTCCTTGAAGTCAGGTAATATGATTTCTTCAGAAAACCAGAAAATTGTAACCATTATCTCGGTTTATGATGTTACCTCGACCTTCTTTGGTCATGGTTCATCCGAACTATATCATTGCATGGATCCCTTGTACAGACAGACTTTGGTATTTTTAACTGACTGCCACAGTAACAGTTTGAAAATATCTAACTGCGTGCCACAGACTGTTCCGTTTGAACAACAGACAAATTTGGGGGCCCATTTTGAACTGACCTCCCTTATATTAAGGTTCTCATGAAGAAAATGCTATATTGTGCTTTTCTATAACTCTAACCCTTCCTTGAGTTCCTCCAACCTCAAATTCCAGTCTTAGCAGCATTTAACACTCAACTTGAGAGATTTTCTCTGTCAACAGCAGGTCCACTGGACAACTTGAGTGTGGCTGGTATTTCATTTTCTCTCAGACCAACAAAAACAGTTTAGCCCCTTCATTCACAATAAAAAATAGAGGCAAACTTTCATCATATGTACAATCCAAGTGCGGTTTATTAGCACTGAAATTATGACCTTCCTTCTTAATAAACTTAATTATGGCTCAGTACTCAATTTTTAATGTCATATAAAATTTTGCAACACGTATGACTCAACTGAATGACAGAACTCAAATTATAAACATTGTTAGCTGAAGGTTTCATTTTAGACCGTGTGTAAATGGTGTCACTTTACAGTACTGCTATTTTAATTCTAATGCCATCGGAACACAATTGGGTATGAAAATTTTGGCACCTGCCTTGCACTTCTATTTCCTCTCTTTACTTCTTTCACAGCAGAAATAATAATGTTCTCTCCTCTGTGAGACCTGCTATATATATGGAAACCACAAATGGTTTTTAGGATTCTGCTTTTGAAAGAAAATAAGAATTATAAAATAAAAACATGTTCAAAAGTATTTTCTGAAACATATTGCCATGAAAAATGGTCTTCAACTGCATTACACAACAACAACAACAACAATGATAAAAATTAGATAAAAATTAGTTTAACTTTGTCTCTTTTGCACTTCCACACCAGCAGTCCATCTCACTGAAAGGGTTTTTCGACCATACCATTTTGAGACTAAAGACATCATTCTAGGACTGACAGATTCTAGCATTGTGGTTTCCCCTATAGCTAAATACTGTCAGGAACAGGGTTGTGTCATGCTGTGATGCAGAGGTGTGGCCGCTTTAGGCAGTACCATAAGGGGCATCAAAAATAGTGAAATCAAAATACAACTCAAACCATTCAAGAATTAAAAATTTCTACACAACACTTTTCTGTATTGGTCTAGGTTATTCTGATATTGAAGTATATGATTTATGATATATATTACACCTAAGCCTAGGCACTTTTGGCACACCCTTTGAGTTAGGTTTTTAGTGCAGCTGCATAGTTGGTGCACGTTTGGCAAAAGACTTTTGAGCTGACAGTGCAGGGATTGGTTTTTATGTTAGTTTGCCTCAAAAAGTGGCAAGTGGATGTGCTGTGCTTAGGTCAGATATTTATCTACATCACTATAATATTTTTTCATTTGTGCTAATGCAGTGTTTAAGAGCAGATCCGGAGAGAGAATAACTGTTTTTACAACAATTGTAATTACTTTTTATCACTGAAAATGATTATGTTATGACCTTATGCCAATAGGGACTTGAATTAAAAAGTAGCATTTACATGAACTGAGTGTATCTCAGGTGCAGAATATGTGTGATAGATAGTAATTTAGTTGATATTGGGCTATTTGCATTTTTTGAGAAAATTGCTAAGAAAATACTTGGATTTGCCTACTTTTACATTCATTATTTATTGCTATATTTTTGCCAAATTCATGTATGTTCAAGTGGAGACAATAACATAACAAGTTAATGAAAGGCAGAAGTCAAAACAGCTGCTGTCAAATTGGCAGATATTTCCAATCTATTTATTACGTTCTGTTTTCTACAAATCTTAATAGCTTTGTACCTCATTTCTATAGTTATTTTAAGTACTCTATTTTAATAGAATGAACAGCATCACCGTATATAATCATTTTCCACGACCCTCATACCCCTGCTGCATCTTTTCAAAGGAATGTAGATTTTTATTACAGTATGGAACAGGAGAGGGAAAAATTGTATAGAAGCCAATACAAAGGAAGTTTTAAAAATAGGACCAAAGGAGAAGCCTAAGCTGTATTATGAAGGAATTCTTAGTTCATGTTTACATGAGGCATCCATATCAACATCTGCTTTGGATTTGGAAAATAAAAGCTCAGTGCTGCCCCAATCACTTCTAGAAGAAGTTGTTGAAGATGACCAAAACATAACATCATCAGAAGTTCATCAAGAGCTGAGTAACAGTAGCAGTGGAAGCCAACAGATATTAAACAAAATTCCTACTTATCTCGCATTATGGAACACTTTCTACATGTCATCTGAAACTAATCAGGTAACCATTGAGAAAGGTCCACATCAATGAAAAATTTCGAGTTTTCTATTAATAAAGGGAGATGTAGATTTTCACCTTTGCAGTATTTTACAGTGTTCAGCAATGGTAAATATGGTTGATTTACTCTGTTACAAATGATGCAGTTTTTTGTTTCCTTGTATACTATTTGATAATTCGTCCGATATTAATGACTCACCTGAAAAATGCTATCCTGACTGGGGAAACCCTACAAGAGCCCTCAAAATGCACAAAAAGTCTGTAAATTTAAAAAATGCTTTTAGAGCAAGGAAAGAATTGGATATACAATTAAATCAACCACAGCTAATAAATTTGAATATAAGCAAATTATGGACTTGTAAATTCAGCATTGGATAGCAGGTCTAAAAAGAATTATGTCAATAATCATACTATTGGCCTCACAATGCTTAGCACTTTGTGGAACAACCAAATATTCGTTTCAGCCTAATAACGAAAACTTCCAAAAGTTGGAAAAATAGCTTTACCAGTTTAATACGGTTATCGAAGAAAACATCAAAAAAGTTCAATGTGAGTCTGATAAGTGGTTTATGACTAATCTAAGCAATAATATACAAGATTAATTGAAAAATTTTATGCTAAACTTTTGAAATAACAAAAATTGCTAAATTTTTTTCGATAATTGCCGATTGCATCCCAGTTATATTGAACAGCCCTCATTAACAATAAGAAGTGTTGCCTTTATCTCTGTTCAAAATAAATATGAAATCTAATAATTCTATATTGTTTTTGCTTTTGAAGATATTGATTCAAGTGGTTTGGGTTTGACACAACGTATTCTGGCCCATTTAGAAAAGTTAGATTTTGAGTTTAAGTGGGTTAGAGGACAAGGCTATGATAATGGAGCTAAAGTGAAATGAGTTAGAAAGGGCGTACAGAATAGAATACTTGAAACATAACCAAGGGCCTTTTATGTGCCCTGTGCAAGTCATTTTTCACACCTAGGTGTGAATGATGCAGTATCTTCTTCTGCAGAAACAACTTTTTTCCTATCGTAAAAGAACTTTTCAGCTTTTTTTCTAGTTCTACAAAGTCTTGGGAAGTGCTAAAGAAATGTGTTTCACAATTAACTCAGGCAGAATAGAGACATTAAAACCTTTATGAATTCAACTCTGCAAAATGTATGATACAGAAACTACAGTTAAAGCAATCTGTAGCCATAAATCTGTCAGATTGCATTAAGCTGTTACCAGACATCATACAAAAAATGAAAAGTTATAGACTATATGGATATGACCAGATGAAAAGTGCTGCTAAGGAGATGGCAGAGAATCTTGAATGCAGTACAGAATTCCCTGCCGAAACAGAGTTAGAACCAAAAGGAAATTGTGTCAATTTGACTATGAATAAGCAGTCAATAAACCCTTAACACAGGAGATTAAATTTAAATAAATTTTTCACTTATATTCTGGATATTACCTTTAATTATCTGAATGAATGATTCATACTTCTGGAAACTCTTAACAAAAATTTTCAGTTTCTATATGAAATTTTAAAACTCAAGAATATGGATGAGAAAATGCTACAAAATTACAGTACCATTCTCCAGTAAATACTTTTGGCCAAAAATGAATCAGATATAAATACAAATGATCTTCAAGAAGAATTATGTGATGTATCCCAAGTGTTACCATATTCTATGAAACCTTTGAATCTATTAGATTATTTGTGCTAAAGTAACTTAATTACTTTGTATTCAAATTCTGTTGTAGCTCTGAGAATTTTACTAAAACTCCCTAAATCTGTAGTTAGCAGGGAAAGAAGTTTTATCAAATTAAAATTAATAAACACTTCTTAGGAAGTACAATACACCAAACAAAACTTAGAAATCTGTTACTACTTTCTACTCAATATAGATTGGCTACTACACTAATTAAATAAAAAAATTGCTAGAATTAGAAAGTTAAAATGTTGAAGCTGACAGTTGATATAATTATTTAAAAGTAGTTTGTATTTTCAAAATAAAAACAATATTTATACATATAAAGCAGTTTTTGGACTATTTAGGGAGTGGCATTTCAAAGATTGCATCATACAGACAAAATCTAGCGAATGGCCCTAATACGGAAACACTGTTACTTAGACAGTTAAAAGTTCTTAACTGTGAAGTGTTACTAGCATCACAAAAGTGGATATTGCAATCAGCACATGAAACTGGTTAAAACTAGATACAAGATCCACATAAACTCTTAATAATAGCATTTACATTTACCAAAACAATAGAATGTATTACCATGGAGGTGCTTGTAAGAACTTCCCTTGTAATGAATCAGGCATCAGTATAATTTGTGAAATCATCAGGCTATAATTCAAATATGTGGCAGCTGCTTTATACTGTCCCCTAAATGCTGACATAACTGTTGCTTAGGTGTTAAAGTATAGTGGAAATGATATAGCCTGCCGACTTCTGGATAGCACAATAACACTAGAAATCACTTCAACTTGCCTTATATTGAATGGGATGAATAAGTACATATAACTAATGGCAGGGATAAAACAGCTTATGAAATTAACTTTATTCTGTTCTAATACTATAATCTTGAAAAGGTGGTATCTGAACCAATTAGGTTTTTTTTTTTTTTCTTCACGTGTTTCCAAATAGGACAGAATTATTTACAAATATTTCAATGACTACAGAAATAAGTGAAAGAGATGATTGTAACCATAAAATAAATAAATGATTGTAAAAATAAATGCTCATTTACAGATCTGATTAAGCTTCAAAAGAATTTTTTAGAACACCCGAGGGCCAAGTACCAGTCCTTTAAAATAAAACAAGCCTTGACAAAGATATATGAAATTGGTCTATATGCATAATCAGAGAAGTTATTGATATACAAAGTGATCTCATACAGAAAAGAAAGGTACACAGTCATACATGTGTGAAGTGAAAAAAAGTGACCAAAAAGCAAAAGAAAGAATGGGGGATTGTACTGAACTAATAAATTTAGCCAAGATAAGGGAGGAATTAAAAATGTGATGTATGAAGCCTTTAGTAAATTTCCATTTAATTAGCTTTCTAAGATCCTCACAGAAATACGAAAAATATTTTGGTCATACGTAAGAAATTTCAGTTACAATGACAACAGTGTGTTAGCACTAATACACGATAGATGTGAGAATAATGAAAGATATAACAAATATTAAGTACTTTGAGTATTATAATTCATCCACTAAAGAAAATACGGATGTCACACCCTCATTGCTTCACATCCTGTAGACAGAAAAATTGATTTATTATAAATAACTACTGTAGGAACTGTAATGCAACTTAGAGAAAGTACCAGTTCCAATTATATCTCAGTAAGAGTATTTACAGAGTATGTTACTGAAATCAGAAACTGCTAAGAATACTGTGCAGGTCATTAGAATTTTCGAGAAAAGAGATGGAATAGGTCCCCTGATTTACTGATCTAAATCTATAACATCTATTTGCAGTAGAGTTCTGGAGCATGTAAAATGCTCAAACATTACGAAACTGCCAGATAAAAACAAATAACTTGCCCATAACTCATCAGGATTTCAGAAGATCAGATCATGTGAAACAAATCTGACCCACTTTCTCATGAGGTAAAAGAAGTTCTTCATGCAGGATAACAAGTTGCATCTTTTTTCCAAAGAGATTTTTACTCTGTATGACAATGGATTTCCAATTTTTTTACTGCCTGGAATTATCATGTCATCATATAACAAAAATCCTCTATTAATGTAGATATTACATTGGTCATTTCTACAAGCAACTTATTAGTTCAGCTTCATTTCCAATTTTTTTTAAGCAACCTTGCAGCCAACATGAATAGGAGTTTAAGAGTGTCTGATCATGGGAAGTAAAGAGCTCTGCTGACCGTTTAGTTAAATAGTAACTTAAATTAAGTAGTAAGAAGTGCAAGGTACTGAGCATAACAAACAAAAATACCCTTGTCAAAGAGTACAAAGTAAGCTGTTCAGGTAGACTCCCTGAAATATTTATGGATAACAGTATATGAAATGGGGTAGCACACAAACTCAATCATAGGTAAAGCTAATTTTAATCTGTTATTCATCTTTATATCTAATATGTTATTAAAAAATGTGTGACTTCCATCACTCGAGATGGACTGGCTAGTATTCGTACTTGAGGTGTCAAATTTTAGAGTTCACTGTGCAGATTTGCAGAATAAAACAATTTTGATATCTATTCCAAAACCTGTATTATATGTGGTAAAAGTGGCCATTTTCTACATTGTTTTGATATGAGAAGGGAATGGTAAACAAAATATTCCACTGCATGTGTGATGTGGGCATCAAAATTGATATAGTTATATTCAGGACAAACAATGGCATGAAAGGGTGAAAGAAAGCTCATCATTCATCATGCCTTCTGAATTTGATGACATATGTAGGCCTTCAGTTTGCAGTGCATATTTTGACCCCATCCAGTGCTGTTCCTCTACAGCGATTTGGTAGATTTCCTCAAATGTGACATACAAATATTCGAACATTGGTCAGGAACAATGACTACGCTGCAGTGTAAATCAAATCACAATTTATAAAGGATTCAGCCTGCTACACACTTCATGAAAATTTTTCTCGCAAAGGGTTGCAGATACATTCATTTGCATGTAGGGTATGAGATTTGGCTTTATTCATAATAACTAGATCAAATTCACAGCCAACCTTTACTGAAACAAGTTGTAACGGAACAATCGATAGATCGATATATCGATCCTTACCGGAGAGGGGAGTATCAGTAGTGGAAGGGCAGATGGCGCGAGATGATATGGAGGTGTAAACACGCTGATCAATAACTGGTTGTTCAATGAACTAATAAACTGTAAGTCAGCTACAGAAACTTTATTAAGAGTGACTACAGACTTAATGGCAGTGATGATTTCAGTGCAAAGTGGTAATAAGTAGGAACTGTGAGCAGTAAAGTGTGTTGCCGTTGCATGTGTGTTGGTTGTGGCGATAATGTCTTGTTCATTGCTTAAACGAACCTGACAATCTTCAGATTTATGAAGTCCGATTAGCAATATTCATTTGGTGCTTTCGACGGTTTGTAGTAGTTTGAGAACATTTACATAATAGATAAGTGTGAACTGTATTCCAAAGTGATGTTTCATTTGCATGCTAGTAGCTCCGTTGATTGACTTTATTTCGGGTAATTTGCCCGTGGCGACTGTGGTCAATACCGAATCTGCAGTAGTTTTAGAGCTGCTCAGAACTGAATGCAACTGTTTGTTTAGTCAATCAATCTGAACAGACTTATTAATTTATTTATCAACATATACGCTAACAGCCATAAAACATTACATGGCATATAAGCGTTACAAAGTCTATGAGCAAGGAAGGGTACCTGTGAAAGGACCACATAACAGCAGAGAAGCAAGCTTGCCAACATCACTCATCGACACCTAGAAACATACATCAATACTTTTTACATGTTATGGCTTTGATCCAAAAGTTTTATAACTAACACTTTTCATAAGAATTAGTAGCAAAACAAACTGGCATGAAATTATATGGATAAGATCATGGACAGGTTACTGTCTGATGCAGTGGCGGATCCAGGAGGGGGAGGGGACTGAAGCCCCCTTCCCAAAAGTATTTAAGGTCCAATTCGACATTTCCAAATTTTTGAGATTTGGAGACATTTTTTTTTTTTTTTTTGATATGAGATCCTTGCTTTGCTCCAATAATAACATCACAATGAGTATTCTTGAGGATGGTAGAGCTATCCACAATGTCTTCAAACTACCAATTCCACCCAGAAAGATGACAGTAATATCAATCATTGTAAACGGCATTCATAACCAAAACTCGGGTAAAGCTACCCTCACAGAAACAGACGAAATTTCAACTAATCCTGTAAAATCTCTTTATGTTGTCAACAGGCTTCCAATGGATATTGCGCCAGGTGATCAAAGAGAAAACAGTATTCTGTGGAAAATGCCTCCTACAGTATGACATTTCCTGCCAGACCACACTGGTTGGTTCACACGCAGGATATGCTGGTACAATTGCAAATTATGCACAATTGATTATGATTTGCATTGTAATGGAACAAATAGTACAGGCATCATTTTATAAAGTGTGAGGCAGTTTTACCTAATGCCAATATTTTTTGCAGTGAATTTTTTAGACTACTGAGATTATAGGAATGTGTTGCATGGCCTGACTACTTTGTTTTAAAGTTGATAGTGAGGTTTGTAAAATGATATAGACAGCATCACCCCTAAATGAATAGCAGTGCAATTTGCTATCCAGGAAGGGGTTTCAGACTATTTTTTCACGGAAAACTTTTTTAGACATTTTTTAAAAAAAAAATATTATTATTTTTTTTAACTGCTTTACGTCTCTCAACAGTGAGGTCTTTAGAGACGGGAAAGAATGGGGGGCAAGGAATGGGAATGAATTCGGCCATGGCATTTTGAAGGAAGCATCCCGGCATTTGCCTGGAGTGATTTGGGAAACCATGGAAAACCCAAATCTGGATGCCCGGACGGGGATTTGAACCGCCGTCCTCCCGAATGCGAGGCGAGAACGCTAACCGTTACACCGCCACGCTCGGTTTTAGACGAAGAAATCAAATTGTCATACAATACTCGCACATCAATATGAGAAAGCTATTAAGACCTCACTTGACTGTATGTTGGTGAAAGTGGCTCCAAGTTCCTAGTATTTGGCATAAGTGGCATCAGTAGAGGGGATGTCAGAAAACCAGAATGTTTTAAAGCAGATTCTACTGTGTTGTTAAAACTGCTACCAGGCTGTAGCAAATGAGAACAGACCACAACTTTGGCAAGGGAATGAATTAGCACATCGGTGTCCAAGGACACGTGGTTCGATAATGAAGTTAGCTGGGGTGGAAAGAGGGCACAATGATACGTTTAGTTTCAGACGTTGCAACTAACAACAAACAACTTAATGCAGCACCACATCCACATCTACGTCAACTCAGCTAGTACAAACATTGCCTGTGGATGTGCGCGGGGACATCACTTCCTGCAACTCATCAACTCAGCCACATAACTGAGTTGAGAATGCAACACAATATGGTAATCCAGGAGTGTATGTGACATTATCAACAATTATCAACTATTTTCCAACCCATATATTCTCACTCGGTCCCAAATTAGTTAAATGTTGAGCAGAATAATGTTTTTGAGCAATAGAATACCTTCTCTAAAATTTGCTTACTACAAAAGATGCAGTTTGTTCATTAACAAAAAACATTTATTGTAAAATATGTCCACAAATTTTATAAGCCTATATTCATAATCCTATATTCATGAGCCTGGAAGATATGTCATGTGCATTTGGCACATTTAAAACTGCAGTGCAAGGCTATACATCTTTTAGCACTATATTGTCCAGTAACATATGATCAGATAGTTCCATCTCACAGTAAACTACGTCCAAAGTGATGCATGCAGTCATGCCATTTCAAACACTTTAAATCGACTCAGAATATGATTTTTCCATCAGGACTCAATTTCACTGAATTCCTTAAGAAGCCTGATGATAGTAGCTATCCTGTACACAGTGACCATGGGAGAGAAAATATTTGAACTACCAAGTGAACTTTTTGGAAGGGTTTTTTGTTTTGTTTTGTTTTTTGCTTATGGGTTTATGCATCATCAAAATCGAGGTCAAGGCCATTAGAGGTGTGAAAGGACAAAAAGGGGGGGGGCAAGGAATGGGAAGGAATTTGGACATGGCCTTTTCAAGGAACCATCTCAGCATTCATAAATAATGGAAAATTGAAATCTAGATGGCCGGATGGGAATTCAAAACCGTGTCCTCTCAAATGTTGGGCCAGAGCATTACTGCTCACCCACAATGCTTTGTTTTAGAGAAGGATTGCCTATTAGGGAAATCTGTGTGATGTTAGCCGTCTCTAAAGCGCACAGACATCACTGACATAAACATAGTCTTCACAGGTTTGAAGCCAGATATTTTCATAAAATGTTGACAACGTGTCGACAACGTCCTCTGTTGTCTTCATCTGGTAAACTTTCCTTGCTATCAAAAATCTGCAAGATCACTACATTGTCATCATTTTACGGAAATATCCGGCTGCAAACCCAATAAGACTGTTACATTTATACGCCGGGAAAATCTTCATTCACATATCACTGACATTATTATTTTGGCACCAACAAATGAAAGCTGCTACAACTATAACAGAAAGATCATGTCAAAGCTTCCAAAGAAATTTAGGCAATTATAAAATAGTAACCAATGAGGTAGCATTCAGAACCAATTTCTAACAGAACTTCTTAACAGTAACTGTGTCTGGTTTGACTCCTCACAAGCTAGTCTTGAAAGAATTGCAATTCTAATGATGAACTTGAGCACAGCACAAGCAGTTATCATGAAAGATGATGGGAGTGAAGCACTGGTACCAGAACTCCATCAACTATGAAGTTTCAATAGCCAAATAATAAGGCAGACAAATTCTAATTCCTCACATACGTCTATGCTTGTCTGAATTGCCCCTTCCATTTGCAATTCAGTAAATGCAGTTCTCACTTCTACCAGGAATTTCCATGAGCATTACTAATGCTGAAGTACTAAAACTAAGTAAAGTTTGTGATTTTCAACAGTGTTTGCTTATGTAAAACTGTTTCTTACTGCCAGTCAAGCAAGGTCATTCAGTGGTTGGAAGTTTTATGTTATAACACAAATGATCAATGAAATTGAATAGGAATCAGAAAACTTTCAAAAATTGTGTTAAAGAGCTTGGTCCATGGCCACTAAATCAAATTAAAATTTAAAAGATGTAAAAACTATTTGGTTCAAAAACTACCTGGATCAGATTCGAAAAATTAGAAGAAGCCAACAAGTCGCAACAGTATCCAGCCAATGTCACTGCCCAACAACATGAAGTTTATCCTAAATACACTGAAATTCCAAAAAATCATGAGATTCTGAGATGGCAGTAGCACAGCAGGAGAAACATACAAATATGCAACGCTCCCGTTTACACTTTCGTGAGCCATGGCAATGGTTTTCTTACATGATTACGGCTCCACAACAAGAACTAACAGACACTGAATGCGGAATGGTAGTTGGCACAAGATGCACTGTGCATTCCAATTTGGATATTGTTTATTAATTCAATATACATCAATCCACATTGTCAAAAGTGTGCAGTAATTTCTGGCATTACCTCCACCAATGAACAGTGAAGTGGATGATCAGCATCTACTTAATAACCAAGACCTGAGTTAATAGATAGGTGACACTATGAAAAGGAAATCAGTACTCAATGTAGGACATTTCACAGATTTGTTCGTGTGGACAGTGCAATGAAATTTGATGTTAATGGGACATGGCAGGAGAAGACTAACATGAGTGTCTCTGCTAACAAAATGCCCTCAGTTGCAGTTTCTCTGATTGGGTCACGAACAAATTGGTTGGACCCTAGATGATTGGAAAGCGATTGAATAGTCAGATAAGTCACAATTCCAGTTTGGAGAACTGGTTGTAACGTTTGAGTGTAGTGCAGACCATCGAATGCCATGGACCCATGTTGTCAGGAAGTGGCATTAACTCCAACCTTCTATAGGCTGTGGTTACAAGATGTAAGACTCGGTTACCTGCTCAAATCGAACGGACCATTGACTGTAAATGGTTATTTTCAGCTCCTTGGAGACCATTTGTAGCCATTTATGGCCTTCATATTTCATGTTTCCAAACAATGGTGGACTTTTTCTGGATGACAAAATTGTTCACTATTGGTTAGAGAACATTCTGGACAATTCTAGCAAATGAGTTAGGCACCTAGAATGCCAAACATGAATCCAGTCGAATATATCTGAGACATGATCAAAAGGTCAGTTGGTGCACAATGTACAACGCCGGCAACATTTTCGTATTTCTGGACAATTGTAGAAGAAGCATGGATGACTGTTTCTTCAGGAATTTCCAACATTTTGTTGAGTCAATGGGTTGCTTCACTTTACCGGCAAAAAGGAGGTCCTTCATGATATTAGCAGGTATCCCACAACTTTTGGCACTTTAGTGTATATGTATGATTATCACTCTACCAGATAACATAATCAACCACTAGGCATATTAGTTAAAGTCCATGCAGCCCCATACGACTTAAAAATAATTTAAAAAAAATGCCATTTTTTATTTTTTGATGAGTAACTACAGGTTAAACCAGTAAGGAAAAGAAATAAAACATTCACCAAAGTCAGTAAATCAAACTTTCAGCATGTTGTTTAAGTGTTTCAAACATTTACTATTCCAAAAACTATGTGGAAGTATTAATAAATTGCTTGCATTATTGGCAACAGGTTTCACTAGTACCTTAAATTTTAAAGAATTGTAATGCCGTTTGGGTATTATCACAAAGTACTGACTGACAGTATCAGGAAAGTACAGGGAACAGCTGCTCGATTTATTACCACTTGCTATAACCATTATGAAAATGTCCCACAATTGATACATAGATTGGACTAGGAGTGTCTGGCAGATGACAGTCTCCATTTGAATTTTTTTCTAAAGAATTTAATACTGATGTTTGTTCGAAATGCAATCAAATAATTCATTCACAAATCCATTTGGATTGCAATGATATGAAAAATCAGATGCGTGAAGTAAGATGCCATACTGATGCCTGATTGAACTGTTTCTTCCCTTTGGCTATTAAATATTGGAGTGCACAAAGTATAGATTTCATACAAAGCACCACATCCTCTGCCATCCAAAATTTTATGAATTATATAGTATAGAAATAAATGTAGACATAAATAACTTGAAAATCATTAGTTACATAAATATTATGATAATTGTTAACCTTTCAATTTTGTTCCAACTGAAAATTTTAGTATGAACATATACATAATTCTGTAAAAATGAAACCATTCCAAGAAGTTTACTTTATACTGTCCAAAAGACATCATCATGGACAGTGACAGGTAGAATCTACATATTAACAATAAAAATTTTCTGATATAAATTCAATTATTACTTTTTGCCAATTTATGGTAATCAAAATAGATTATTTAAATTCATATATTGTCCACGTGAATTCATCTATGTGATGCCACAACACAGGCATATGTAAGGAATTAGCCTATCAACAGATAGTTTGCTGCTATTAAGTACACACAATTCAAATAATTAAATTCACGTAATTTCAATAAATAAGTTCATGGCAGGCATCACAGCCAATTTGATACTATGTAACACACATGAGTTAAAGTAATTATTAGAATTCCATTGTTAAAGATTCTGGAACTTGCTAAGCAGACTTTTGGCTTAAGTTCTATCAACTGCAAAGTATATGATACTTATCTTATAGCAGAAAATGACTACCCGACCTGATGAGAGAACTTTAACTAAGCTATCATCCACAACTACTTTCAGAATGCAAACCAGTAAAATAATTTTAGACATCCATTTCCTAGGTTAAACTCATTATCAACACAGAAAATAATTATACCTAACCTCCTCTGATGTCTCCTCTGACATCTAATATCATATTAAGTACTACTATTTCTGTGTTTTTGATTATTTTTTTTACTTACTGTTTTACGCCTCGTCGACGGCTAAGGTCATTAGAGGCGGGATGGGACTGGGGGACAAGGAATGGGAAGGAATTCAGCCATGGCCTTTTTGAAGCAAGCATCCCGGCATTCACCTGGAGTGATTTGGGTAAACCATGGAAAACCCAAATCTGGATGCCCGGACAGGGATTCAAACCCGCGTCCTCCCGCATGCGAGGTCAGAACGTTAACCCACCATGCTCGGTTTCTTCATTTTAATCTTACAACATTAGACATTTGGCTGGCTGCATAGCTTAGGTGGTAGAGCATCTGACTATGGCTCGAATCATGGGGTTTGCTCCACAGTGAAGCCAAAGATTTTTTTTTGAAGATGAATTACTGTAACAACTTCCTAGGCCCATTACAAACAAATATGATCAAATGACTACACAACTAATGGGCAATTCCTGATAAAGAGAAAAAGAAAGAAAGAAAGAAATGGTAACTACTTAGGGGCAATTAAATTGAGAACAGTTTTTAAGGGTTTTAAAATGTTAGAACATAAATGCAATACTCACTTTAAGACAAATGCCCATCTTATCTTCACTTAATGGTCAAGAATCTTTTCAGAGACATGTTTGATTCTCGAAATGAGAAAACTTAATAAATGAGTGTTTCTTAAAATACCAAATGTGTTTTAAACAATTATAAGGTTCTAGTAGAAGTAATGTACTCTTTTGAAACACCACTTTACCTTAAGCATAGGAATGACACAAAAATATGCTATTATTTGTCACCCCATTAATTATTGTGTACTATTATTGGTGTAGGAACCATATCAATATACACTGATGAGCCAAAACATTACAATCACCTGCTTAATAGCATGTTGCTTCACCTTTGCAACACAATATAGTAGCAATTTGGTTTCACATTAATTTGACCTTGGCAGCTCTTCAGAGGTATCTAACACCAGATGTCTATGCACAGGTCATCCAATTCCTTAAATTACAAGCTGGTAACAAGAATTCTTCTCGGGTGTTCTGCCAGATAACTTATCTGGCAGAATACTTGAGAAGAATTCTTGTCAGCCATAGCCCAGGAAAAAGTTAATTCTACAAGCTGGTGGTTTGAATGAGTTGAGCTGGTGCTCAGTAGTGTCCCAGATGTCTTCTATCGGGTTGAGATCAGGTATATTTGGTGGCCAGTACATCAGTGTGAGTTCACTATCATGCTCCTCAAATCACTGTATTACAATTTTGGCCTTTTAACACCAACAGTTACTCTGCTGGAAGATGTCATTGCCATCGTAGATGACATGAAGCATGAAAGAATGCAGGTGTTCCAGAATAATTTTGATGCAGTTCAAAGCTGTAATAATGTCTTTGATCTCTACCACAGGTTCCATGGAAGTCCAGGTGAATGTACCCTATAGCTCCCACACAACTGGATCCGTAGTGTGGTGCATACATCGAGCAGCCATTCACCTGGAATACGGCGGATCCAGACATGACGATCAACCTAACGTAATAAGGAAAGTGATTCATCTGAACAGACAACAAGGTTCCATTGTTACATGATCCAATCTTGACGATCTCATGCCCACTGCAATTGTATTTATCGATGAGCCAAAATGGGAACATATAGGGATTGTCCACTGTGAAGTCCCATGTTTAACAATGTGCACTGAATAGTGTGCTCTGAAACACTTGTACCTGAACCAGCATTGCGCCCTGCTATCAGATCTGCCCCTATCCTGCTTTACAGTGCAGATAAGCCTCCAACCTCCACATTCTGTGATGAGGGGTTTATGTCCACCACCTTATCACCTACTATTGGTTTCACCATCCTTCAACCAATTTCCACAGATGCACACTATTCTATTTAGAAAGAAACCTGAGTCCATGAAAGACAATTCTAGAAACACAATATCAAAAGAGTGGGTCAAGAAAAAGAAGGCTATATCTGTGAGGTTTTTGTCTTTGTAATAATTGTTTGATTATATTAAATAGGGCAAGATGCTGAAAATTCTATACTATACCTAACACACTAAGACAGAACAATAATTTGCACTCTGTATGAGAATCTTCAAACTACAGGAATAGAAGAAAGTCATGACAGCCAAATCCATAGTCAACCATTGCCTCTATTTGATTTGTATCAAGCGGATTGAAGTGAAAGAAAAATATCAGCATGAAATAAGGATTCAATTAAGGGAGTCAATACAATACAATTTGCTAATGATGTCCACTTTGCATACAGGAACAAATTTAATGGGAAATTACTGAGTACAATGAGTGATACAAAGGAAATGATTTTAAGACAATATAGATAACTAAGGTTGGGGAAAATAACCCACCACTCTCCAAAGTTGAAGGCTGCTACAAGTATACAACACATAAGATGAACACAAACATACAATATTTTAATTTAAAACCTTATTCATTTAGGGAGGATTGGGCCAAGGGATGTATGTACACACTGAATGACTGGTTAGGCCATTGTGAACAGCATGTGGTTGGTAGATGTGGTGGGTGTGAACTACTGTGAAGTGACTATTGATAACTCTCGGGAAAAGGCTAATATAGATATACATACACACATATATCACATAATGAAAGAATACGGCATAGACAAAAAGACAAGGGCTCTGATACAACAAACACTCACGGATACCACGTCTAAAGTGAAATTTATGGGAGAAACATCAGAACCATTCAAAATTTTCACGGGTGTCAGGCAAGGAGATGGATTATCACCGATTTTATTCAACATGGTATTGGACAAAGTTATAAAACAATGGGAAACACAGGTCAAAGGAATACAGCTAGGAAGAACATGACATACCAAAACAATCATCAGATGCCTGGCATTTGCGGATGACCTGGCAATTCTCAGCAACAATAGGCAGGAAGCACAAGATGCATTGGAACAGCTACATCAAATTTCTGCCAAAACAGGGCTACAAATTTCGTATGAAAAAACGCAGTACATGGAGAAATAAAACAACAATGTACAAACAATATACACAAAATTTGGAAACATAAAAAGAGTTGAGAAATTCAAATATCTAGGGGAATACATACAAGTAGGAGGATCTAACAAGCTATCAAATTCAGAAAGATCAGAAAAGCTTCAGAAGGCTTATAGACTCACATGGTCATATTATAACAAAAGAAATATATCAAGACAGGCCAAACTCAGACATTACAAAACAGTGGTACTGCCAGAAGCATTATATGCATCAGAAACAATCACGATTGGGGCTTTAGGCATAACAGAAGAGGAAAAAGTTGAACGCAAAATCCTTATAAATTTTTTTTGGAGCAATATATAAAGACGGTATATGGATGAAAAGACCAATGAAGGAACTATACGAACATACAGATCGACTGACAGACATGATCAGAAGACGTAGATTACAATTCTATGGACATTTACAGCGAATGAACAGCACTAGACTCACAAAGAGGATCTTTGATGTGGTAAATGGTTCACTCAGGAAAACCAATTGGTTCCAGGAAATATGGAGGACTTGAATCACGGAGGGATCAGCAAGGAAATGACACGGGAAAGGGGACAATTCAAGAACAAAATTATGAACACAAAATTTAAAATACAGAAGAAAACAGGAACAAAAAGGACTGAACAAAGGAAACAGGAACACAGTGAGCGTATGAAGAGGTTTTGGGAAGAGAAGAGGAAGAAGACAAATACAAACAAAAACTGAATAATCATGAATAATTTGAGTTTAAACACTGTCCTCAAGGGCAATAATGATTAATAATAATAATATATCACAGGCAGTGGTAAAATGTCAAAGTAGATATGCATAAACATAAGAATGTACATTGTATTAATGGAGCAATGTAAAAATAGCAACAATAAATTAATTTAAAAGAACTTTGTTAAAATTATTACTAAGTGATGAGTGAAATCTTAGGGTCCTATTGGTGACTGATGCCATGAGAATGTTTGGTATCAAGGATATTTTTGTACATAAGTTCCCATCTGCAAAGTTTAAATGCATTGGTGATTATAGAGAAAACTGATGGCACTCACTGTAAAGCAGTCAAGATTGTTAGATTTGTGGATATTAGCATGTTCTGCTACTGGAATGTATAGGCTGTGGTGTGGGCTGTCTTTCTGTGGCCATTCATTTCAATCGAGAATTTTTTTTGTATCTTATTTAGGAATAATTTTAACAACATTGTTTTAAACTTATTTATTGTAGCTTTCCTTTTCATTGTCCCATTAATACAATGTACATTTTTGTGTTTATGCATATATACTTTGACATTACACCACTGACTGCCATATACAGGCCTATATATCTTAGCCCTTTTCCAAGAGTTATTGATAGTACACTTCACTGTAGTTTACTTCCACATCCTCTACTCCTCATCCTGTTCTCAATGGCAAGACATTCATGCAGTGAGCTGTAGTGTGTGCACAGCTTCCTTAACTAATGGCCTGATCGTCCCTACATTAACAAGGCTTTAAAGCAAAATATTCTACATTTCTGTTCGTCTTGTGTGTTGTACACTCGTCACAGCCTTTTTTGGATAGTGATGAGTTATTTTCCCTATTCTTTGTTATGAATGTAGTAAGTGATTTTTTTACTTATTTTTTAAAGTAAGGCATAGTTTGCACATTACATAAGCAAAATACAAATACACTAGATATCAAAACTGGAACCGACACAGAAGAAGAAACTAGAAACTTGTTATTTAGTACAGAAAATTACAATCAAAACTTGAAGCAAGAATTGTATCCAAAACAGGTAACACTAGCATAAAAATCATTCAGAAATGGAGAAAAAATATAGCATCAGATATTAATCTAAGAGCTGGAAAGGACCTTCTAAAAATTATTCAAGGCATTGAATACTCTTTGTGAAAAAGTAGTTTGGATTTCAGAGAACCCAAAAACATTTGAAATATGGCATTGTAGAAGAACTTTAATAAGGTTGAAGAAATCAGTTATTGGAAAATAACATAATTATGTGTTACATTTTTAATTTTACATGATCAGTTAATTCGTTACTACAGGGAAAAGCTGAAGGTAATAACTATAATAGATAACGAAGATCAAAATATTTCAAGCAGATAACTCAAAATTTAGATAATGGTTATGTGGGTAGAAGATTTTTGAGTGATGACATAAAAAGAGGTTTTAAGATTGCTATATCTGTTTAAAACATAATATGAAATATTGATTTCATATTGCTCTTTATATAATAGTATTCAATTTCAACAAATAATTATAATAACAGCAGGAATTCAGTGTTAGTGGGGAAAAAATGAAAAAGCAGGTAATTACACTCTCAACACAGATTATTTTTTTTAAAATATAAATAACTGAACTTTGAATCTTTTATTCAAACATAGTTCATGAAGTCATTCAGTAACTCTCTTACCACTTTTGCTATATAAAAACTTATGAATTTACAGAATTACCATATTGATTTCACATAGTATACTAAAATCTTCTTTGTTGTAAATAAGTTTCAGTAAAAAAAATTACATTTTTATTCCTTTTTTCTTTCAAAAGTATTCACTGGTGTGAAATTATTATTGTGATTCAACGAATAGCTTCATAGATATGTAGACAGTGCTTATTTTCAGTCCTTCATAATTACAAAATTGTATAATCAGATTCTGAATCTTTCCCACCCCCAGTATCTTAAGCATTATCTACACTCTGTACTACATCAATGTTACAGTTTATTTTGCATAATTTATTGATTCAAACATATCACAGAAAGTGTTTTAGTTCTTAAAATATTCAAGTTTAATCTCAATTCAACATAAATAGGAAAACATCCCATTAAATTGATATGATTCTTGTCTCTTAGCCCTCTTTTCTTGTGAAGTTGGTTTGCATACTCCAGGTTCCCCACAATGAAGAACTGTAGGCAAGGCAACTATACATTTGTATCAAATTTATGCTTTTTAATATTTATAGGTCCTAATTTTCTCAGCATACAAAGAACTAAGAGTATTGATTTTACCAATTTGACAGGAGATACCAAAACATTCAAACAAGCCCTTTCAAATGTTTGTATCATACAAAAGTCATTTTAGAGTAAGCAGATTTTTTTGTAGGTGAGTATAAGCAGCAATGATGATTCCTTGCAGACTAAGGCATGATGGAGTGTCTTGAAGGTGTTGTATTTCCTTGCTGATTCAACAAATTCAGATGAAAGATGTGTATGGGGAGGAAAGCCCAACCTCTGTGGTGGTATCCAAAAACTAACTGTGAATCCTGACTGTTGCATCACAATGTTCACAATATTGGGACACATTCCTTTAGAAATGGTGGCACTGTAGTGGTAATAGTGGAGAAAACGAGACTAAGAAGACAGGATAACCATTGAGAGAATTGCGGCTATTACCAGCATCAGTTACATATCCCTTGAAAAATTATATATTACAAGCAACGCCTTTATAAAATGTCAAGTGTTAGCTCCTTCCCATAATGAAATCAAGAGTAAGCAGTGCTAAAAGCATTATACTGCAATGAACAGGATTTAGAGATGATTTTTTTTTTCAGCTGAATGTTCACAGAGAATGAAATCTCAATCATTTTTTAGTACCCAGAAACAAAATAAATGATCGGATAGAGAGAAAAAAAAAACTTGCCACACTTCTCTTCCTCACCCAAAACAATTCTTGTGATAAAAGAAATCAAGTAACACATTGTAATTGAGTTCATACCTATTTTACAGTTATTTTTGAAACTCTGTTTTTATGTCTCTATTGAAACATTTCTCTCTCTCTTTATTGTCAAGAAAAGGACACACATACATAGTGTAATCAAAAAATATGTGAAATTTTGGGTTTTCACAAAAATCTTTGTTTATTCATTAATATTAATATTTTCCCCTTCACATACAATTCACTTGTGCTAGTGCTTTTTCTTATCTCTGAAGTACTTATCGATCCAAGTTTTCGATATGGTCTTAGGTTCCTTCAGTGATTCCACCAACATCTTAAATTTAGGCAAAACTTCATCCTTTCATGGTTGTTTTCAGTTTTGGCAACAGAAAGAAGTCACATGGGGCCATGTTCAGATAATACAGAGGCTATGGCATCATGATGGTGGTGGTTTGGCGTAAAATTATGAACAAGTCACAAAGTGTGAGCAGCTGCATTATCGTGGTGAAATTGGCATGAACTATTTCATCACAAATCCGGGTATCATCTTGGAATTGCATCCACAAACTTTCAGGTAATACTCCCTGTTGACTGTATGACCTGATAACAAGATCTCATGATGCTCTATGCCATTGAAATCTGAGCAGACAGTCACATTCTGTCTTGCCTATTCAGGAAGCTTCCAGTAGGACAAATGGGCATTAGATAAGACATCATACGCATACACCCATGTTTAATCACCAATCATGACTTGTTTAAGCAGTACTGGATTGTCATCAACTTCTTTCATCAATTCTGAAGTAAAATTCATTCGGTGCTTGTTTTGGTTGGAATACTGCTACACGTGTCCTGCCCAAATTATATTAAAGAAATCTTTTCATGAGCCAAATGATATGCCAATATCATCAGCAACCTCTCACATAGTGAGGAGCTGAGTGTAATTAATCATTTTCCTCACTTTTTCAACTTTGTAAACATCAGTTATTGTGTGAGAGATCACTTTTAAGACCATTATTACTTGAGAAATTAAAGAAATATTCAGTGGTCGAGTTATTGGCAATTGCCGATTGTTAGTCCACTGATTGCGGCGCATGTAGGAATTTGCTCAGATTGCAGTCAGCGTTATTGTTGACACCTCAGACTAGGCGGCCTGAGAAGTACAAGTGATGAAGTAGGGGCTTTTACCGTTGGACAGTCAGAGAGTACAGTCAGAACAGTGAGAGTAGCCACATTTCAGGAGCCTGCCACCTTCCCGTTCACCAACCAACTGGGGCGACCAACTGGGGCGACCAACTGCCTACAGCTGACTAATCCAGTTTGCACTCAGAGAGCCACTAACTACCATATTGGGGCTTAGATAATTCGGCGACAATTGGAATCCACTGTGCGGCACATTATCAACTGCATTACTCAGTTTTTGAGGCCAATAAATTGGTTCCATTGCGAGTCTCACCTTCCTTCATGTAGTTAGAACTTGAATCCATTTTTAACTTTCAGCCTGTGGCCGCAATCCACAGTGGCATTAAAACTTAGCCTCAAAGAGCACAATGGTAAGGTTCTAGTGCAGCTGCCTGAAGAACAGAAGTCTTTTCGAGCAGTGCTGGAATTCCATAAGGCCTTCAGGTCACAGAACACATCCACACACGCCCACTAGCCATGACCACTCAGCACCCTGACAATTGATGTACTAGGACATCAAGGGTGCTCGTCATCTTCACCATCTTCATAGTCCTCTTTGAAACATTCATATCACTTGTATTCATAGAACACTTGTCAAAAGCAACATATGGTGCTGCATTACTAAAGCAAAATTTATTACAAAATCTTTGTTTCATTTTTTCACAAGTAAAAAATCGCCTAGCGCACTGGACATGATTAATAATTCCACAGCTAAAACTGGAAACCAAGCATCCAATATGGCTACCTACAGCAACATATGTTAGCAAGAAGTGAACCAACAACAACAAAAATAGTGACAAATGGACTTATATAAAATGATAAATTTAAAAATTCTGTATATTTTTGGTTCATATCTCATAAATGAGATAAAATATTGAACATGTTTAAGAGAAGTTTCAGTCCTACAAATACTGCTGAGAGTGAGGAGGGGATGTATCAAGAAAGTGAAGGAATGTAGATACAAATTCTTTATTAGACCTCTGCTCGAGTATGCTGGAGTAGTATGGGATCAACATTATGGGTATGAAATAAAGGAGTTTGAAGAAATGGAAGGAGAGCAGCCAGATATATTCGCAATCTACAACTGATTTCATAAAGAAACTAGGTTGAGAATCACTACAAGACTGGGTGTGAAGAGAGTGTTTGTGTATATAAGGCATACACTGACACTGAAGTTTGAATGGATATTGGACAAAGAATTAAGAGTCGATCACCATGTCCATAAACTGGCACATTTTACCAGGCATAACTGAGTGTGAATGATTTAATTTATAGGCAATGGAGCCATGAACAAAAATAATTTAAGAAGGTATGGAGCAATTTACCTCAAACGGACCAATGTAAACAAAGAATTCATTAAAAGCAAAAGAAGGCTTATGAGAAAATTGTTAAATGTGCATAGGCTCAACTGCAATTAATAATAATGAAAAAGCAAAGTAGTCAACATTGTGTGGAGCCAAAGCATACATTTAATTTATACAAACAGTAATATTATTAACATAACTACCCTATTATTGTTGAGTAACCATACCAAATGAGGAAAGTATATTGGTGTTGGATTGAAATATTAATCTTTAGTTAAACCAACAGAAATACAACAGAATGAGGGTCGTCAGAAAAGTTTTCATAGATTGCCTGAACATTATTATATATTGCTATGATAAATTTACATAATGTGATAATCACTAGATATTTTCACTAAATTTTATTCATCAATTTCATATTAGCAATGCCACCTACATTGGAGTGAGCACTTTTTAGGACACACCTATAAAACTAAACAAAAGTATTAGATGGAATGTTTGGCCTGTATAGAGAAAGTATAACAATGTGCAGTTTCTTCCTTCACCATCTCTAGTGACTGCTGGTATTCTACATCTCGAGACATCTCTTCTAAGCAGTTTGAGAAATAAATTACACATCTTCCATGTTGTCTAGTTAGTCTTACAGGAATACTTAATCACACAAGAACCGTCAACAACATACAATTCAGCTTCCTCTTTTTGAAGTCAATTTTTGATAACACAGGTTGACACAATTTATCGGATGACCGTCTGAATGCCATGTTGTTTTCAGCCCAATACAAATTAATGTGCACCAATCTTTAAAGCACATTGTTCCATCATAATCTCTCTTTAGAAATTACCCACTGTTCTTCCTTGTCAATAGTTGTATCAGCTTATAACCTGATTACATCTTCAGTCCATTATATAAATGCTTTTTTTATGTGAAGAACTGTTTTCTTGCACTTTTGTGGCTTCAATTAAATGTTTCCAAATTTTGAAGTCTTCATTAATGGTCAAAATTTGTAGTTGAGTTTAAATCAAACAGCCTACAACAAAAGCAAAAGACATCATTGTTTGATACTGAATAAACTAACCACCGATGTCTGATAGTTTCTTTGTTGAAAGCTCTCTTGAGTAATGAGCTGAAGAGTTACGATGCCCATTTTCGTCTTTCGGAGAATTACTTAAATGTACTTGTAAGGGTCCACACAAAATAATAATATCTATATTCCTTGCATGAAGTACTTCCGGCCAAGCAGCTACATCAGAAACATTGTATTATTTTATTCCATGTATGTTGATACTTTTATCAGCCAGAGAAGTCACATCTTGAGGCTACTCAGACGGATCATGTAAGGATTTAATGGGCTGGTCAATATGGCCTTCTTGAACAGATGAGTGCATATTTTTGTGCCTAATTGTTCAGAATCTAAAGAAATATTGACTCTTCCTTGGCTTTCTGATTCTGATGTAAAACTGGTGAGATAGTATTCACTATCTGAAGTACTTGCCTTAGGAATTCCTTTCAATTATTCATCAATAGTGATATGTTTTTTACTTTGTTCAAAAACTTTGTCTTTTTCAGCTTTTCTTTTATGATTTTTCTGAATCAGATAGCTTTTTTAAGTTATTTCTTTATTTCCTGCCATAATTAATCAAGTATGGGCATTCCTCTATTTCACGATAACAATGTTATGTTACATCTATAACAAAAAAATATCTGTAAGTAAATGTAATTAGAAAAAATTGAGTATGTAAGTGAAAGATAAAAATGTTGTTCAGACTTACCAAAATTAAAAAATAATATAACTTTAATTACTAGTAGAAAGAACATGCCAATGCAACTGTTTAATTTATTTATTGCTGCATCATACGCGTTTCACCTCTCATTGAGGCATCCTCAGCGATGAATCTGTGTTACAGTTTTTATGTACATTTTTATATACATTTTTATCCTATTATTACAAATTATGAGCATATTTTTATGAGATGTTTTTATAGCTAATGGTTACTTACTATTTACATTTGTTAATATGGCATGCAGCTGTGCATCTCCGTTTCTTTATACAAAGCATGGTTTGCCTGTATCGTATTTACACTATTGTGCGTTTTCATCATTCTGTCGTCTGTTGGGGCCAGCTGGTTTGTTTATGTCGTGTCTGGTGCACTTTCGCGTCCTTCGGTTGTCTGTTGTGGCCATCTTGTTTGTATATGTCATGTCTCGTGCCAATAGCGCGAGTTTTGAAGTGTGCGTGTATGTGTGATGGTCTTTTTAGAATGTTTTATATTTATGTGTGATGTATATATTTGAGGGGTTTTTATTATACAGTTTGTGTTTATTTTGTTTTGTCTGTCGAGTTTGTGTATATTAAATTGAGTAACGTTTTATTTGTGAGGTTTAATTGGTCATTTAGTACCTGTTTGCCTTCATTTTTTTGTTTTTTGAATATATAAGTTTTCCTGTATAGTGAGTGTGTTGTGTCTGTGGTTGTTGGTAGTGAGAATTTGCATATCTGTGTTTATGTTTGTTGGTGAATGGTCATTTTCTATGAGGTGTTCAGCAAATGTGGAATGGTTACTATATTTTAATGCTCTCATGTGTTCTTTGTATCTGATCTGGAACTGTCTTCGTGTTTGCCCTATGTATACTGCTTCACATTTTTGACAGGTGAGTTGGTAAATGCCTGAATTGTGGTATTTGTTTGTGTCTGAATGGGGTCTAATTTGTCCTTGCAGTGAGTTGTCAGTTCGCAGTGCAATGTTAATGCCTTGTTTTTTTGAAAATGTTTGCGATTCAGTGTGTGTATTTGTTAGAATATGTCATTGCATATCATTTCCTTTTGTTTTCATTGTACTGTGTGGTATGTAGTGACATATTCTAACAAATAAACACACCGAATCACAAACATTTTCAATAAACAAGACATTAACATTGCACTGCGAACTGACAACTCACTGCAAAGACAAATTAGACCCCATTCAGACACAAACAAATATGGTGATGTGTGTGTTCATCTTTCTGTGTTTGTTGATCCCACGCGTTGTCATCTATGGTATGTGTTGGGTTCAATTTCCCCATCCTTACTTAGAAATTCAAGAATAACACTCATCAATTTGCCTGACATACCACTTATTTCATTATTGTTGTAACTGTAATTGGTAATAACTGAAGAAAAGCGTACTTAACTACACTATGAGCAAATCCATAGTTATGCTGATGTGGTGGATGTGATACAAAGCAACTGCATTAAAATTACACCAATCAAATGCAGATATGGGGACTGTTTTCTTAGGTACAGGGAGGCAATAGTTTTACTTAAAAGCTGTTGCTGAAGTTTAAATATGTCAAGAACTAAGTTATGACAACTGAGTCTTTTACAAAGCATTTCTTATACACAATTTTGAAGGATCTTGTACTAGATTGTCTCCCTAACACATACTGTTTAAGCAGCTGCCTATGCTATCTTAATCAGGTCAAATAGTAATATAGTGTGACACCTAGTAAGTGCTATGGTATACTGCAGAATTCACTTTTTTTTTTTTAAACTGCTTTACGTCGCTTTTTAACATCGAGGTCTTTTAGAGACGGGAAAGGATGGGGGGCAAGGATGGGGGCAAGGAATGTGAAGGAATTCGGCCATGGCCTTTTTGAAGGAAGCATCCCGGCATTTGCCTGGAGTGATTTGGGGAAACCATGGAAAACCCAAATCTGGATGCCCGGACGGGGATTCGAACCGCCGTCCTCCCGAATGCGAGGTGAGAACGCTAACCGTTACACCGCCCCGCTCGGTGCAGAATTCACCAGATTAAGACAAGAAAGGCAGTTATTGAAAAGTTGTGTCTTAAAGAGAAAATCTTACCCAACACCTGTAAAGGTTATGTAGAAACAACACAAATTTTCATACAATTATGAAAATAAAGGTGCTTCTTTACACAGTATATGGTAGGCACACAAAAGACTAAAGCATACAGTATGATTGAAACAATATCATATTATCTACAGCAACTAAATCAAGAATCTTTTCACCAAATCTTATTCCATTTAAGTGGTGTATTTCTTCACACAGATAACATCACACTTGGTTAAGATATTGTGATCATAGCATGGATTGTCTAAAATCAGGAAACTGCTGCACATAGAGCTACAACATTGTGAATACAGCATGAGTTATTTAAAACCAAAAAATCATTTGGCAAGAATGTGTATCTTCCATCAAGTCTTAACACTTACCTTCTTTTTTTTTACTTTTAAAAATATAAATTGACACACATGGCCAGGATAACAAGTATGCTCATGATAAACCCAGCTATATGAATGATTTGTTGTAGGCTGTTTGGATCAGTGTGGAGGTGATGGAGGAAAGACAAAAATAACCTCATTGGAAATGGCAGGCACAAAAAGAAGACACTTCTCAGAAGATAATTTTAAAAATATACAAAAAGTAAAAAAATGTGATAAAATTTAATAAATAAAAATAGATAAATAAATGTTACACACAAGTGATGGGTTTACAAGCGAGGGAACGAGAGATGAAGGTAGTTCCCGACATTATGAGCTAACAGGTGTCTGGTGTAAATAACACGTGTCCCTACTTACGGTTCAGGTAAGGATGTGGTTTCAGGAAGTAGTCTGATGACTTTGATGATGAAACCAACATCACGACACGCCTCATATAACTGCTCACCTGCCTCTAGTGCTCAAATCTTTATATCAGCCTTATAACATAGTAGTTACCCATCAATATGAATGATAAATGGTTTACACCTAAAATCTAGACCACCAATTTGCTACCCATGGCAGGTCTCAATACTCCTGAGACTTCAATAACTGTTTCACAGTCAGCAACAATGCAGTACTTCTCATAACGTTATCTCCATCTGAACTCGGTATGTGTTGGAATTGGCCTACCAACACATTACAGACAGCAAACACTACCTGGTCTTCAGTCTTGGATATCATTGTCCCCTCTCCTATCCCAACCTGGTAAAACTTTTTCCTTATTTGTACCCATTTAAAAAAAAAGTCTTATAATAAATTTCTTTTTTGTGTTAGCCATTTGCATAAATATTACTTTTGTCTGCTCCCACAATGTCTGCTCTGAACCAGACAGTCCACTAAAAACCATTCATGTGGCTTGGTTTACAATAGATGAACATGCTGACCTAGTCATTTGAATCCACTTCAATTTGCACAAGTAGCGTATAGCTCAAAATCTTATACATATAAAAGGATGTTGGTATATTGGTATATATATCGGAGATTAATAGTCTTCGACACCATTTGACCGATCACCATGAAAATTTGCACAAACATGTATTTTATACAAACCCACATTTTTTTTTATCTAGTTACATATACTTTAAAACATGCAGAAAAACACTGTCTACATTGGCTTTACAGAATCGCAAGCCCTCTCTCCCTTTCCACCCCCTCAATTTTGCAAATATTCTTTATACAAAGCTACTGTTTTTATGTGATTTCGATATAAAATTGCACATGTTAAAACAAAGAGAATAATACTGTCTACCTTCGTTTTATGAAAAACTCAACTCCTCTTCTCCTTTCCACACCCTTAATTTTTGTCAATGTTTTTTATACTAAGCTGCAGCTTCTATCCGATTCTGAAGGAACTTTGCAAACGTATACTTTGAAACCAATAAAAAATACTGTCTACATCTGGTTTGCAAAATCCCAACCCTATTTCCCCCTTTACCCCCACACCTCTTAGTTCCAAATATTGTTTATATTAAATTCCGTAAAAATTGATACAGATGTTTTCGAGTTATGTCACATTATTGATAAAATAAATGTGTGTGTCAGATTTTAACTTGAACCACAAGCTTTAAACTTGTCAAAAACATTAAAAATCTGTATTATCTGCATGATGCCAGAACAAACAGATATATTCCAGGTGCAGATTAATGTATGTGGTTTGTAGTAATGTGAAGAAGGTATGTTTTTCAATTATCAAGCAGCAACTTTAACAGATTAGTTTGAAATGAAGCCTGGACCAAAATGTAAACAGACATTCTGTATCACAGCATCCAATTCACTCTGTTCTGGGAATTGTTCGGGTATATCAATGTTTATTTCTGAAAATGGTTGGTGCAAAATTAATGAAATCTGGTGCACATAATTCACATCAAAAATATAAAAATAGTGTAGGGGTAAATCAATGCCAAATAGACCAGGCAAAGCTGGTTGCTCTGCTAGTATTGTGCATTTTATAACTATCACAACCCTCAGATTTCAAGTTAAACTGTGGGTCCAGCCATGACGAAGGCATAGCAAAATGAAACACTATTATAAGGTCATAACACAATATGAATGTACTTTTTCACCATCAAATAAGAAACCTATGAACATAAAACAGCAGATAGAGTAAGCACAGAAGGTCATTTCACACATTTAGTTTTACATAAAATCCTTAGGTTCATCAGATTTTCTAATTGGAAACTGTAAACATTAGGTCTACCGAATGAGCAAAAATACCCACCAATAGTGTCAGCTTGAATAATCTTTCGATTCCTTCCTCTCCTAGAGATTTAAGTAGTTCTGCAGGGATCTCATCAATTCCAACTGCCTTATTTGCTTTCAAGTCATTCAGAGCTTTATTAAACTCTGTTCTCAAAACAGGATCTCCTAAGTCATCAATGTCGACATCACCTTCCTTTTCCAATACACTATTGTTCAAGTCGTCCCCATCATACAGTTTCTCAATGTATTCCTTCCATCGGTTAGCTCTATTTTCTGAGCTTAAAAGAGGTTTCCCATCGGCAGCTTTAATGTTCATACCTCTTTTCTTCATTTCTCCAAAATTCTGTTTGATCTTTCTATATGCAACATCTACTTTTCCCACGACCATTTCCTTTTCTACTTCTTCACACTTCTCTTGTAGCCATTTTTCTTTTGCTATTTTGCATTTCCTATTTGTTTGATTTCTAAATTGCCTGTACTGCTCTCTTCCTGCTTCATCCTGAGCATTTTTGTACCTTCTCCTCTGATCCATCAGCTCCAAAATTTCTTCTGTGATCCAAGGTTTTTGGGCAGCTTGTTCCCTAAAGCCTAATGCTTCTTCGCCAGCTTTCATTATTTCGGTCTTTAATGCATTCCATTCGTCCTCAGTTGAGCTCTTTTCACAGTTAATTCTTAGACCTAAGTCTGCCATTTCTGCAAATTTTTCTCTTGTTCTAGATTGTTTCAGCTTATTCACCGCCAGTCTGTTCTGCTTATGCTGCTTCCTTATTCGCTTGAATTTCAGCCTGCACTTCATTACTATCAAATTATGGTCCGAGTCTATGTCTGCTCCTGGGTACGCTTTACAGTCTAGAACTTGATTCCTGAATCTCTGTTTGACCATGATATAATCTAGCTGATATCTGCCTGTATCCCCAGGACGTTTCCAGGTGTATATTGTTCTTGCATGGTTCTTAAACAGTGTGTTCGCCATTACTAGCTTATATCTTTCACAAAATACTAGCAACCTGCTTCCTCGTTCATTCCTTTCTCCTAGACCAAAACTTCCTACAGTATTCCCCTCTTTTCCTTCTCCCACTATTGCATTCCAATCACCCATGATTATTAGATTTTCCTCCCCTTTCACATATTGGATTAATTCTTCAATTTCAGCGTATATTTTTTCTATTTCTTCATCATCTTCCTGTGACGTTGGCATATATACTTGTACTAATGTGGTTGGGACGGGCTTAGTTTCTAACCTCATCAAAATAACCCTGTCACTAAACTGTTCATAATAACTTACCCGTTTCCCTACTTTCTTGTTCTTTACAAATCCTACACCAGTGACTCCATTGACAGCTTGTGTGCTAATTATCCTGTGTTCCCCAGACCAGAAATCCTGTGCGTCCTTCCATTTAATCTCACTAATCCCAACAACATCTAACTTAAGTTGTTCCATCTCCTTTTTTAAGTTTTCTAACCTACCTGCCCTATTCAGACTTCTAACATTCCACGCTCCGACTCGTAGAATGTTTCTATCCATTCTGATGACTCCTCCCTGAGCAGTCCCCACCCGGAGATCCGATTGGGGGACTATTTTACCTCCGGAATATTTTACCCAGGAAGAAGCCATCATGATATATGTAATTTGAGAGGATTACATGTCCTCGGGATATCCTTTGGGTCTTTAATGCAGTGGTTTCCCGTTGCCTTCTGCATCCCCATGGCGTTGATCATTTCTGATTCATCCGCCTTTAGGGACCGTTTCCAACCCCAAGGGCAAGAGGGTGCCCTGAACCACTCCCCGCTCTTCCGCCCTCCTTTTGGAGGCCGTTGGCAAGCAGTGGGTGACTCCTTATACCGGGAATCTTTCAGTCGCCAGAGCCTCGTCCGTGCAAACAGGGTGCACCACGTGAAGGAGAGGTTGACATTTGGTTGGAAAAGAGTAGTATTGTCTCTCCCAAACCCTTACCATTATAAGATAGTACACCCTTAGCTAAAGTTTCAAGGGTTTTAATGTGGTGGGATTTAGTGTCGTAAAATTTCTATAGCAGCTTACACACCAAGTAAGTAGCAGGTCAGTGAGTAGAATGGGGTGTTTCCAAACAGGCAAGGTCTTCGTCTATCGTGGTATAGAATCAAGTACATGCCTAGGTTCCAGTAGCTCTTATTTTTGTGAAGCCAAGTGCTATAGCTCAACTATCTCATTCTACTGCAGAGATTTCTCTAAATGTATTATAGTGGGTATAGAATATGCTGTGGAAAATTTGAGCCATAAAATATGATTTATAAAAACTTCTCGGGTTTCAAGCCACGTCAAAATTAAGCCATCTGGCGACGTTTCGGAAGCTTGTACTGCTTCCATTGTCAAGCCCCCGCTTAACATTACTAAAGTCTGCCGCACGGTAGTCTATTATATAGTGCCAGCAGCCGGGAGCGGAGGGAAAAGCGCGTGGAGTGGCGGTCTAGTTGGACCCTGCTCGCTTGGTGATGTCACGATCGGGTCACTACTATGCCCTAATATGGCTCGATTACGTCTCGTTTGTAATGATCCCATTACTGGCTTCCAAGCTTGGCTTAAATTGAGGCCTTGATCACGATTAATAACATTATTGCTAAGCCTAATCTCAATAGCCTCCTTCACAACACTGTCCCAAAAGTTATTTGCGTAACAAAGCCGTGTCGTTTTGTCGAAGCATGGCTCGTTTCCGTTGTCAATAGCGTGTTCGGCTAAGGCAGATTTTTCTTTTTATCCAAGTTTAAAATGTCTGATGTGTTCTTTGCGTCTTTCATTAATCGTCCTTAAGGTTTGCCCTATGTAAGAAGTGCCGCATTCACATGGAATTTTGTACACTCCAGGAGCCCGAAAATTGAGACAACCCTTCAGAGTTCGCAACAGCTGTCCAATTTTTGGTGGAGGTCGAAAAATCGAACGGATGCCCTGTTTGTTGAGTAACCTTGCTATTTTAGATGTTACTGCTCCACAGAAAGGTAGAAAGGCACGCGGCTTGTCTTGATCTCTGTGTTCTGTCTTGGTTCTGTTGTTTCTTCCGATGGTTGCACGTCGGATTTATTTAGTGCTATAACCATTGGCATGAAATACGCGTCCCAGGTGTTGCAGTTCCTCCTTTAAATGTTCATTGTCAGACACCACCTTTGCCCTATGGACAAGAGTATTGAGAACTCCTAGTTTCTGAGAAGGATGGTGAAAACTTTGAGCATTAAGATAGCGATCGGTGTGTGTAGGTTTTCTGTAAACGTTGTGCCCTAACCTTCCATTAGGCTTCCGACGCACTAGAACATCTAAAAACGGAAGTGATCCACTCCTTTCGATTTCTATCGTGAATTTAATATTGGGATGAATCCCATTAAGATGGTTCACAAATTCATATAATGCCGGAATTCCACGAGACCACACGAGAAACGTATCATCAACAAATCTGTAGAAACATTTAGGCTTTAAAGGAGCCGTGTCAAGAGCTATATGCTCAAAATTTTGCATGTAGAAGTCAGCTACTGCGGGAGACAACGGGGACCCCATAGCCATGCCGTCTGTTTGCTCGTAATATTTGCCCTGGTACACAAAGTACGTAGACGTGAGGGTATGTCTGAATAACTCAACAAGTTTCGGATCAAAATGTTCACTAAGTAGTTCAACAGTTTCCCCTAAAGGCACATGCATAAACAACGACGTAACATCCAGGCTGACCATAATATCGTCATGTTCTAACCTCATTTCTTTAACCAACTCAACAAAGGCAGCAGAATTTTTAACATGATGTGCACACTGACCAACCAACAGATTTAACAAACGTGTGAGATATTTAGCCAACTTGTACGTTGGCGAACCTATGGCACTATTGGATGCATTGGAACAAGCTCTTTACGTATTTTTGGAAGGCCATATAACCTTGGTGGTCTTGGGGCTCGGACACTTAGATTCTTCACAGTTTCTTCCGCCAATCTGCACTCTCTCATGAGTATGTTTGTCTTCCTGGTTATCCGTGCCATGGGATCGCGGGGAATCAGACGATATGTGTCGTCATCTAAGACTTCACGTATCTTTTGGTGGTAGTCAGTGTTGGTTAAGATCACAGTCGAATTTCCTTTGTCAGCTGGTAAAACCATTAATTCGAAGTCTTCACGTAAAACCTGTAAGCCATCTCGTTCAGCTATAGTCATATTGGGCTTAGGTGGTTTGGCCCTCGTCAGGGTGCGTGTTGTTTCCCTGCAAACCTCTTCTGCTGCGTCCGTTGGAATATTCCGCACTGCTAGTTCCACTCCGCTGATGATACCCATGATAGGTATGGAACGTGGAGCCGGAGCAAAGTTTAATCCTTTCTTCAGGGCAGAGATAGCAGCTTCATTAATTTCTTTCCCCGACAGGTTAATTACGGTTCATCTGTCTTCCGTTGGCTGAGCATCGTGCGAATCCCGTGACATGCGGTTGAATTTGCAGCACTGCTTGCGTGGAGCCGTCCTCAATGTTGAGTTTTGCTGTCCTGTGGTGAAGTTGTCGACCCATTCCCAATCCATCGGTGAGAGGGCAGCAGCTAGTTGCAAATGGCATCCAATCAATTCTGTAGCATTTTTAGCAAGATCACAGTGAGTTTGATGAATCCTCTCCCTCACAATTGCAAGACTGGTGCGGCGTAGAATCTTCTTAATGGCAGTAGTGTTTGAAGGATGATTTACCATGGCAAAGCGTGGCACTGTTTCGGAATCTCTGGACCGTAACAGGAAGGCCAATGAACTTAGAAGTTTGGGCTTCTTGCAGCGCAGCTTCTCCAGATGATTAACGATGCGCGACATATCCTCCCCGTAGAGGTACGTTAGATAACTATGTACGTTCTCGCGGCGGCAATGCTTTATAAAAACTTTTCGGGTTTCAAGCCGGGTCAAAATTGAGCCATCTGACGACGTTTCGGAAGCTGTAGAATCTGCGCTGCAAGAAGGCCAAACTTCTAAGTTCATTGGCCTTTACTGTTAAGGTGCAGAGATACCGAAACAGTGCCACGCTTTGCCGTGGTAAATTATCCTGCAACCTGCAAACACTACTGCCATTAAGAAGATTCTACGCCGCACTTGTCTTGCAATTGTGAGGGAGAGGATACATCAAACACGCCGTGAACTTGCTAAAAATGCTACAGAATTGATGGGATGCCATTTGCAACTAGCTGCTGCCCTCTCGCCGATGGATTGGGAATTGGTCGACAACATCACCACAGGACAGCAAAACTCAACACTGAGGATGGCTCCACGCAAGCAGTGCTGCAAATTCAACCGCCTGTCACTGGACTCGCACGACGCTCAGCCAACGGAAGACAGACGAACCGCAATTAACCTATCGGGGAAGAAAATAGACGAAGGAGCGATCTCAGCCCTGAAGAAAGGATTTAACTTCGCTCCGTCTTCACATTCCATACCTATCATGGGTATCATCAGCGGAGTGGAACTAGCATTGCGGAATATTCCAACGGACGAAGCAGAAGAGGTTCGCAGCTAAACGACGCGCATCCTGACGAGGGCCAAACCACCTAAGCCCAATATGACTAGAGCTGAACGAGACGGCTTACGTGTTTTACGTGAAGACTTCGAATTAATGGTTTTACCAGCTGACAAAGGAAATTCGACTGTGATCTTAACCAACACTGACTACCACCAAAAGATACGTGAAGTCTTAGATGACGACGCATATCGTCTGATTCCCCGCGATCCCACAGCACGGATAACCAGGAAGACAAACATACTCATGAGAGAGTGCAGATTGGCGGAAGAAACGGTGAAGAATCTAAGTGTCCGAGCCCCAAGACCACCAAGGTTATATGGCCTTCCAAAAATACGTAAAGAGCTTGTTCCAATGCATCCAATAGTGCCATAGGTTCGCCAACGTACAAGTTGGCTTAATATCTCACGCGTTTGTTAAATCTGTTGGTTGGTCAGTGTGCACATCATGTTAAAAATTCTGCTGCCTTTGTTGAGTTGGTTAAAGAAATGAGGTTAGAACATGACGATATTATGGTCAGCCTGGATGTTACGTCGTCGTTTATGCGTGTGCCTTTAGGGGAAACAGTTGAACTACTTAGTGAACATTTTGATCCGAAACTTGTTGAGTTATTCAGACATACCTTCACGTCTACGTACCTTGTGTACCAGGGCGAATATTACGAGCAAACAGACGACATGGCTATGGGGTCCCCGTTGTCTCCCGCAGTAGCTGACTTCTACATGCAACATTTTGAGCATATAGCTCTTGACACGGCTCCTTTAAAGCCTAAATGTTTCTACAGATTTGTTGACGATACGTTTCTCGTGTGGTCTCATGGAATTCCGGCATTATATGAATTTGTGAACCATTTTAATGGGATTCATCCCAATATTAAATTCACGATAGAAATCGAAAGGAGTGGATCACTTCCGTTTTTAGATGTTCTAGTGCGTCGGAAGCCTAATGGAAGGTTAGGGCACAACGTTTACAGAAAACCTACACACACCGATCGCTATCTTAATGCTCAAAGTTTTCACCATCCTTCTCAGAAACTAGGAGTTCTCAATACTCTTGTCCATAGGGCAAAGGTGGTGTCTGACAATGAACATTTAAAGGAGGAACTGCAACACCTGGGATGCGTATTTCATGCCAATGGTTATAGCACTAAATAAATCCGATGTGCAACCATCGGAAGAAACAACAGAACCAAGACAGAACACAGAGATCAAGACTAGCCGCGTGCCTTTCTACCTTTCTGTGGAGCAGTAACATCTAAAATAGCAAGGTTACTCAACAAACAGGGCATCCATTCGATTTTTCGACCTCCACCAAAAATTGGACAGCTGTTGCGAACTCTGAAGGATTGTCTCAATTTTCGGGCTCCTGGAGTGTACAAAATTCCATGTGAATGCGGCACTTCTTACATAGGGCAAACCTTAAGGACGATTAATGAAAGACGCAAAGAACACATCAGACATTTTAAACTTGGATAAAAAGAAAAATCTGCCTTAGCCGAACACGCTATTGACAACGGAAACGAGCCATGCTTCGACAAAACGACACGGCTTTGTTACGCAAATAACTTTTGGGATAGTGTTGTGAAGGAGGCTATTGAGATTAGGCTTAGCAATAATGTTATTAATCGTGATCAAGGCCTCAATTTAAGCCAAGCTTGGAAGCCAGTAATGGGATCATTACAAACGAAACGTAATCGAGCCATATTAGGGCATAGTAGTGACCCGATTGTGACATCACCAAGCGAGCAGGGTCCAACTAGACTGCCACTCCAAGCGCTTTCCCTTCCGCTCCCGGCTGCTGGCACTATATAATAGACTACCGTGCGGCAGACTTTAGTAATGTTAAGCGGGGGCTTGACAATGGAAGCAGTGCAAGCTTCCGAAACGTCGCCTGACGGCTCAATTTTGACGTGGCTTGAAACCCGAGAAGTTTTTATAAAGCATTGCTGCTGCAAGAACGTACATAGTTACATAAAATATGATGTTCAGAGAAACCAGGTAAAAACACTCACTTTATAATTTGGGATTTTTCCAAAAAATCCAGATGTATGAATATACTTGCAATTGGTGAAAATGTTTGTTTGAATCATAAAACATGATAAATTTCACACAAAAATTATATATTTTACCTTTATTCTCAAAAATTTACCGACATGGTGTGTTTTGCCACACTTAGGGGATGAAAAATATTGCATTGACATTGAAATATAAAAATCCTTCAAACCTGTAACTATAGGGACACTATCCTGTAACAAATATAACAATCATCAAAAATGATGATTACCAAGTTTGGCAGTCCCCTTGGGAGATATAAGTCTACTCATTGGTAGAACTGGTATGATGGCTAAGAGAAAATAGATACTATTAATTTTGCAAAGAGCAAACACATTCTCAATTACATAAAATTAAAAAGTTTAAATCGTGACGCATACATCACATATTCAGTCATTCATTACTTACAATACTCTTGAAAAAAACCACATATGCTGCAGGAAATTTTCATTGCACAGCAGAGCTCCAATAAAACAAATTCTGGCATAAAATTTATAGCACACTTATCTTTAAATACTGGCTACAGTATGAGAAAACATGCATTCACTTAAATCTTTTTACTGAAGAACACTTTCATTTGAATTTGGATTAAAAATTAATCTATATACATTTCATTTTGATGCAATAATGTATTCAATGTTCATCTACTAGTTAATTCAAAAGCTTCCCTCTAAATACAAAGAGGCTTGCAGAAAAAACCCAAGGAATGGTCATAAAACATACTTCAAACACTAACTCCTCATGGTCTCTTTGTAATTAGTGATAGAATTTTTAAGCTATCAAAATCAAATATATGATAAATATACATGAGAAGAATGTTTAGGATTACCCATTTGCATTTTGGTGACTGTGAAAAGAGATGTTAAAGACATAACCTCATATAACTTAGCTAATACTCTATTTATTTGCATTCATGGTTTCATTAAATATGACAATCAACAGAATATTAAATTATAAGACATAAATCTTTACTAACTTTCAGATATATTAAAATATATGTATGTATACAGGGTGATTGATAATTTTCTTTGGGATGGACATTTATTGTGCAATGGCTATGACAGATACAGCAAAAATGGTCACTTCTACATACAAAGAATCTTTGCAAGTTACTGGTGTATCTTTCAGGTGTGTGATATACACACCTTTGGTGACATGACAGACATCATGTTAAATTTAGTGTGCCATGCACAGCTTGTTTGCTCTGTAGGTTGTAATGTTTGACGTTTCATACAGAATTTCTGCTGTACTGTCACAAATGACAAATATTTAGTGAATTCTAAGATGCAGAATTCTGTTTACACGATGTTGTTTTCACTGCACTCTAGAGGCAGTACACAAAGTTCTTATTATAAACTGAATCTTGGAGAGATTCTGGATCTATAAACATAACCATTTTCATTGTAACTGTCATAGTTACTGCACAGTAATTGTCCGAAATATCAGAGTGTCTTATGAATTGACCTACATTTGTAATTACTGCATGTTATATAGTTGATCTGAAAGAAACAATCTGATTCACATGATATTTTAAATATATTTGTGTTAGTATATATGAGATAAGTAGTTTAGATATAAATGCCATTATTTATTTATTTATTTTTGAAAGGGCGTATGTCTATGTTTTAAATTTTCACAGGAATCAATTAAAGCATAATACGTCTTTCAGAAATTATAACTTTTTTTTGAAGTACAGTTGATGAAGCATGCGAAAAAACACATTCGACGTAACTTTGTAATTTATAGTAAAGTATAGTAAAGTACGACTTCTTGTCTCCTGGACATGTGCAATTTTAATAATAAACTAAGGAATTTCACTGGAAAATAACTTTTTGAAGCGAATTTGATGAAGCATAGGAAAATACATGATCAATGTAAATTTGGGATTTTAAAAAAAATATACTTTTTATTACATCCTTTTAATAATAAACTGAGAAATACAAAATAACTTTTTGGTTTTAATTTTTATGAAAGCCAATTGCACGCAATGGTACTTATGTCAACAAAATCAAACTTTCAAAAACAGTTATAACACTGGGTGTGCAATATTCAACATCTCTTGGAACAGTGCAGTCCAGGATACGAGCTCTTTCGATAATAAACAATGATTTAAGATCTCTACAGAATTGTTTAGAGTTGAGTTTGGAATGTGTCCTTTCAATACTGAATAGGCCTACTCTGAAATCTATCAAAAAAAAAATTTTTGCAGAAGAATGGACATATGCTCCTTCAAAAATAAAAGATTCAACTACATAAGAAAATTTACTTCACATCTATGTTTCCTACTGCTTCCACTATTTTCAGTTTCCATGCCCCTGACTCAATTCATCACCTCAGAAATCTCTCATTCTGTAACAAAGTATATGATAACCATTATGCTGAAAGACAACCATTTTGTCAATTCCTGACAAATATAATCTGAAGATGCTGAATTAATAACATATGACACAGAGAATTTTGAAAAGAAAACTGAAACTGTCAAACACTCTAAACTATACCTCAGGAAAATCATTTGCACATTTTCCCATGTGGGACATTCATTAATTCCTTCATACCTTGTAAAAAGTACTGTTATTTCTTAGCAAGACAACACAAAAAAATTCTCATTACCATATTCATTTAATCAAACCATGTTAGAGAGGAAGATTTGTTTGTTTTCTTTAGCTCTTAAAAAAAAATCTTCAAATCCCACAACAAGTTTCAGGACACACTTTACTATACTGATTTTTACTTTAAACCAAAAATTACAAAAACAAAAAAATCTTAAAGAAACTATACACAGCTTGCAAACAAAAACAGAACCACATATAACAGAAGTTTCATGGTTTCCTAGCTTCATACATTAAATGCTCTCAGTCAATCTTTAAACATTCTGTTAGAGAAATTAAGTAACTTGTGTATACAAACACTCGGTGCTACAGAGGCAGCAGTTGATAGTTGCAGTTAAAGTTATTCATAGAAACATACATTAGCCTCTTACCCATTAAGGTAGTATACGTATTCAATTAAAATTGAATTATTACCTATTATAGATGCTTCTCACCCCCCTCCCAAAACTTTCCTTTCTCCTCAAATACCACATTGCAAATCAGTAGTATGTTTAATATTTCTTTGACTATATACTGGCTGTTAGTTTAATGGAAAATGAAGAACTTTATTCCAAACATTTAAAAGCATCTGTGAGTTACTGTAGCTTTACAAAACTCACCGGATACATTCGGAACAGTTGTTGCACGCAAATTAGGTGCACTAGATGAACCGCTAATAACTGCAGTGCTGAACAGGCTTCTTGTGGAAGCACCAATTTTTCTTTGTTGCTTAAAACCCAATCCCTCAACAGGAAAGCCAAGCATCTTAAGGTAACATGTTTCTTTTTGGGGGTTGTTGCGCCATGATGAAATTCGATCTGAAAAAAGATGGGGTTGGGTTTTGGTGTAACAGCAATAGAAAGTGGAAGCACAGAGCTTGAGGAAACAAATGAGAACACCAGAAGTAATGTAGCAACAATGTGAAAAATATTTACATTTCCCTCAACTATCACCCAAGAATATGTAGAACACAAGCAGGTATGAAAACAAAAAACAACACAGAATGGTAAGGATTAGCTTTTATGGAGATGAAAACAAAACAAAGAGAGGGGAGACAAAAGGGGAAAATTAGTCAGGCATGAAAAAGGAGAATATCATTTCATACTTAATTAGGAAAGTTTAATAAAAAGAAATGTATTAATGAAAAGAAATGTATTAATGAAAGAAATGCATTAATGGAAGAGCAGATTATTCATATTAAATCAGTACATATAAGGTAAGTACCAAAAATATTAGCATGGAGATCTCCAAACACTAAGCTTAATCAAATAAATGTACATGGAATCAGAAACATGCTACTGCCTCCTATTGTACAGTTTTCCTCAAGCAGGTAAAACCAATTTTTTTACACAACTTAAAGGCAGAGTCACAGATAAAACCAAAGATAAAAAAGATGAAATTGCTAAAAATATAGCAGCATTTTGGTATGGCTCAGTACAATATCTTTCAAAATTTTTGAAAATGGAATCATGCATCCTAGTATCTTGGAGTGATGTATACTGAATGACAAGTTGTTAGACACATTTTGAAGATTTTATTTCTTACAGAACTAAAAATATGTACAATGCAAGGCACACAATAGAATGAACCACACCAAGGAGAAATCAGATGCTTGGGGAAAAAATTACGAACCCTTTGGTACGGTTAAAAAATTGTTAAAATATGTGGGACATCACCACCTTTGGAGATCCACCTTTGTTCCTATAACAGTAACCATTTGAGTCAACTAGAGAAATATTTATCAGCTTAAAACTGTAACAATTTAATGTATCCTCCTACAGTGATAATTTTTTGATACAAGCCAACCACCTCTGGGTAACAATTATGCTCCTATACCTTTAATTTGCTATCTAGGCACTATTCTCAATATGTTAACAGCCACTGCTGTTGTTTTTTGCTTCATTAATTCACAGATAGTTTAAAACTTATTATAAAAACTTCTGATTTGGATTCAAGTAAAACAGGAAAGAATTTCAGCTTAAAATACAGAATAGTGATTCAGAGTTTTACAAATACACACAATGGTCTTGAAGACCTGCAGTAATCTCTAATGACCACACAAATATGTTAATAGCTAACTTCCTGACATTCTTTGACCATAGATTGCTACAAAAGTTTTCAAAACCCAGCTTCCATCACAAGAAGAAATTTCAATATGGAAACAATTGAAAATTTGTTACAGCTTTTACACAAAATGGTGTTCTATGCCATTCTTCACATTCTTCCTCATATCCATTTAATTTTTGTTAAACGTTCAAGGCTGTATTTTTATTTAACAGGATAAGCATTTTAACATTTGGTGCTGTCTCCTTTAATTCATGCTTTATTCACATGCATTAATTGTCATTCTATTTTTAATGTTTTATACCTCCTTACTGACACAATATTTCTGCATAAAACCTTATTCATGCACTCTATAATGAGCCATTTGGTTACAGAGATGTGCATGCACCAAAGTTTACCCAGTGGCTGGCAAGGCAGTGGAAGAAAGGCTGGGGGTGCAGGTGGTGGTGGTAACCTGTTAAGAAGAGGACTATTGATATGTCGGGAATGTCTGAGATCATATATACATATCACAGGTGGTGGCAAAATGAATATATATAACAAAGGGTGTACAATATTGATGGTAAAAAGAAATTTGTTATATACAAGGGTGAGTCAAATGAAAAACCTTATTTTTTTAAAAAAAACTACATATTGTTTACAAAGACAAGTCACCTGTATCATTTTTCGATATAGTCTCCTCCAAACTCAATGCATGTCGGCCAACACTTACAAAGTGCCTGAATTCCAGTAAAAAAAAAAAAATTCTTTTGGGAGACGACACAACCACTCATGCATCGTCTGATTTACCTCGTCATCAGATTGAAATTTCATCCCAGAAAGTGTTTATTTTTGGGGTCCAAATATACGGAAATACATGGAAATCACTTGGAGCAAGGTGGTGTGACTATGGTGGATGAGGCAGACATTCAAACCACATGCCCGCAAATGTTGCACCAGCAGTGTGGGGCTGTACATTGTCATGTTGCAGAAGAACATCTGTCAATAGCAACGCACAATTTTTTTTTTTTTTTTTTTGTTCTAATGGCTGGCTGAAGATAATTTTTGAGGAGATCAGTATATGTGTTACTGATAACAGTGGTTCCTTGTGGCATGTTGCTCCAAGAGGATGCCTTTTTTGTCCCAAAAGAGGGTCAGCATCACCTCGCCTGCAGATTGCTGCATTTTGAAACTTCATTGCTTTTGGTGATTCTTTGCTCAATCTCTTCATTTCAGGCTGATGGTAATGGACCCACATTTTGTCCCTGATGGTTCATAGAAGGAAAGCATCACCATCGCATTCAAGGCACTGCAAAACTTCTTCACACTCAACTATATACAACTGCTTGGATTCTGTAGTTAGCTGCTGGGGTATGCATAATATGATGTACTGAACCATGACTAATGTCTACAGCTGTCCCTATGTCATACAATATCACTCGGTGGTTTTCAAATACAATGGCTTCAATTGCTGTTGTGGTCTCAGGAGTCATCACACGATGTGCATGACCTGGGAGCGGAGCATCAGCTACAGAAGTCACACCATTTGCGAACTTCCTACACCATTCATACACCTGCTGATGTGTCAGACAGGCATCCTTGTGCTATGCCTTTATTCTGTGATAAATGTGTATAGGTTTTACGCCTTCAATTTTCAAAAATCTAATCACAGAACGCTGTTCTTCTCTGGTGCACGTTGCTAGTGGGGTGACCATCTTTATTTTGTTCCTACGCTGGAGCTTGTGCACCTTCACTGTGCTGCCACCTGTGGGGACATCCGGGACATTATTTCAAACAGGCGTACCAACTTACAGACCAATGGCGCGCACTACACACTTTTAAGGTTTTTATTTGACTCTTTTCTCATATATATATAATAAGTGATGTACTAAGTGGAGGGTTAAGGATTTTAATGGTGGCTGTGGCCAAAGGGGGTGTATGGTATCCAAACAGTTCTGGTACGCAAGTTCCCATCTCTGGAGTTCTGATGCAGTGTTGGTTTCAGGGAAAACTCTGATTACTCTCACAGTAAGGTAGTCGTTGAGATTTTTCGAATTGTAGCTATTGGCATGTTCTGATATAGTAAGGTATAAGTTGTGGGTGTGGATTGTTAGTCTGTAGCCATTCATTATGACTGAGAGTTGCTGTGTGTCAAGGCCTATGACGAATCTCGTGCAGTGGCAGCAGGTTAGTTGGTATATGACGTGAGTTGTCGAACACGTGGCGTGTCCATTGATGGGGAAGGTTTCCCCTGTTGTAGGGTTGGAATATGTGGTAATGGGTAAAAGCAGGCTGCAGGTTTTACAGTGAGGTCCATTGCATGGAAATGATCCATATGGTGTTTCTGGATAGTTTGATACCAGACACAAGCCTGGCCTCAACCACCCATAAAATCCTACCACTAACTCATTACTATTTGAATACTTAGGTCAATATCCTTAGCTGCTGTACTAATGTTGGGTTTTCTTCCCCGTCTAGTGCAGCTAACAAATGAAAAAACTTTGTTACGGCATATGCGTTTTGGTTTAATTAGATAAACATTATGCTACACATCAAAACTTGTACATAACTTGTTCTAGGGCACTGATGATGGTCTAATAAACTGAAACGCATATGCCATAACAAAGTTTTTTCATTTTTTAGCTGCACTAGATGGAGAAGAAAACCCAACATTAACTCATTACTAATTATTTTTATTTGTATAATTTTTTAATTATATACATATTACCCAGTTGTAATTTTTAATAAATTTACTTTTCACATCAATACCAGTTACCCTTGGTTATATACTCTGATCAGCCAGAACATTAGGACTACCTACCTACTATCGATATAAACCCAACCAGGTGATAGCAGCATCACCTGACCAGGCATGACTGCTAGTCAGACACACAGATGGTGCATGTAGTATCAGTGAGCGTGCTATCCATGTTTAGAATGGGGAAGATGCACGATCTTTCCAAGTTTGACCAAAATTGTGATGGCCCAGAGGCTCAGCATGAGCATTTCAGCCACTGCATAACTCATCAGGTATTTGAGGAGTGCTGTGACGTCTTCAACAAGTAAAGAAACCAAGGTGAAACCACATCCAAATGTCGAGGGGTTGGGCAGCCACCCCTCATTACAGATGTCAGACGTCGTAGGCTGGGCAGACTAGTAAAACAGGACAGGAAGTAAACTGTGGTGGAACTAACATCAGACTTTAATGCTGGGCAGACTACATGTGTGTCTGAACACAGAGTGCACCAAACACTCCTAACGATGGGCCTCCACAGCCAACAACCCACGCATGTGTCAATATTAACACCACGACATCGGCAACTATGACCGAAATAAGCACACGACCATCGTCACCGAGCATTGGTGTAGTGGCAGATTGTTGCATGGTTTGATGAATCCTGATACCACCTCCATTATGCCAATGGAAAGGTGTGAATCCATCATTTACCAGGGGAACAGCTTCTTGAGACCTGTATTGCGGGATGCAGACAACCTGGCGGCGGTTCAATTATGCTCTGGGGAACATTCACCTGGGCATCCATGGGTTCAGTGTGCAAGGCACCATGATGGCCAAGAAGTATTGTACACTGGTTGCAGACAACGTACATCCCTTCATTGCAACCATGTTTCCCAAAGACCGAGTGTGGTGGGTGAACGGTTAACATTCTGGCCTCGCATTTGGGAGGACACGGGTTCAAATCCCCGTCCGGGAATCCAGATTTGGGATTTCCATGGTTTCCACAAATAACTCCAGGCGAATGCCGGGATGATTCCTTCAAAAAGGCCAAGGCCGAATTCCTTCCCGTTCCTTGTCCCCAGTCCCATTCCGCCTCTAATGACCCTAGCTGTCAATGAGGCGTGAAGTTTTCCAAAGGCAGCGGCATTTTTCAACAAGATATTGCGCTATGTCACAAGGCCAAGAGTGTGATAGAGTGGTTCAAGGAACACAGTGGCGAGCTGCAATTGATGTGCTTGCTCCCCAGATCTGAACCCAATCTAACACATCTGGGATGTGATAGAACGTGGCGTCAGAGCTCATCGCTCCTCTCCCCGGAATTTTTCGGGAATCAGGAAACTTGTGTGTGAAGATGTGGTATCAACTCCCTCTAGCAACCTGCCAAGGCCGCATCACTTCCATGCCAAGATGAGTCACCACTGTTATCCAGGACAAAGGCGGACATACCAGCTATTAGGTAGGTGATCATAACTTTCTGGTTTATCAGTGTATATTCATTTTACCACCACCTCGCATTGCCCACTACCTCCACCCTTTCTTCTGCTGGCTAGCCAGTCATTGGGTAACCATTGGTGCATGCACACATCCGGAACCAAATCACTCATTATCTGGTGCATAAATACAGTTTTATACTGAAATATTGTAAATTTTTTTTGTCTATCTTAGATGTTATCCACTCATAGCAGCCCTCAACTTTGGTAAGTGATGGGTTACTTTCCCTATCCTTTGTTATATATATCACATAAAAGCCACCTCATTTTCCTTGGTATCATACCTCTTTATTGGGAAGCTTGCAGGTACTTCATGGGGGAGCCAGTGCTCATGTCCTAAGATCCACAGTCTTAGCTCTGTCATACTCTGTAGCTGAATACTGTTGCCCAACATCAATCAATAGTACCCACACAAAGAAGGTAGATGTGCAACTCAGTCAAGCAATATGGATAATTGTGGGATGTACTGGGAGCCCAAACACCCTATGGCTTCCAGTCTTGTAACATTCTGCCTCCAGCACTAAGACGATCAGAAGCTCTCCTGAAGGTCTGCAGAAACCTTCTGAAGAATCCTGCCTATCGATCAAGATATTATTCAAGCAGAACACCAGTGCTTGAAATTGAGGAAACCACTGTGGCACACAGCAATCAACCTTACAAAGTCCTCTTTCAACATCAACAAGCCGTGGATCACTCAATGGGAGCAGTCATCAGTAGCAAATAAACATCTAGCTGAGAACTCTTCAGCACGGTTTCAAGGATTCGATCTTCCCAGATGGCAATGGAGAATCATCAATCGGATTCAAACAAGCCAAGGCAGATTCGGCTACTTGTTACACAAATGGGTCTGGGTAGATTTTACAAATTGTGACTGTGGACCCACCTTGCAGGCAATCCACCACATCATTTTTGACTGGTCTCTTCAAGCATAAAAAGGAACAATTGCAGAAATACACGATGTGTCAATCAGTGCAGTTGATTGGATACAAACAGTAGATCTAGAAATATAAAAGTGTACAAGTTTGTGATGTGCCCATCTGTCCTCAACTTTTGTATATTTTGTAAAATATCATATGATAAATAAATATATTGGGAAGTTTGACAAGATGACATCTAAGAAGGTTGTTAATATATATAGTGTTTTAGTGGACATTTGTCAGTAACAAACATGGTACACACAAAAGGTGAGTAAAAAAAAGGGATTTCAGTATTAAAAAAAAATTGTATCATTCTAACGATTCAACCAACCTGAGGATGTAGTGTCAAGTCACTAAGAGACCTAATACTGAAAAACCTTGAATCACTCACAGAAAATACAAACATCAATGTCAGAAACAGGTTATCAGTTTTGCAACAAACATTTTGAACAAAGAATAAACTCTGCCAAGAAAAAAAAATTTACCAAGAAATTTGAGTACCCTTGGCCTAAAACCTGAAACAATGGGCTGGTATATTCAAGTAGGATCACAATATTTGGAGACAGTCTAATGAGAGGAATTTCAAATAAAATCTGCAACAAAGGCATTGTAGCAATTGTCACAATCCTTCATGGGCATCTACTACAAAAGTGGTCCACAAAATTGAAGAGGAAGCGAATGTCATCAGGAGTAACAGCATTTGAAGGGTAATCATAGGCAGAACAAAAGACATGGCTCACAATAATGTTATCACTGTTTATTCACATCTTAAGAATACATTAAGAAACCAGACACACAAAAATGTATGAATCGACAATTTGTATCACAGAAATGTTTTTAAGGAAAGATTCATGTGTAAATGTTGAATTCAGTGAAGTTGGTAATGATACTGTCCTAACCCACAAGCATTTTCAGAACACAGATTACTGACTTCAACAGCTGTGATTGAGGACCATCCCAACATTCACCTTTGTAATTGCAGAAAACTGTCTAAAAACCACAAACAGGACAGCCAGTGTGTGCAGACTAGGAATTGATCCTGCAGCACAGTACTTGCTGGATCCAGTGTGCATCAAATTAGTGCTCTGAGCCACACTGGTGGGAAACAATTGAGGGAAATGTATGACTGTTAAATTTGTTATTTATATCGCGAATAATAAATATTGTGAAAAATGTAATCACTCGAGGCTTTTATAAGGCTCAGGGATTGGCTCAGTTCTAAACTAGACAGACAGAACAAAGGAATTAAACTGTTTCAGTAACATATCTCTGTATCATCAAAAGGTTCAGTATATTAACAATGCAGTAGATCAGGTATGGGCAACCTTTCCTTAGCTGAGGGCGTTATTTCGGGTCGCTGGCCGTAGGAAAGAAATAAGTAGTGAGTAAAAATGTGATAAAAATTCACACTAGTTTATTTTTTGGAATTACAACAGCATAATCAAACACACAAAAAGCAAATTAACAAACACAGATAGAATAATAAAAAAAAAAAATTAATGAGAGAGTTGAGTTTGAAGCTGAGAAACAAGATGATTGATATTGGGGTCAATATCACTAGTACATAGGCGCAAAGTGTTTTCTAAATTAACATCTGTAAGCTGAGTATGCTGCTTCTTAATTTTCATGATTGAAAAAAGCTGCTCACATTTATACGTGCTTCCGAATGTGCAAATTATTTTTCGTGTGAAAACTCTCAGCTGTAGATATTTTTCTTCGGAAGGGTATGTTCTGTAAAATTCGCTTATTTCCACATCATCAAATTTATACTTCAAATATGAGTCTTCTTGAAGCTCGATCAACTCCATTTGTAGGTGAAGCGAAGCATCTTCCACATTACACTTACATGGATTTACAAAAATATTGAAAGTGCCATGATATTCTTAAAATCAGACAACCGATCAGTGAATTGCTCCTACAGTAGTTTCAGCTCTTCAGCATAGCGACCGTATTCAATGTTTTCGTGACTGGATAATGTTAAAAAATGAAAACAGTTTTTACTTCTCATTTGTGTTTCCCACAAGCGAATTTTGTTTTGAAAAGCTTTAAGATGACTGTACAGCTGATTTGCCAATTGCCATTATTTTTGAAGCTTCAAGTTCAGGTCGTTTAAGTGTCCTGTGATGTCTACCAAGAATATCAAGTCACAAAGCCAAGTTGGATCACAAATTTGCAGCAATGATTTCTCTGTCATTTCCATAAAATCAGCTATTTCTTTTCTAAGGTCATAAAATCTTTTTAGCATTTTACCTTTGCTTAGGCACCTTACTTCGCAATAGTATATCACATCATCGTGTTCTGAAGAGAGTTAATCCAAAAATGCATTAAACTGGCGATGGTTAAGACCGCAGGATCTAATGAAATCGATGGTATTTTCTACTACATCCATAATGTTCATCAGTCGAATGGACTTAGAGCACAAGTTTTGTTGGTGAATAATGCAATGCAGAATTATTAAATCACATTCTTTCACATCCATAGTGGTTGCTCTTTCCTTCAGAATTGCGATAAAACCTTTTTGTGAACCGACCAAGTAATTTACACCACTGCAAACCATATTGCTCAAAAGTACTTTGCACCTCGGCAAAAATATCTTTTCCAGTAGTGGTCCCATGTAGCAGTCATAAAGCCAGTAATTTCCCTGTCACTACAAATTCTTCATCAACACTTCGTGTAAAAATAGCTAACTGGGCTGTGTCAGAAAAATCTCTACTCTCATTCAAAGCAATCTAAAATGCTTGAAAACCAGCAAAACTATCACTTAATATTGTTTTGATATCACTAGCCATCATATCTATACGTCGAACAGCAGTACGTCGTGATAAGCTCACTTTCTCAAACTCTTTCTTCATTTCTGGGCTCAAAAGTGCTGCAACATCTACTAGGCACTCTGAACTAAACTCTCCCTCAGAAAATGATTTCATTCGCTATTTTGGAACTAACTATAAAACTAGCTTTAACAACACTGTCTAGATTTGATTTTTGTGAATGGAACATTTGTTGCTGTATCCCTAAATTGGTAATAAGTTTTTTAATTTTATCCTTTCTTAACTGGCCTTTAAGTAAATTATATTGAGCGAAATACTTGCTGGAGAAATGCCGCTTCATATTGTATTCTTTTAAAAATGAAATTGTTTCACTGCATAACAAACACATAGGTTTACCACTGTGCATGATATAAAGTATTCTTCAGTACATTTTTTTTTTTTTTTTTTTAATTGACGACATTCTGTGTCCATTTTCCGCTTTTATAAACCAGACGTCTTGACAGATTGTTGACACATTCGCTGAGGAGTTTATATATTACCCACAATAAGGAACTAGAATACTCTCCAATAAGCAACTAGAATACTCTCGATCGTAAGTGAATATGCCATGCGAGTGGTAAGAGTTGACTGTTATGAATAACAGTCAAGCGGCTTCCCAAATGTTTATCGGTTTGTCTCTTTCTAACGACTACTTCTGACTCGATCTGTGGCGTTACACTGCGTACACTTAATAATATTATTTATTGATTTTAGTCTTTATGATTTGACTAAATGCAGATTATTTTTGCACATTATTTGAAGTTTCTGAATCTCTCATGGGCCGAATTGAAGCCAGTGGAGGCCCGGATCCGGCCCGGGGGTTGCCCATATATGCAGTAGATTATACAAGTAACTTATTCAACTTAATAACATATGACAGGTTACGATGGCTCTAGGACTTTACAGAGTGTATTTAGAACATTATTCTGAGTTTGTATCATAAGATTTATGAATTGCGAGCATGGTGCAATATTAGGATTTGCCTGTAGGGGAAGAAGATTGTTACACAATCCTCTGTGGTTGGAAAGAATGTCATGGTATTGAATCAGAAGAAGCGTCAGTTTTTGAAAATCTATATATACTAGTGGACCAACCACATCTGGGACTTTTTTAACCAGTCATCATCAAAAGGAGGCTATCTGGTTGAGAGCAACATTTTATTCTGTGACAGCATTTGATATTAGCGTGTGAATCTGGTTATTGGCCAAAATTGGCTGAGTTGGTCTATTGTAATATATGGGGAGTAAGTTCTTGATGTTCATCGACAGAGAGTATTTTAATATAATCACTCCAACTGGTGATTTAAGAAGCGATTCCAGCAACTTTGACGCCATAACATCCAAGGTGATTGTTTGCTTAAACATGATAACGCACGCGCTCCCTCAAGTTTTAAGAAGTTGGAACACATCAAACAGGGTTGGACAGCATTACCCCATCAAACCTATAGTCCTGACCCAGCTCCCTCATACTTGTTTAGGCCATTGAAGAATGCCATTTACGGAAAACATTTTGAGGATGATGAAGACGTGATTCACACAGTGAAGAAATGGCTTCGTGAACAGAACAAGGAGTGGTACCTCCATGACATACATGCTCTTGTGTTTCACTGTAGGAAGGCCATAGAACGGGAAGGAGATTACATGGAAAAATAGGGAGTGTAGTAGAAACATCATTCTTTCTTGTGTATAAGTTTCATTGTGTTCAATAAATAATTGTTGAAGGTAAAAAATATGGTGCATTAGTTTCTGGGCCACCCTCATATTAACATGCACTTTATAAAAATGACAAGTACAAAAGAACATGGCACAAAGCGATTTTTATAAATTACAACAACTGAACTAATTCTTTACACTTTTTCAAGTGTTATAGGCAGGATCTATGAACAATACTTTAAAAATATATATATATAATATGTCGTAAGGGGAGTGTGGGGGGGGGGGGGGGTGGGGGGGAGTGGCATTATAACCAAGAGTATTATAGTACAATTAAAATATATCAAACTTGTAATTACATTAAAATTTTCGTTGCCAAACCCAGACGTGATTTACTTTTATCAAATCTAGGGTAGATTTTAGTAAAGTGCATCTGAGATAAAATAAAATCTTAATATGTGGTGGCATGAATGTGACTACCAAAACCAGAGATAAGGACATTATTCATGCCTTTAATATTCAGTGCTCATATGGTATTTCTTCCCTGGAAGAAGGCACAATGAGGTTAACACTAATCTCTGCATTTACAATTCACTGTGTCCTCAAAAACTTAGATGTTAAACACTGTAAACGGAATGTACAACACGTAGGTCTATCTAACCATCACTGACGAATTTTACATTTAAAGTTAGCATTACATGAACAAGATACAGAAAAATGTATATCTATATATTTAGAAATGTGTGTCTATTCTGAAATGACCTGTTAAATCATCAAAGGGAATAAGTTAATACAGATTGAGATTTAATTGAAAAATTTCATAAATTCCCTTCAATGTTTACGTAAATTTGGAAGAAAATTTTACTAAAGAACTATGACTCTCAAAATCTAATAAAACCAAATACATATTAGTTACAAAATGATTCCCAAAAACCTTGGAAGCATGTATGTGAAAAAGATCCACATAATGGGCCATCATTCCTATCTAATTGTAGTAACTACAGAAAAAATCATCAGTAAGACCTAGCTGAGGCTAAGAAGATGTATAAATATAAGCATTCTAGGGCATAATAATGATGTCAACACACAAAACAAATACAAAACTCCAAATTCTTGCCCTATAAAACATGTGGCATTCCAGCTGAAATCTTCATAAACAATTATTTCTTTTAAGCTTATTTGCCAGCCTAAAAAATTAATCTCCATAATTACTCAGTTTTTATCTTTTTTTTACTTATGGCTTTACACCTCGTTGACATTGAAGTCATTAGAGGTGGGAAAGGACGAGGGACAAGAAACGGAAAGGAATTTGGCCATGGCCTTTTGAAGGAAGCATCCCGGCATTCACCTGGAGTGATTTGGGGAAACCATGGAAAACCCAAATCTGGATGCCGAGACAGGGATTCGAACTGGCGTCCACCCAAATGCAAGGCTAGAGCGCTAACCACTCATCCACAATGCTCAGTGATTAGTATGCAGTAAGTGTAGAAGATGAGGTGGTAAAAGTCAGCTTTCAGGCAAAAATATAAGAACAAAATAATAATAATAAATCATCTGTCTAATATGAGATGTCCGTGTTTTTAATAAAGCAATATACACATATTCTGAAGACACCATTGGTATTTATGATTAAAGAGGTTTTAGGGCTGGATTCGCATATGGGGAAAAATTAGTTACATAGACACATAAATGTTTAAATACACATTATATGTCATCATATATATGAAAGCTTAATGAGGAAACCACTATACATGCAAACATATGGTGAATAAAATAAATTAATTTACAAAAATATTTTGTTACTATTATTCCCTCAATTATTCAGTTTTTGGTTGTATCTGTATGTAGTTTCAGTCCAAATTCATATGTTCTGCAAGCCCCAACGTTTTCTAGTAACAATCATTAAAGCAATTACCTGCTTCCCTTCACATGGCCATTTTCACACATGTCTTACTTCTCTGCTGATAGTGGGAATAGACTTTGATTTCCATATCTTTTATTTTTAATTATTTCCCTTTTAGAATATCCATATGGAAAAAAAATGTGGGAAGGCAATAGGAAACCATATCAGATCATCTCTCCATGATGTTGCCATCGAGGGAAAACACACCCTCTGTTGGATACACCTGTGCCTGTGTATCAGATATAGTACACACTTCCACTTTGATATGGAAACAAAAGCATTTCATTCTTGGTAATAACTCAAACGTGTTATACCTGGATTGAATTATAGTATTAATAACATTGATAATTACACTGCTTATCCTACATGAAAGGCTGCAACATTTGAATGGAGAGAAACAAAAGTAGAACATCAACCCCATTTTTGTATAAAACAAAAAAAAGAAAACAATTTATCACAAATTCTTTAACGAATCATAGCGTTTCCAGATTCTTTGGAAAAATATAATCATCTCTTCCATTTGTAAGGAAGCATAGTTACCTTTCATACTGAGCTGGTGTTTCATTATTTAATATTTTTATTTGTAACGCACTCCATCTCCTTAAATTTTTAAGGAGATATGACGCAAATTGTTTTGTTTAAGTAATTGGTTTAAGCTAGTGAGTGAATCTGAGTATCTTTGGAAAGTGAGAAGTAGGAGAGAGTGAATATCTATTGGGGGGGGGGGGGAAATCTGCTAGAAGGAGTAATGTCGGGTAGAGGTATATAGTGTGTGGGTATCTCCCTCATGCGCTAAAGAATGATTAATTTGTTAAGTATCCAACAGGACAATGAAAGAGTTGCATGTGTGAAGTTTTATGAAGTGATTGTAAATAAATTAATATTGTAAATTTAAATAATTGAGTACAGTGTTGCAAGTCTATTATCATTGTCCAATTGTCTTATCCCAGTTCCACTTCTCATGCACCATTCTATGGAATTTAGACAAGGTGGAACCAATGTTATGAAAGAAGAGGAAGCACGGGGGCGGGTATACTTATATGTGGTGAATACGATGAGCATGTGTACCAGGTTAACTTATATGTGGCATACCATGATGGGGATGTGGAATACTTAAAGAGCATAGAAGAAAGGAAAAACTGATGTGACAACTACGTGAAAAAGATGCAGAACTAATGAATTAACTCAGTAATTAAAGTAGCCCGCAAATCTTGTAAGGGAGGAAACCAATACCGGGGTGGAAGTATTGGTTCAATCACCTTAACTTACCTCCAACTTGCTTTCAGTACTGTCTAACTATTCACTGATCAAACTGTTAAACCGTGTATCAGCCTGGATAAATCAACTGTAAGTAATTACGGCTGCCACTTCCCTCATTATATTTAGGAAAGAAAAGGTTACTTTTCACTATAAGAAATATGCACTGTTCAAATGAAAAAATTTCAATATTTTCTACAAAGTCACATCCAAAAGTCACAATTACAGTTGAAATTAGCTATTGAACAAATAATTTCCAAAACCTCATGCTATGAAGAGGAACAAAAAACTGACTGAAACCTGTTAATAAATTTTTAAGGTCTCATTTTAACATTTACAAGTCACACGTTCCTAAAAAATCAACATGTCTGCCGAAACAGCATGGCAGTATGAGCGACTAACGAGACTACCCAGAAAGCACCGGGCGACCGATCACGACTCCGTGTAACACAGAGCGTGCTTCAAGACTTTTGATCCAAGTGATGGCATCCTTGAGCCCGTGGTCATTACATAACTATGGACCCATGACACCTGTAGCAACACGCTACTAAAAATAGTTTGGAAAAATTCTGTGATCTCAAGTGTTCAAAATTTTACAGTGTATAGTTCGTGTTCCGTTGATTGATTTTGTTCATGAAGGTTATACCTCTAAAGTTATTCAGTTTACTGTAAATAATTGAAATGGGTAGTAATACAATTTATATGTCAGCCACGAGGGTCTCCCGAACTGGCCGTTCGGTTCTACATTTTTGAACATTTTGTATGATTTTCCAATTTCAGATTTTAAAACTTATGTTATTGTGTTCAAGGATCCCTCCAGTTTACAGGGTGGGTTATCTTTCTTCTGTCAGTAGTGTATTATAGAAGTTATTAGTCTCTCCACTTCGATTTTTGCAAGATTATCAGCCGCCATTAGGCCAATTTTCTGTTTTTGTTAAAATTACTATTAAAGGAGTGTTTATTCTGAAAAGTGATTTACTGCATGGCTTTCTGCTTTACTCATTCCACCTTTTGAAAGTGATTTGATTTACTGACATGCGTTAAATCGTCCACAATTTCGATCAGTAGTTGCCGGTATTTTTTCCTACTGCATAATTACTTTTAAACTGATTTAGTGCTTGTTTAACTGTGTGAAATGCTTTGAAACTTTTATATGTTGTGCAGTGTTCTTTATTATTACATAAAATTTATTTGTTAGCTCCAAAAATTACTGAAAACGTGTTATGTGGTGTTGAAAATGCGTGTGTGTTTTCTTTATTTATTCTGCTTGAAACTATTGATTTATAGTGAATTTTACTTCCTCCTGCTTCATTATTAATATAATAAACAATTTTTATTGCGTCAAAAAGTGTGTAAAAAATGACGATATGGTCTCATAACAAAAAAATGTGTTTACAAGTTGAACTATTGAGGATTTCAACGATTTAGGCAAGTTTAAAAATTGTTTTCTATTATTAACTGTCTATTTAAAGCTGTTATTATACGTTAATTTAGTTTTATGATTTTAAATTGCGCTATATTCGGCTATGAGCAACAGTATCGGCTTCTGTATGATTCCCGTCCCCCATATCCTGTAGTGATGAGGTGTGGAATTTAACAAATTCTGAGATGCTTGCACCATCCCTTATACCCTGTAGCCAAGAAATGTAGAATTTATCAAATTCTAAGGGGGCTTACAATCTGCAGAGAATACAACAATAGGTAGGATCAAGAAAAACAGTCTAAAGTACACGAGCAAAAGACAAAGAGCAATAAACTTGAGTAAAGACAAAATTTAGTAAACTCAAGTAAAAACACAGAAATTTATGTAAAGTCAAGTTAAAGACAGAAGTTTTATTGAAGTGAGGTAGAGATGTGAATTTTAATAGTGAATTATGGTAATCTAGTTAAGTAGACTTTTAACTGGAGTGAAAAGTTAACAATTAGATCATTAATGGTAAAGTACTGTTGGTTACATGAAAATCTCTCTTGCATGCAGCCGGGTCAATTGATCGTAGATGAACGAATTTTCGACGGCATAACGGTTGTGTCCGCTGGTCGGCTTGAGGAGCGCAGGACAGAATGTGACTGCTGATCCGTTCTGGCTGCATCGGTATTTATACCCTCCGACCCATTCCCTTCACTCCCGCTGCGGTGCTACGATAGCGGTGCTGGGGAGTGGCGCGTTCCAGCGCGTCAAGCAGTGACCATTACTAAATATACTAGTTCACAGTGCATGTGTGATTTCTGACAGAGACAGTCTGTCTGCTGAACTAACACACCTCAAGAACATGTTCCAGAGTAATGGCTATGACAACCGCATTACTATTTTTTGGCCTTCCAAAGTCCAAACACTCTTCCACATGGTGGGAGATGGGCAACAGCATAAAGTAGGGGAATGCTGTGGGGGTGAGGTACAGTGGGGATCTAGTGTGCCCCAAGACTGATACGGTAGCTGTGAAGGCCCTACAGGAACCCTGAAAAATGGCGGCCGTAGCTCAGGTGAAGCTACGACAGGCCTCGCAAGCAGGTAGTGGATAGAGCAGCTAACTACCTAAATGAGTTCAGATGATAAAATGTCAAGTTTGCATCAGAGAACCATGAGAGGTAAAAGAATATAATGAATTGCTATATTCAGATGAGAGAGCACTGGCAAAGGCCTCATACAAAGGGGAAATGTTGCACTGAATATGAAGGAACCATATTTAATGTTAACAACTATGTTTTGAGTCCCATTACAAGGACTGAGTATATATGAAAATGACAAACATCCATAACTAGTTTCATGAATCAGTAATGGCACCACCCATACTAAAGACCAAAAACTTCAGAAGCATTTACATGTTTTTTGTTTTATTCTGTTTGTTAAGTTCCAGAAAAGATTATTAAGGAATTTATACAACACTTTTGCAATTGTTATCTGATCATAAACAATAGTGGAATAATGTAACTGTATTTTGAGGTGGAAACTGTCAGGTAACTTAAAAATTTTGTAACTGCATAGCAAAAATTGTTCTCAGAACAGCAAGTTAAATTGAATAGTATTGCGTATCAATTTTAAAGTCATTTGTTTATATAATTCAAGTCATAAATCAGATTTTTACAGTTTTGAGAAAGTATCTGAACAATACAGTATATCCAATTGCATCATCCTGAAGCAGCGTCTACTTTAAAAATTCATAGTAAATTGAAGATAACAGGTAGAGATTTCAAATTTTTTCAGTAATCATTTTGGAATACGTAGAATCATTTAAAGTGGGTTTTATAGATATGAGAAAGTTATTTGCAGGATAGAAATTTAGAATTGCGCAATATTTTAACACAATTTTCATACAACCTGGTAGAAAATAGTAAACAGGGAGTTTTTAGTACCAAATAAAAGAGCAGTCAATTAGAAGTAAAATAAAAGTTATTTTGATTTCGTAGCTATAAAATTGTAGAAGTTATGAACACATTTTGAATCTCAGAAAATAAACTATTGAAGCTATGAAATTTTTTATAAGGATGAAAATTAACCCTTTTTAAATGGTCTAGCTACTGCCAAAATTTCAGATCAATAGGAATATTTTAAGTCCTCAAGGACATAAGTATGATGAAACTCAGACATTTGATCAGATCATGGGACTGTTTACATGGGATACTTGAAAAAGTAGCCTTCCCACGGGCTTTTCTATATATAGCAGCCATAAGCTTCCCTTGCCCCAGTCTTTGAGATTCAGTTAAAGAGTGACTACGCTACTCTGTGCCACAGTGTAGATGCCGGCCAGTATTTGAAAATCACTTAGAGCATCTCCACACTGCTCGGAGGCTGAATTTTATGCCATGTGGCAAAGCGGAGTAACTTATGTAACAGTTGTTGGCAGAAAAGTTGAATTTGCAGGGCGTATAACAAAATTTTATCACCTTCCATGTATTAGGAATTTTTATTTTGAAAGATGAGGTTTCGGTCTAGTTCGATCGTGTTAATGGTACCTGCATTCATAATTCTTTGGAATCTTTCTTTGATGCCAGTTTAGTTTTGTGACTTTGTTTAAAAATTAAGACTATAGTAATCATCTATCAGTATTTACCATTGACTTTTATTAACTGTTACCCTTCCCAAGTTGGGGTAAACACAATTTAGTTGGTGGCCAAGTTAATGTTGCAAAGCACAGACTAAAATTATCCAAGTCATAAACACGGTTACAGTTGTAAGACAACTTGCTTTGCCTTGGGGTGGAGGCAAAAGGCTTTGTCTTAAGTCTGACCGCGTGTAAGACTGGATATGTCCAGTTATGACAGGTCGCCACTTAGCTTTATTTTAACCAAAAGCTAAGGAAAGGAAATAAGTAAATAATGTTTTAGAGTCCGTTGTTGAAATCACTATATTCTTGAAATCTTACAAAGACAATAGATAGTCATCAGAAAATGTCACAGAAGTTTGCAAGTTTGATTAACCGACTCGAGCCAAACCACACCCCATAGTTCACTGTATTATTGATTATTACTTGAAAGTATGGAAAAGTTCATCCCACGCTTCTGTTATGGCACTTGGTTAGCCAGTGACACACACTTAAAAAATCCCACATAGCGTAATACTCCTTCATTGTCACATTGTAATACAACTTAAATACACAAACCTACATTATGCCAAAATAAAACTTGCACAGTAGTGCTTGATATGAAATTTGCAGGCCTACTAAGTTACATGTTGTCGACTTTGCAGTTCCTGACAGACTCCTAATGTGCTAATGTGCGAGCCTACAGCTTGTCGCTAGCACGTTCCCTGGGTGACTGACTGTTTCTATATGACCGGGCGGCGAGGGAAGGTTCTAGGCGCTACCTGCTCTCTCACAAACCGTGGAAAAATCCCAAACTTCCGTTTCACATGGGTAGTTTCTGGAAGGCTAATCAGATAGCAAATCGCATGTCTGGAAGGTTTCATCATCCAATTTTGACTTTTACAATAAAAATAATACTATCTCTCCAAAATTTTACAAATTGCTAGATCTTGTAGCAAACATTAACTTTCGTTATTAAAAAAAATTTGTAACTTTAATAGTTTAACCAAAAATAAATAATTTAATTACAAACTTTCTGAATACTACTCCAGGGGAATGCTGAAGGCTGATGCAATGCAAAATACAATCTTGAAAACTACAAAAACCTGATTTCTAGCTTGAGTTACCATAGAAACTACCTACAGAAATAAAATACAATACTATCAAATCTAACGCACGGTTCTAAGAATAAAATTTTGTCACACAGTTACAAAATTTAATAGATACCTGACACAGTTGAGACTGAAGGTTTTACACTAACCTCAGTGTAACTTTAGGCTTTACAAAACATTTGAAAGAGTAGACAGTTCCATTCATAGGGTTGAAGACAAATTGATTCATGGAATTTTATGCTAAAGAAGCATAACTGGTAAGAATCATTTAGATCATCCAACAAAGGGGATAGTGACTCATCACTAACACAGTAACAGTTCAATTCAATTAATTCTGAAAGAAAGTTTTTTATTTATATATATATATAAAGATAATAGAACTTGAAAGAAGGTGATAGATGATAGTTCTGTATCACAGAGGAAGTGAGTAGTATTTGGTTCTGGATAATAAAGATAAATGCATAAATCAATAATATTTTCACAATCAAGAGGTTTCGAATACAGAGGTAGCTTACAAGATTTTGGTAAGATGAGTGGAACGATATTATAGCACAATTTGCTAATTAAGAAAGGGTTTAAAGTTTATCAAAATGATTAGACCACATGGAGGAGGGTAAACTTTGAATAATTACTGCAGGGAAAAGAAGCTATATTTTGAGATTGTCATATAATGATAAAATTTTTGAATAATCAGAGCTATATAATGTAAAAAATTGGGAGAGATTAAAAGATTTTATATTTTGAGGATTACGAAAAATTAAAGTGTTGGTAGTTACACGACAATGTCATCTAATCAAATTGGTGATGAAACATAGGCAAATGTTACACTTTTGAGCAAAACTATAAATACGAGTAGTTACAGACAAAGGCAATTTTGTCCAGTTCAAGATTTCCATATCCGCATTGGCAAGGTGTGCATGTTTCTGTTGTTTATGCTTGTGAATATCTGCAGCTGTTGGCGGTAACATGGTAGTGTGTGGAAACGCAGGTTTTGAACTTTGAGAAATAATGAGGACTCTCAGTGTTAAGATAAGAAATTAAGATTCTGTAAAAGTGTAATTTGTGTAATGCATCACTCATTAGTAGTATCTGAGACAGTGTAAATGAACTGGTGAGGATAAATTTGGAAATTTGATAAGTGACAGTTGTCGCAAAAGAATATAAAGAATGATACAAAGGGAACTAGCAAACTGTTTTATAATTAAGAAGTTTGTTAACCATCAATCTTAACAATGTATTAAGTGCTAGGATTTTTTGTGTTGATAATCGAATAAACCTTGGTGAACTAGATTCTCAGACCTTTTATTTGGTATTCCTTTCATGAGAGTGTAGAAATTTCAATAACCTTCTCAAGCAAACCTTGAGTGGCAACCGCACGGTAGCCATTGCTAATACTTTGCAACAGATTCAATTTTGGGCGTATACAGTGAGTTTGAAAGCACCAACAATTTCCTATTCCATGCACATTTTGTTTTATGATTTGAACAAACTTTAATTAACATTATAATCTGTGTAGAACATCGATAAATTTTTCTGTGAAAATGTCAGTCGCAAAAGGTCTTATAGCAGGAGGCATAGAAAAGGAGTTAGGATGAAAATAATTTTTTAATAAAAGAGATGAATAAAGTAAATTCTGTGAACTTAAATACAACCATGCATTTGAAATACAAGTGGACAACAATAAACCATCTCTGAATAAGAATATAAGCGCAGTTTATATAATAATAATAAAATCTGATTTTACAACAGGGTAATAAAATTCAGTACATAGGTCTCCCAGATTACGGTCCTTTCTTTAACTCTCTATCTACAGTCTGTTATATCATGAAAAAAAAAATACAAATTGTTCTCATAATGGCTAACTTTGAAATCTCTCCAGCAAAGAAAAGAAAATTACAAGGAAAGGGAAAATGACTCATCCCTCACCAAAGTTGAAGGTTGTGATGGGTGAAGAACAAATATGATGAACACTACACAATATTTCGGTTTTACACCTTATTCATGCTGTAGGAAATGAATCATGTAGTTTGGGAGGTGAGCACACGCCGAGGTTTAGTACTAAACTTCGGCTTGTGCATACCTCCCGAACCACATGACTCATTTCCTACAGCATGAATAAGGTATAAAACAAAAATTTTGTGTATTCTTGTGCTCTTCATATACTGTATATTCTTCACCTTTCACAGCCTTCAACTTTTGTGAGTGATGAGTCTTTTTCCCTTTCCTTGTAATTTATATCACAAAAGCTGTTTCCTTTTTCCCTAGTTCAACAACAAAGAAAAGAAAGTTACTGTGCCTATAAATCACACTGGATTTAAAATTAAAAACACATTCCCTAAATGTTTTCATTAGTTGGATATTAAAATCAGTTGGAATACCTTCACCCTTATCACGCCTTCTGGTCTCGAAGCTTTTTGAACGAAATTCATTTTCAGGGCTTGGTGGTCCATCACCCCCGTAAGATGAACTCCTGTTACTCTGTTGACCATATACTTCACATGCTAGGCGTAAAGCCAGTTCAGATGCTTCTGTGCCACTCAAGCCTTTTACTAATGGAGCTCTGCGAATATACAACACATTTGATAATAATGGATACATGAAATTCATAACTGAAATGACAAAACATATACAAAAAAACCCTGAGTAATTATAATATTTTTCTAGCCATACCAGAATTCAAATCTATTACTTGTCTAAAGGTATTGAAATAAATACTAAAAACTAGTTATTTTCATAGAAAATTGCATAATTGAAATCAATTGAAGCCGATAGAAAAAACATGACTAACAAAAGTAATAATATTAAAATAGCTTTGACACAAGACTGATAAATACAAGAAAAGTTTAACAAATATACATTTCTAGGGTCTGCTGGGAATCTCTCTGCATTGATCACAAATTATTCCATTTTAAAAACACTTTATTTACCAAATTTTGTCAGAATATGTAGCTTCAGTAATTGCCAACAGCATCACCAAGGCATCAGACCATCTTCCCACAACAGGAAAAGAAACTATCAGTCTTCACAAGAAGAGATCACAGAGTGTAAGACTGAAATGGTAACCCACTGAGCAAAACAAATCTTGCTATACTCATTTTGATTGTTTCCACCTAGGTAATATCTCAGCAGCCATTGCTCCAAGCCAACAAGTATTCATATGATGTGTTGTCTTTCGAATAGAGAATTTCTAAGCAGTTGTTATCCTTCTTAATATGGATTGCACTGATATTTGAGTTACAACAGTCAGGATTTGGTTTGGTCTAAAGGGTTACTCCCAACTGCCGTCCTCCCAAATGCGAGGCCAGAACGTTAACCACCCACCCACCATGCTCAGTTTTTGCATACTATCATATCTAAATAGTCTTTTTACATTTAAACTCTGATACCAACAATTTTCTATGCATATATTTGGATGATGAATAGTTTTTCTCAATACTAACTCAACTACAATAGGATGACCATGTTTTTAATGCCCAACATGAATCTTTAATTTATCTGTGCAAGGTCTATTCAGAAAATAACTGAAATTTAACTACATGTCAATAGAGTGTCCAAATGACAGGAGGTTGTACTGGGTTCATCATAATGTCTCAAGCAACTATTTGACGGAATTATCAATATCTCTTTTCGTTCTGTAATCTCTCTTAAAGTGCAAGTCATTCAGTGTTCATGACAATTTCTGCAATGTTCGATTGATGGAAACAATGATGCAACTTGATGTTTTGTATGAAACTGGAGACAATTTTTATGGACACATTTCAACTTTTGAAGCAAACTCACAGTTCTGATGATCCAGATCTTACACAGTGTTAGAAGGACGATTCAAAAGTGGTCCCTCAACCAGGAAGACTTACAACCTCAACTGATAAATCTTAAATCCCTTTGTCCTACAACCATGTGCGAAGCTCATGGTCAGGTTTTCGAGCCAAAACGGACTATCACGAGACTAGCCCATGGTACGCTGGTCAGGCCAAAATTGATTATCATGATCCTGACCCAGTACATCGCTTGGGCTAAAACTGACTATCATGGGCCTGACCCATGGTACATCGGTCAGTCGAAATCTAAACACCATGTCCTGCCCCGTGGTTTGTTGATGTGCCCCACTCCAAATAGCAGTCCAGGCTAGTGGACTCAGTTGCTTGTTATTATTGACTATGATCACACATTAAAATATATTTCCTTAAATTTATTAGAAATTATTCCTATACAATGTCTTCAAAAAGAAAGTTTCATGATGATGACAGTGACACTTGTACTGCTATTCCATTCAAATATTTTTTTTAGATACTTTGGTTAGTGATAATGACAGTATCGATAGCAATATCAATGAATTGAACATGAAATATAAGGGATGCATGCCTTACAAATAATTTAATCCCTCAAAAATGACAGGATTATTGTTACAAATTTAAAATATATACAGGCCATGATAAAATAAATTGTTATGATAAAGATTCTGAAAGTGTGGTCAAAGAGCTATCACAGTCATTGTTACTCAGAGGTCACACATTATTCATAGATAATTAGTATTCTTCACAAAAATTATTTATGACACTATTACACCATAATAAAACTAATGTCATTGGCACAGTACATTCTAATAGAAAGAACATGCCAAAAATTTCTCTGAAGCAAGACTAAAAAGGGGAGAATATAGAATGAGAAACAGTAATAGAATACTGGCTTTCAAATGGAAAACCAAAAGAGATGTGTATATTATTATTATTTTTTTTTTAACTGCTTAACGTCTCCTATAACAACTAGGTCTTTAGAGACGGGAAAGGATGGGGGGAAAGGATGGGGGGCAAGGAATGGGAAAGAATTCGGCCATGGCCTTTTGAAGGAAGCATCCCGGCATTCACCTGGAGTGATTTGGGGAAACCATGGAAAACCCAAATCTTGATGCCCGGACGGGGATTCGAACCGCCGTCCTCCCGAATGCGAGGCCAGAACACTAGCCGTTACACCACCAAGCTCGGTGTGTATATTATGTCTACAAAACATGAAATAACAAAAATGACTGCACAAGGCACAAATCGGTTCAATTCTACTTCGAAACCAAAATAAGTCATTGAATACAACAATGGAATGATTGGAATTAATTGGCAAGAACATATGCTGGCATGCTTTCTGATCATGAGAAAATATCTAAAAAGGATATAAAAAAAAAAAAAAAAAAAAAAAAATCCTTTATATGTTCGATATTGCACTTAGTAGTACATTTTATTTAACAAAATAAACACTGGAGAAAACGGAGCTACATATGAGAGTGGCCCTGAAACTAATGAACTACAGTTTTTACTCAGCCCCCAACAATGTTACAAATGTGAAACTTTATATATCAATTCTTTTAAGTTTTAAGAGTGCACGCGCAAAGTTTCTGTTTCCTCCGACAGAGAGCATACTTGCAGCAATGGTTCAACATGGCGTCTGTTAGTGATGTACGTAATAAGCAGCGTGTCGTCATTGAATTTCTCAATGTGGGGCAAGAAACAGTTGGAAACATTCACAAACGTTTATGTGCAGTTTATGGAGCATCAACCAGTTGACAGAAGAAAGGTGAGTCACTGGATACAGAGGGTGAGGCTATCTAAAAGCAGTTATGCAGAGCTCCAAGATTTGCAGTGGTCGAGAAGACCATCCATTGCTGTACCATCTGACAAGATGCAGCGTGCTGAAGTCCTCATTTGTGAGGACCGACGCTTAGCAACTCGGCTGTTGGTGCGGTAGCTGTCAATCAGCAAAGGAAGTGTATGTGTAATCATCAGTGCTCATGATTACGAAAAAAAAAGGAAGGGTTCCGTGCCATCTTGTGAATGAACATAAAACTCTCAGAAAAAATATTCCTTCGGAGTTGCTGCAGTGTTTTGAAGCTGAGGGAGAAGCCTTATTGTCTCAGATTGTGACAGGTGATGAAACCTGGGTTCACCATTTTGTGCCCGAAACAAAACGGCAATCAATGGAATGGCACCATCCTGACTCTCCACAGAAGAAAGAATTCAAAGCAAATGCTTTCCCTGGTAAGGTCACGTTCACTGTGTTTTGGGACTGTGATGGTGCCATTCTCATTGATGTGATGATGAGAGGCACCACCATTAATTCTGAGGCATATTTGAACACATTAACTAAACTCAAGAAGTGTTTCCAGCAACTTGGATGCCATAGCAACTGAGGTGATTGTATCCTTAAACTAGATAATGCATGCCCTCCAGCAAGTTTTATGACATTGCAACACATCACCAAACAGGGTTGGACAGTGTTACCCCATCCACCCTATAGCCCTGACTTAGCTCCCTCAGACTTTCACTTGTTTGGGCCATTGAAGAATGCCATTCGTGGGTGAGATTTTGAGGATGATGAAGAGGTGATTCATACAGTAAAGAAATGGCTTCGTGAACAGATCAAGGAGCGGTACAGATAGGGCATATACGCTTTTGTGTCTTGCTGGAGGAAGGCCATAGAATGAGAAGGAAATTATGTGGACAAATAGGGTATGAAGAAGAAATATCATTCTTTCTTGTGTATAAGTTTCATTGTGTTCAATAAATAATTGTTGAAGGAAAAAAATGTGGTGCATTAGTTTCTGGGCCACCCTTGTAGAACATAGGATTGGAATTTCCAAATCTCTAATGAAGACCTTAAGGAATGAGGATGATTATCATAAGGAGTTTTACCACAGAAATTGCATGTGAAACGTTGGGGTCATTTTCCTAAGCATATTGACCCAACGCCATCAAAGTAAAGACCATCAAGGCTCTGTAAAGTTTGCATTAAAAATAAAAAATGTAGTGAAAGAACATGGAACTGCAAAAGGTGTAAAGTTCATTTACAAGTGCCAGTAAGCTTCGATAAATATCTCATGGCCAAACATTATTAATTTTTTGTTAATTTTTTAAAAACACTAATTGTGTGAAATGAGAATTTATTCAGAAATTGGACTTAAATGTTATTGATTTATTCTTTAATTCAAAATTCAAAATAATAAACCTTCTGTGATATATTTACTTCAATTAATTACCTTTATTGTTTGTTGTCTAAGTTAATTTATCATTTAGTTTCAATCATTTGTTTTTAATTGTTCACTTGTATTTTTGTAATTTATTAAATTAACTTTTCAAAAATTATATTTTTCTAATAGGTACGACACCCCACATAAGTCATGTGTGATTGGTACAACTTAAGACAAATTTCTCTTAATGGTTCAAAGGTTCGGCAGTTCTGTTCATGTTTGGGAACCATGCTGTTGAATCTTAAATCATAGAGCAAGGAGTTAATAGGGTTGAGCCATGAAATTTTTAATGAAAAATAGACCAGCGTTGTGACAAGAGAAATTCAATGTTTTTTCACCATGACCACGTGCCTCCTCATTCACCCTTCTCAATTTTCCAGTTTCACGCAAAAATCATGACTGTACCCCCTGCCTCTCCACCCTAGCCAACCTACTCTAAATGCCTGGCTGCCCATGATTATTTCTTGTTCCCAAAACTAAAATCAATGTTGAAAGAAGATCACCGATAACATTAACACAAATTCATCACCATCAGTGAACGACACTGCAAAAGCAACTTGCATGAATTACCATACAAAGTGGAAATACCATTGGGATAAATGTGAAATAAGGGAGGGATGTACTCTGCAGATGTAAAGGGCCAATAATCAGCAAATTAATTAATAAATATTTTAACAATAAATTGTAGCTATTTATTACATCTCATAAAAGGAATAGGCCAATGTTTGGCACTGAGCTCTCTCTCTAATTCTAATTCTTTTGTGCTAAAGCCCCTCTCATGCTTGGTGGCAATATTAAGTATACCAGCTACAGCAAATACTTTTCACTGCCTGCTTATTACCAATACATCTCTCCAGCTATTACCTCTGAAGCTTATGAGTAGGAGGGTTTTTACCAAGTGGGTTACCAACCCACTGTACAACTTAACTGGCAGACATGGGGTTTATTTTAGGGTTTTTACTTCCTTAGTGTTCAGTTTTGAGGCGATTGGGGTGAGCCTTCCATTTCCTGCCATTAACTACATTTAACAGGAGTGTATTGGCCAGTGACAATACAGCTTCTACCTTCACAGACCTGGAAGTAGAATTTACTAGTGAAGCTGCTAAAATAGGTTGGAGAGGCATTTTTCAAGATTTTATTGTCTCAGCCTATCTGGCATAAGCTGAGACAATTCATGACATACCAGCCTTTAACCACCCCCTCCCACTCACATAAAAGTATTTTCTAACTTGGATTTTGGCTCCTTCACAGAATATCTCTACTTATTCGACTTTTGTGTCTATGTTAGGATCGAAGACTGACAACGCTCACTGAGCGAAAAAAACAACCAAAATTCATTGCGGTTTCTTGATAACGGCCACAACATGTTGTAGCTTATCAGTATCTAACTCTTTGTGTTCATGACAAGTCAGTCCAGGCTGCATTTAATATATCTGATTCTTCTTGCTCGTCACGTTACTAGGCTCTAAAAAAATTGTGAGTCTTCATATGTGGAGAATGTGACCTGGACCAATCACGAATTTTGCATTGTGGCTGTATTGAGTTAGCCACAACGGAATCTGGTGCCATAATGCAAATAGCGCATTGTGGCCTTTTTTTTTTTTTTGCTCAATCAGCGTTTTTGGTCTTCGAGCCTAAGATCCATAATTTTAAGTAAATCATTAATTGATAATATTCTGATTTGCGACTGAAGTAATTCTTAACTACAGTGTAACTATAGTTTCCTTGAATTCATCCGTAGTGTTATTATCCAATATAGACATTGGAGCTGCTGTCTCCAATCTTACATGTTAAATGTAAGTCATATAAATACCATAAAACATGTATGTTCTTTGTACTCAAGTAATTACAAATTTATGTATGCATTAATGTATGTGTTTAGTATATTTTACTGTGCTGAAAAATGTCTGATGAGATGTATTGAATCTGATATGGTTAAATACAAAAAGGATAGATAGTTCAATTACTACCTTTTTAGACCTGCATGACCAAGGAAAGGAAATAAAATTACGTAAATCTTCAATCACTGGTGGTAAGCTCACAACAAGAAATATATGACATTATTACTTACTCACCTTATTGGAATAGGCTGAGAAGACGTTGCTTTTGATCTGTAGTCATATTCTTCTTCATCACCTTTTTCAGAAGGTGGGGTCTGAACTGGTGGAGTTTGATCCTGAAGTAATAATTAAAAAAGAAATTATAAATACAACTCCATACCAAGCATAAAAATTAATCCAGCTTGCAGTAAAAGGCAGAAATTAGACTGAAGTAATAAATCAAAAAGAAGAATTTCATGTAACAGGTGGAATATTCTTGTATGTCTATGTTTATTTGCTAAGTATTCAACTTTGTAATTTATCACCTTAACATTCATTGCCAAAACCACATGAAAATTATACCTTAAACTGTTACTTGATAGTTATTCCATAGTTTAATATTTTTTTGCTGTCTATATCTGTTCACGGCATACTATTAAAACCCATTTAAGAACAATTACTGAAACCTCTATTCTCTAGATAATCATGAGAGAGAAAAACAGCAATATGTTTTACAATTGATTCCTTCTTCATGACAAAGCAACAGTTCACAATTCAATGGCTACAAAGGAATTTTTTATATAAAACATGTCTACATCAATTATCCACCCTACTCAACCAGATCTCTGGGTGGTGGGAGTCATCAGAATGGATAGAAACATTCTATGAGTCAGAGCGTGGAATGTTAGAATTCTGAATATGGCAGGTAGATTAGAAAACTTAAAATGAGAGATGGAACAATTTATTTTAGATGTCGTTGGGATTAGTGAGATTAAGTGGAAGTATATACAGGCTTACTGGTCTGGGGAACACACAATAATTAACACAAAAGCTGTCAGTGGAGTTACTGGTGTAGGATTTGTAATGAAAAAGACCCACCTAACCACATTAGTACAAGTGTACATGCCAATGTCACAGGAAAATCATGAAGAAATAGAGAAAATATATGCTGAAATTAAAAAAGGAATCCAATATGTGAAAGGGGAGCAAAATCTAATAATCATGCACAATTGGATTTTTTTGATTTTTTTTACTTATTGCTTTATGCCTCGTCAAGGTCATTAGTGGCGGGATGGGCCTGGGAGACAAGGAACGGGAAGGAAATCGGCCATGGCCTTTTTGAAGAAAGCATCGCGGCATTCACCTGAAGTGATTTGGGGAAACCATGGAAACCCCAAGTCTTGGTGCCCATACAGGGCTTCGAACCGGCGTCGTCCTGAATGCGAGGCAAGAGCAGTAATCGCTCACCCACCACACTTGGTGCATGACTGGAATGCTGTAGTGGGAGAAGGGTAAGAGGGAAATACTCTAGTAACTTTTGGTCTAGGAGAAAGAAATTATTTAAGAAACATGCACGAAAAATATACTCCAGACATATCCAGGGAATATAGGGGGATATCAGCTAGATTATATCAAAAAGAGATTCAGACTATAAAGCATATTAGGAGTGACCATAATCTGATAGTTATGAAGTGCAGGATGAAATTAAAGAGAGTAAATTTTTTTTTTTTTTTTTTTGTATTAGTTTAACGTCCCTTTTTAACAACGTGGTCTTTAGAGACGGGAAAGGATGGGGGCAAGGAATGGGAAGGAATTCGGCCATGGCCTTTTGAAGGAAGCATCCCGGCATTCGCCTGGAGTGATTTGGGGAAACCATGGAAAACCCAAATCTGGATGCCCGGACGGGGATTCGAACCGCCGTCCTCCCGAATGCAAAAGAGAGTAAAGAAGCAATACAAGCAGAATAGATTGGAAGTGAATAAATTCAAATAATTTAACATGAGAGAAAAATATACAGAAATGGTTAATGTTAGTCTAATAGGTAATCCCAAAAGGAGCTAAACTGGGGATGAATGGAATGCATTGATGAGAGAAATAAGGTAAGTTGTTAAAGAAACAATAGATAACAGGTAACAAGCTGCATGAAAACCTTGGATCAAAGAAGAAATTTTGGAGCTGATGGATGAGAGGAGAAGGCACAAAGATGTTCATGATGAAGCAGGAAGATAGTAATAGAGAAAAATTATAAATCTTATAAACAGGAAATGCAAAAGAAAAATGGCTGCAAGAAAAGTGTGAAGAAGTAGAGAAGGAAATGATAGTAGGTAAAGTAGATATGGCATATAGGAAGATGAAACAAAATTTTGGAGAAGTCAAGAAAAAATTTATAAACATTAAAGCTGCCAATGGGAAACATCTCAACTTCAGAAGAAAGAGCAAACCAATGGAAGGAATAGATTGAGAAATTGTGTAATGAGAATGACTTGAACAACAGCGTAATGGAAAAGGAAGGTAATGTTTACCCTGATGACTTCATAGACCCTGTCTTGAGGACAGAACTTGACAGATCTTTGAATGACTTGAAATCAAATAACGTATTTGGAATTCAAGAGATCCCTGCAGAACTTCCAAACCACTAGGAGAAGAAGGTATCCAATGATTATTCAACATGATACCAAAAGGTTATGAAACAGGCAGTTGAGCTTCCGCAGCCATAGCAGCAGTAGCTGACTTTTGTGTGTGTTTGAATTGTGCTAGTTTTTGTCGTTATCTTTAAATATTTCCTGTTAAGGTAGTGATCCTGTCAGTTGAGCTTCCACAGCCGTAGCAGCAGTAGCCGACTTTTGTGTGTGATTTGAATTGTGCTAGTTTTTGTCGTTATCTTTGATGTTGTTGTTGTTGTTGTTATTTGGGTTTTAGGGCGCGTCGACGATGGGGTCATTAGCGCCCTAACAACAACCAAGCGTGACAATGTGGCAAAATTGCCGTCTCTGTGGCCGACTGTAAAGGGGTCGGCCACAGAGACAGCACAATAAAATACTAACATACTAAATAAAATACCATCTGCGTGGCCGACTGTAAAGAGGTCGGCCACACAGACGGCAACATAAAATGTAAAACTGTGACTAGAATATAAAATTACATACATTAACTGGTTGGCTGTAGATGGGCCAACCAGGTTAAAAAACAAGTTAGATGGCTGGCTGTAAAAGGGCCAGCCATATAAGCAGTGTTACATGTAAAAAGCAAGTACTTGGGTTGGTGGTTGTAAATGGTCACCAATCCAATCTAAAACCTAGGCCGATCTGCCCAAAATTTTTGGGACAAGACCGGCCAAGCAACAAAACTTTAAAACCTTAGCCACATTGTCACTATCATTGTTTAAAATAAGTGACAGATCGTTGGCTAAGCCAACGTCTGCCCTTAAGTCTAAAAATAAAATACACTCACTTAAACTGTGGCGAACCGTCAAAGGTACGCCACAAGCATCACATTCCGGTGGGTCCTCCCGGCGAAGAAGAAAGCTGTGCGTGAGAGGACAGTGCCCTATACGGAGGCGAGTAAGGAGAACCTCATCCCTCCTCGCCCGCTGGAAGGAGCTGCTCCACGGCTGAACTGTCGGTTTGACCAGCCGGAGCTTATTATGCTCGACTTCCAGCCACTGCCTTTGCCAAACATCAAAAACAAATCTCTTCGTCGCCGAGGCAAGGTCTGACTTTGGGACCGGTTCAAAGTCGGTTCTGACCTTGTCGCAGGCTAACCGTGCAGCTTCATCGGCTACCTCGTTCCCCCTGATTCCCACATGGCCAGGTACACAGCAGAATAAAACCTCCTTTCCGTGAGACTGCAAGGAAAGGAGGGTGTCCTGGATATCCTGGACTAGACGATCTGCTGGGTACATATTTCCTAAAGCCTGAATACAGCTGAGGGAATCACAGCATATGATGAACCTCTTATCACGGACTACTTTCATATGCTGGAGCGACTTTAACACAGCGTAACACTCGGCGGTATAAACGCTACATCTACCATCTAGTTTGTATGTGTAAGTCGCTCGAGGGAATACTACAGAGCATCCTACTCTATTAGCCTGCTTAGACCCATCCGTATATACCGGGGTGAATGTGTGATACTGATTTAGGATATCGGTAAAAACACTAATAAAAACATTATTATCGGTAAACAATTTGTTATACCGACAAAGATTTAAAATTATTCTGGGCCTCGTTAAAAGCCAGGGAGGAGATTTACTCCATCCCTGGTGATAAAAAGCGGGCAGCTCACAACCATATTCTTCTAAAATAGCCTTTGTACGGTGGCTGAACGGTTTGGTCGCTATACAGCGATTGGCATATAGCCGTTCAAAGTTCGGTCGCATCACTACGTCGTGCACAGGACTTTAGGAGTTGTGGCAATATGTACATAGTGTCGCACCATGAGGAGATGCCGCCGGGTGGAAAGCGGCGGCTCGCCAGACTCAGCACAGATGCTGGGTATGGGGCTGGTGCGGGAAGCACCCGTGGCGAGCCGGATTCCTGCATGGTGGACACTATCCAGTATCCGTAGATAACTGTCCCGTGCCGAACCGTAGACAATGCAACCATACTCCAACCGCGACCGTACAAAGGCTCGATAAAACTGTAGCAGGCAGGAGCGGTCAGCGCCCCATGACCTGCCACAAAGACATTTTAAAATATTCAGAACTTTCAAGGCCCTGGCTTTCAAGTCTTTAAGATGAGGCAGCCAGCTGAGCCTTGTGTCTAGGATAAGGCCCAGAAACCGAACAGTATCAGTAAAAGTTAAAACGGTGTTCCTCAAGGTAAGGTGGGGCTCTGGTAAAAGACTTCTATTACGAGTAAAAAGTACACACCGGGTTTCTCAGCGGAGAAACGAAAACCGGTGTGCACTGACCATTCATCCAGCCTGTTCAACGCGAGCTGCAACTGCCGCTCAGCGCTTCTCAGGCTGGAAGAGGCAATAAAAATTAAAAAGTCATCCACATATAAGGAGTACCGTATGGGACTCCTTATTGTGGCTGCAATACTATTAATTGCAATTGCAAACAATGTAACACTTAAAACTGACCCCTGAGGGACACCGTTTTCCTGGATAAAAAGATCTGACACTTCGCTACCAACTCGGTACCGGAAGCAACGTCGTGATAAAAAAGATTTTAAAAAGCGGGGCAGTTTTCCCCTAAAACCCCATTCATGTAGTTGTTTTAAAATAATGTGTCGCCAGATAGTATCGTATGCTTTCTCGATATTGAAAAAGACACCTACTAGGTGTTGACTGCGGATGAAGGCGTCTTGGATTGCAGCTTCCAGTAGGATCAGGTTGTCCAAGGTGGAATGGGACTTCCTGAATCCACACTGAAAGCGGCTCAGAAGATTTTGGGATTCCAGACGCCAGACGAGGCGGCGATTTACCATCCTCTCTAGCGTCTTACCCACGCAGCTTGTAAGGGCGATGCTACGATAACTACCTGGCAATAATTTATCCTTTCCAGGTTTTAAAATTGGGATAAGCGTTGCTTCTTTCCACGAGTCGGGGAAGTGTCCTTCGGTCCAAATCTGATTAAAAATATCTAAAAGGTACTCCTTAGCATCTGTACTAAGATGCCTCAGCATCTGGTACTGGATCATATCAGGCCCTGGAGCGGTGTCATTGGCGCTGTTTAATGCCGACTCCAGCTCCCAAGATGTAAATGGGCAGTTGTAGGCCTCTGTATTCGACGAATCGAAGCACAGCCCTCGCCTCTCGGCAGCGACTCTTTGTCGCTGAAATCGAGGGTCAAAGTTGGCGGACGAAGTGACGGAGGCAAAGTTCTCCGCCAACAGCTGGGCTATGCTTCGTTCGTCGGTAACTACACGTCCTTGATCCAGTAATCCAGATACTGGTGGGCGGGAGTACCTTCCGGATATACGGCGAATGGACTCCCATACTTTGGCTGATGATGTGGAACGATTGATTGTGCTCACAAAGGTCTGCCATGACCTTTTCTTGCTCTCCTTAATAACACGACGTGCCTTTGCTCTTGCAATACGGAACGCTGCCAGGTTGTCGGAAGTTGGCTGCAACCTAAATCGACGCAGCGCCCGTCTACGACCCTGAATGGCGGAACGACATTCGTCGTTCCACCAGGGTACGGGCGTCCTTCGCAGCGTTCCGGAGCTTTTTCGGCATGGAAACGTCAGCTGCCTGGTGAATCACTTCGGTAAAGTGATTCACCATCTCCGTAATGCCGTTACAAGGCCGGAGGCGTAGTGACCTGCGATACAACGGCCAATCGGCTTTGCTGACGTTCCATTTGCGTCGGTTATTGCCTCCTCCGCGCTCGAACTCTACATGCATCCATATTGGATAGTGGTCACTTCCATGAATGTCGCGATCCACCTCCCAATGCACGGTGTCTGCGATTGAGGGGGAGCACAACGAAAGGTCGATGGCAGAAGACGTACTGGAAGCAGTGGTGAAATGAGTCATTTGCCCTGTGTTTAGGATACAAATTTCCTCCTGCTCTATCAATCTACCAACCACTCGGCCCCGCGGGGAATCGGTGGTGGAACCCCCACAACGCACTGTGGGCGTTGAAATCTCCCAAAAGGAGGAAGGGCCGAGTGAGTTGTCGTATAATGCCAACCAGGTCGTCGTAACCGACGGACAAACTGGGTGGCAGATAGACAGAGCATACGGTCAGTTGGATTGGACCGTGTATTTTCACCGCAACTGCTTGTAGTGAGGAGGTGAGAGCAATAGGTTCGGAGTGGACTGTGTTTCGGACAAACACAGCCACTCCACCCTTCGCTCGATCACCCTCGGTATCGTCCTTTCTATAGATGTCGTACCCTCTTAGCACTGGCTGATGTAAAGGTCTAAAATGTGTCTCCTGAAGACAGAGACACAATGGATTAGACCGTGCTAAGAGGTGGACTTCCTCTTTGTGAGCCTGAAAGCCATTAACGTTCCACTGAAGTATGGGAGCCATTCTAACTATTAAAACCACCCGCCCCGGTTCGGGTGGGTCCTCCGATGATGGTTGCTGAAGAACGGAACCAGGTTCGTCCACCAGCATTAGAACGTCTTCGGGGTCCGAAGACGAATCTGTTTTTTGTAAGGCCTCGGTGCTTGGCGGTTCTTTCTTCCGTCCAGGCCTTCGCCCCCTTCCTTCCCTGCCAGTTTGTGCCCTGGGGGGAGAAGATGAAGGGGACTTGACAAACATACTGGGATCCGTATGTTTGAATTTCGGACCCCGAACCTTTTGCGCTGTCTGCCATCCGCTACCGGCAGATGGCGTTGCCGATGCTACTGCTGAAGTAGATGCTACTTCTTGTACAGGCACTGCTTCTGCTGTTGCAGAAGCACCAATAGTTGTAGCTATTGCAGCAGGTGGCTGTTCTTTCGCTAGTGGACTTGATGAACCTGTTGCGTTTGTGGTCGGGTTTACAAAAGTGTTGCTGCCGACGTCAGAGGTCTTAGGCGTAATGACCTTTGTGGCATTGGCGCCACAATTGCATTGACATGAGCACGTTGTACTTGTGCCCATGTCCGCAACTGTCGTCTGGGTGGCAACACTTTCTTTCCTGACGGGAGAAGAAAGAGTCTTAGCGAAGCTGGTAGCAAAGATGGGAGGTGCTAGCGCCTTGTACCGCTTCTTTGCTTCGCCGTAGGGGATACGCTCTTTCGTTTTTATCTCCTGTATCTTTTTCTCTTCAAGATACAATCGACACTCCCTGCTCCAGGCTGGATGTGCCCCGGAGCAGTTGACACACACCTGTGGGAGAGTACAACTACTACCTGGCTCGTGTGCAGCCTTTCCACATTTCCCACAGGTGGGGTTGCCCTTGCAGGTCGCCGTCCTATGACCGAACCTCTGGCACTTGAAGCAGCGCATGGGGTCCGGTACATACGGGCGCACATTAAGATTTAAATACCCTGCTTTGATGTCTTTGGGCAACGTTGGAGTGTCGAACGTCAGGACGAAGGTGGCCGTCTTTTCAAGACTGCCGTTTACCCTTCGTTTTATCTGACGAACCTCGACCACATGTTCGGATGCCCACTCCTTAAGGAGTACCTCGGACTCTAAATCGATTAGATCCCGGCAGGTGATCACGCCTTTACTTGAATTTAGAGTTTTATGGGGTTCGCATTTTACTGCGAACTCCCCGAGCCTCTCAGACTTAAGGAGCAGGACAGCCTGCTTGTGAGTTGACGTTTCAAGCAACAGTGTTCCGTTCCTCAGCTTCTTAACTGATTTAAGGGTTCCCACTATTCCCTCTAAACCTTTTTGTATGTAAAATGGAGAGACCTTCTCAAAAGATCCCTCCAGCCTTTCCATTATAATGAAGGCGTTATCCAATAAATAACCCTTCCCGTTACTGTTGTTGTCCTGGTCACGGGGAGGGCTTTCCACCCTGGCCCGCTTACCAGTTTTTTGGGCGTTGGAGTGACATTTCTCCTGCGGATTGCCCAGGCCGCAGGAGGAGGTGTTAGGTTTATTATTTTTCCTCGTTTTGGTCCCACGAGTTCGGAGGAACTAAATGTCGAGTGACGTGGAGCCCCCGCATCACGCCACCAAGCCCAATACAAACAGGGGTGCGGCAGGTGCCCCTGAGGTTGTACGCTAACGGGTGGTTTGCCTCACCACCCATCCACCTCCTCGGCACGTTACTCACCTTGAGGTTGAGGGGTTTTTTATAGAGGTTTTTACCGTCCTCGCGATCCGGGCGATGAAGCCAAGATCCCCGTTCTCCTAGGCACACAACGTTCCACCGCCACGCCCTACGGTGGTCGTTGAAGCATGGTAGGAGTTTACGGTGTGGGAAACTTGCGGCGCTCACAAGTTTCCAGCTCGGGCACCGCGGGTTCGCCAAACCCGTACCTGGCACTTGCGTACCAGGTCCCTGCGGGGGTTATCTTTGAATATTTCCAATTTAGGTAGTGATCCAGTCAGTTGAGCTTTAGCAGCTGTCGTTGCAGTCGCTGATTTTTGTGATTAATTTGTTTATGGCTCCGTTTTTGGCTGTTTCAGGGACATGGTTTGTGCAATGTGTTACAGGAGGCATCAGGCTCTCGAAGAGATTCGTACTACGATGGAATCTCTTCAGGCACAGGTGTGGAGCATCTTAGACGAGGAGTGGCAGTGCGTCGAAGAATTACGGCAGGCTAATGATATAGAACCGGCAGGTGAGGATTGTCAGATATCTTTTGCAGGGAATGTCTGGCACTGTGTGGATAGGAGAAAGGTATCAAAATTCCAAAGTAACCGACGGGAAAATGATATCTTGCCCCTAAGTAATACGTTTTCAGTTTTGCAGGAGGTTGAAGATCTTAATGCGAATGCACAGAAGCACAGCAGCAAAGATTTACTCGCAGACACCGTATGATGCGAGGGAAAGGTTTACTTATCATTGGAAGCTCCAATGTCCGACGTCTGGAGAAATGCCTATGAGACCTAGTTGAGAAGAATGGTGCAGACCCTCATACTTATGTTCATTCTGTTTGTCTTCCAGGAGCAACCGTGCCACGTTGTCATGGAGGTCATTCCAAAAGTGATTAGAGAATCGAACTGCCGTCAATTAAGGGTAGCTGCACACGACGGTACTAATAACTCGTGTCATGTTTCTGTTTCAGACATAGTGAAAAACATGGACAAGTTGGGCCACAAGGCATATGAATCAGCGCGTGAGAATTCGGTAATGTTGCAGTTTTCCATTTGTAGTGTCGTGCCGCACATTGATTGTGGGGAAGATTTATAATTTGAATTGTAGTTTACAGGAGCTGTGTCGCAAAAACAACTGGGGTTTTGTCGACCTTCGACCGATGATAGCTGCCAGCTAGGATGCATTTGACAGGTCGGGCGTCCACTACACACCGAGAATGGCGACCAAGGTGGCTGCTAAATATGGAACCATCTTGATGTGAATTAGTTTTAAGGAACACCGTGAGACCCAAGGATCCTGCAGTTTAACGAAGAAGACGCGTCGGTAACCTAGATCTTGGTTGTGGAAGTGGCGGCTTGAGTAAATCGAAATTTACAGCTCCAAATACTTCACCCATTTCCTTTCAGAATGCAAATAGTAAAAATGCGAATTTAAACTCTTCAGATACCGATATTAAGCTGCTAAGGATAATGATCCTTAATTGTCGGAGTATTAGAGGGAAAGTAGCCGATTTCCACACTACAGTTGTGACTAACGATGTCGATACAATATTAGGAACCGAGAGCTGGTTGACGCCAGAGGTAGAATCTAGCGAAGTATTTGACCCTCAATTCAATGTTTTTCCGAAAGACAGAACTACCTCAATGGGCGGAGGAGTGTTCGTGGCCGTTAATAAAACCGTCAATTCCTCCGTAGTAAATTAAATGGAAAATTTTTGCGAGTTAATATGGGTGAAGATAAAAATTGGCAAAAGTTCATAATAGGATCATTTTACCGACCTCCGGATGCTGGATTAGATAACGCAGAGTATTTTAGACAGTCACTTAATAGTATTTCTCAAAAATTTGAGGGACATACATTGATCATAGGAGGTGATTTTAATATACCCTCAGTTAACTGGGACACATTTACGTTCAAGTCATGCGGAAGAGATAGGTTAATAACCGAAACATTCCTAGAATCATTCGCGGAAAATTCTCTTGAACAGATGGTCGAAGAGCCAACGCGGAGCGTCAAAGATTCCTCGTCCATTTTGGATCTTTTTCTTACAAACGATCCGGATATTATAGATATAGTTTGTGTAGAAGATGCTATAAGTGATCACAAGGCGGTTGTGGTAACTTTAAAATCTAGGCTGAATTTGAAGCATGATAAAGACAAACTCGTACATTGTTTCGATAAGGCAAACGAAGCATTTATGGTAGATCATTTGGGGAGAAATTTTGAAACATACACGATAAATACAAATGTTGAGGAACTTTGGTTTGATTTTAAAAAAATAATATGGACCAGATTAAATCAATCTGTTCACATGAATAGGGAAGTGAAACGTTTGCTCAGGAGGCAAAGGCGTTTACATGCCACGGTTAAGAAATCGGGGGACTCGTCTAATAACATTAAATTAGTCCAGTTGCAAGCGGAAGTGCGTAAGGCAATGCGTGATGCGTTTAAAGAATTCCAAGTCAGAAATTTATCCAAAGATCTCATTACTAATCCAAAAAAGTTCTGGTCATATGTCAAATTAATGGAGAGGCTCTCGTAAGATCATTCCGTTGTTGATTAAGGAAAATGGGGAATTATCAGAAACTAGTGTAAAGAAAGCAGAAATTTTGAATAATATATTTAAAAAAGTTTTCACGACAGAAAACTCGGAGGAGATTCCGATATTTAAAAATCAAACCGACAAATTATGAATGATCTCGTTCTCGATGTAGAGGGAATAACTAAACTGCTTATGAATGTAAATCCCAATAAGGCTCCCGGACCAGACGGTATTCCTACAAGTTCTACTCTAGGTACGCAAAGGAAATTGCGCCGTATTTGATGAAATTATATACCGCCTCCTTGGATCAAGGAAAAATACCAGCCAAATGGAAGACCGCCATCGTAAGTCGAGTATTTAATAATGGGAATGTTAATGATCCTCAAAATTATAGGGCCGATCTCGTTAACCTCAATATTTTGCAGGATTTTAGAACACATCATCTTCAAATGTCATGCGGTTTTTGGATGAAGGTGAGCTTTTAAACCCAAATCAACATGGATTCAGAAAAGGCTGATCCTGCAAAACACAACTTGCTCTTTTAATTCACGACTTGAGCCGTATTATATATGAGCAATCCCAGGTTGATTTAGTTCTATTAGACTTTAAAAAAACTGTGCCTCACACTAGGTTACTTAGGAAACTTCGCGGTTATGGCATATCTAGACAAATATGCGACTGGGTTGCAGACTTTCTGGAGGGTAGAACACTGTGTGTAGTTCTCGACGGTGAGCATTCATTACTTACTGAAGTGAGGTCCGGGGTTCCTCAGGGAAGCGTGATAGGGCCTCTGTTGTTTCTCATATACATTAATGAATTGTGCGACATAATAAGGGGGATGAAAAGATTATTTGCCAATGATGCTATTATTTATTGAGAAATCACAAACTAGGATGACTGCGCTTTGTTACAAGACGATATTATGAAAATAATTGCATGATGTAAAGATTGGCAGTTGGAGTTAAACAATAAAACGTGCCGAGTCATGCATGTAAGTAAAAAGGTGACACCATTTAGCTTTGAATATACAATTAATGGCACTGTCCTTAGAACGGTAGATTCTGCTAAATACCTAGGGGTAACAATTCGTAATAATTTGTCGTGGAATGAGCATATCGAGAATGTAATTGGGAAAGCAAATTGTAGGCTTCGATTTGTAGGTCATAATTTAAAACAATGCACTCCGGAAGTTGAATCGATTGCATACAAGTCACAAGTGCGGCCTCACTTAGAATATTGTTGCTCTGTATGGGGTCCCCATCAAAAGGGATTAATTGAGGCATTAGAGATGGTCCAAAGAAAAGCCGCCCGATTCGTGACAGGTATATATAGTTGGAGGGAACATGTAAGTGATATGTTGAAGGTGTTAGGTTGGGAAGACCTGGAGCACCGAAGGCATTGCTCTCAACAGAAGCTAATTGAAAAATTCTCGACTGATGTATTTCGGAATAACAGTAAACAAATATTGCTACCAGCAACATTAATATCCCGGAATGACTGCGAAAATAAGATAAGAGAAATCAGGGCCAGAACCGATTCATTTCTGTACTCATTTTTTCCACGAGCGATTAGGGAATGGAATAGAAAGGATTTACCGGGCGATTAAACATAAAATCCTACAGGAGTTGCTTTCGATAAAGCACTCCAGCGATCCTGATCTGGGTTTTCCATGTTTTCCCCAGATCGCTCCATTCGAATGCTGGGATGGTTCCTCACAATAGCCCATGGGTGCCTCCTGCCATATCCTGCATAATCCCTTCCAAACCATTACCTTCCTGGATAGGTGCAATGCACCCTCCGCAACACACTTTTAGTGAATCGCGGAGTAATAGTAGTAATAGTAAATTCCAACTGATTTTAATAAAAGTATCATCTACACATTTCTCAAGAAGGCTTAAGCCAACAAATGTGAGAATTATTGCACCATCAGTCTAACATCACATGGTTCAAAATTACTGACCAGAATAATATACACCAGAAAGGAAAGGGTAGTAGAAGAGATAGTAGGTGAAGCTCAATAAGGTTGTAGGAAAAACCGTGGTACAAGAGAAGCAGTTATAGCATTAAGACTTGAAGGGCGGATCAAGAAAAATAAAGATACTTTTATAATGTTTGCTGATTTAGATAAAGCTTGTGATGAAGTTAGGTGTGTCAAAATGTTTAAACTTTTAAAGAAATAAGGTATAAAATACAGAGATGGAAGAACAATTTATACTCTATATAAGAATCATCTGGCTATAATAAAAGCAGATAATCATGAGACAAGCATCAGTTAAAAAGGGTTTGAGACAAGGCTGTAGGCTATACCCATAAATATTCGATTTGTATTTATTTATTGATCGATATTGTTTCACGGATGCCTGCTGTGCTGAGGAAGGACCTCTGGGATGTGAAACATGTCATGGTTAATACACATACGTAGAATATGAGTCATAATCATAGTTAAAAGATAAATAAAGATAATAAAAATAAACATTAATTTTTACAACTGGGTTTTGGAAATGGTCATATTGAACTAATTACTTTGTTTAAATTCTGGAATAGAGTAGAAGGGGTTGCCAATAAGATAATCTCTCAGTATTTCTTTAAATATATCTTTATTATCTGCAAACTCTTTTATACTCTTGGTAAGTTTATTAAACACATGTACCCCAAAATATTATTAACTCCTCTTTGTACTAATGACAGAGATATTTGTGTTTTGTGCAAGTTATTACTGTTTCTTGTATTGAAATTGTGTACCTGTGAGTTAGATGTAAACAGGTGAAAATGTTCTATGACAAAGCACATGAGAGAATATATGTACTGAGAAGTCATTGTAAGAATATCGAGCTTTTTAAAAAGTTGTCTGCACGAGAAAATGTTCATATTGCAAAGGTGGCACTACTTAACTTCTTCAGTAGTGAAGTGATATGTTCCTGCCAACAGAGTTTCTCATCTATTTTAATACCAAGGATTTTATACTCTTTGTTTCTAAGACTGTGTTATTTTTATAGCTTACTTGTAAATCTGGCTGTGCATATTTTTTTGTTTTAAACCTAATATAATATGGCTTTTTTTTTTCAAAATTTAATCTTAATGAATTTGCCTTAAACCAGTTTCCTACTTCACTAAGTACTTCTTTTAAATTAACTTCAAGATTACTGTTAGGTGTTTTTCTCAGTCAGGTTAGTGTTATCTGCAAATAAAACACTCTTGTCAGGTAAGTTTTCAGGAAGGTCACTGATGTATAACAAAAACAGGAGTGGAGCCTTGTGGAATCCCATTTTTATTTTCTCCCAGTCTGATGAATCATCTTTACTTATTTTAGAATCAAAAGTGGAAACATTATGCATTCAACTTTCCATGTACAATTTAAACCATTTACCTGCGGTTCCATAAATACCATAGTATTCCAGTTTTTTCAAAACTAATTCACGATTTACATAGCCAAATGCTTTTGCAAGGTCACAAAATATTCCTACAGGGGTTATTTTATTATTCAGTTCATTGAATGTGTTATTTAAAAATGAATATATAGCCATTTCTATAGATAATCCTTTTCGGAACACAAATTGTGACTTAATGAGGATATTATATTGCATAACGCGTTTTATTACTCTACGATACATGACTTTTTCAAAAATCTTTGAGAATCCTAAAAGTAATGAAATGGGATAGTAGTTATCTTCACATGTTGCCTTCTCCTTTTTTAAACAAGGGTTTTACAATTGCATATTTTAGTCTATTTGGAAACACAACTTAAGTATTCATTACAAATGTGGGCAAGCACACGATTGTTACAATCTGAACATCTTTTCAGTAATTTACTTGAAATATTGTCACAACTCTAAGAATTTTTAGGTTTTAATTGTTTCACGAGTTTGTTTGTTTCTGAGACTTACTGGTGGCAATTGCATCTCCACAAATCTATTTGGAAAAACAGTCTGAAGAAGCCTTAGGACACTATATGGGGATTGCTTTTCTACGCCTAATTTCTCTACAACTGAAATAAAATGTTTGTTAAATATTTCACAAACTACCACTACTTCACTATGCACAGATCCATTTTGTTCTACATATTTTGAGTGATTTACAGATTTTCATGTTTCATACAATTTTGATTTTATTGACTGAATTCTACACTTTCACCGATTTATACCTGCTCTATCTTAGTATCTTTCTTAGTATTTTAGAATAACGTTTATAATGAATTTTCACTGTATAGTTATCTGACTTTCATCCTTTAAGTATAGGTCTCTTTTTGTTTTACTAGATACATTAATACCTTTTGTTATCCATCCCTTACCCAGTTCACTATTTGGAGTGTTGAAAACTTTGAACTTCCTTCGAAAAGTGTTAGAAATACATTAAGAAAGGAATCAAATTTTGCATTATCACCCTGAGCAGTGTACACATCTGACCAGTGTTCATTATTTAAGGGATCCATGAAATGTTTTATATTGTTTACAAGAGCGTTCTGGTAGCTCAGTGGCTAAAGCGCTTGCTTTCAAAACATCCGCTGCTCCTGCCCCGGGCACGAATCCCGGCAGGCGCAGGAATTTTGAGAGTTGTGTTTATTCATATGAGTTATGCCAGGACGCTCTGTGGTTCGGATTCCACGTTAAACTGTAGGTCCCAGAGGAAAGGAACTGGCCTTCCTACCTCTGACACAATGGCTTAGTATGCCTCCTTCGGGATGATCCAACCAACCTTTGGGTTGTGGACTAAGTTTTTACATCAATATTTCTTGTATGTACCCAGCTTTTAGTTATCTGTTTAACAGTGTTTACGGACTTGATACACAACAGCTGGGCATCATGATCTGAGATACCATTTATTACTGGAAGTATGTCATAACTACTGAGCTGAGAAATATCAACATAAAAATTGTCAATTGCAGTCATGCTATTATTTTGTATTCTTGTAGGGAAATTTGAAAGTGCTGTTAAGTTAAAAGACAACATCTAGCCTCTCATTGGTGTGATTGAGAAAGTCAACATTAAAATCTCCACATAAAACTGTTCGGTACCAAGTTTCACAAATAACAAACAATGTCTCTAACTGAGATAAAAACAGTCTAAAATTTCCTGAGGGGGCCCTGTAAATTGCTATTATTATGAAGTCTTCCATACAATATTCCAGTTTTGTAATACAGCATTCAAAGTGTTGTTCTATACAATAATTACTTACAACTACACTTTTGCATTGATTATTATTTTTAACAAAAATGGCTCTTTACATCTACAGAAATGAGAGCTTAGTTTATAATTTTGGATGGACAGCTGAGATATTCCTGTGTCAGGTAAATGATGTTCAGATATGCACAAAACATCTGGATATTGTGGGCTTTTTCCTCAATTATGGTAGGATCAATTTTTTATGAATAATTTTCACGCCATTGCAATTGAATATGTTGTTTTTATTTTACGTACGCATTTCACTTCATTCTCTAAAGCATCTTCAGCGGTTCTGTCTGTTAATTAAATTTGTTCTATATTGCAATTTACACAAGAAAAATATGATATATACAGATATAAATGTACAATTTACACATGAAAATTATTATTTATACAGATATAAGCTTACTTGCATTTACATACAAATACATGTAATGCAAAATATTGCTATTACAGATACAACTGATGCTGAAACATGGTACAATTACAAGCCAATGTGAACATGTAAAAATGTAATTAAGCTTATATCTGTATAAATCATAATTTTCATGTGTAAATTGTAAGCTTTCATCTGTATATATCATAATTTTCTTGTTTAAATTGCAATATAGAACAAATTTAATTAACAGACAGAGCCGCTGAAGATGCTTCAGAGAATGAAGTGAAATGCATACTTAAAATAAAAACAACATATTCAATTGCAATGGCGTGAAAATTATTCATAAAAAAATTGATCCTACCATAATTGAGGAAATAGCCAACAATATCTAGATGCTTTGTGCATATCTAACATCATTTACCTGGCACAGGAATATCTCAGCTGTCCATCCAAAATTATAAACTAAGCTCTCATTTCTGTAGATGTAAATAGCCATTGTTGTTAAAAATAATATTAAATACAAAAGTGTAAATGTACAGAAAATAAAAACAACATATTCAATTGCATTGGCATGAAAATTATTCATAAAAAATTGCACAAAACATCTACATTAAAATTTCTGGAATTTTGAATCTCTTCTAGGCAAAAGGTAATGTCATCAACTTTAATAAATATTCCTCTTATATTTTGATTGAGAATAGTGGTCTTAACACTTTGATTCAATGACTGAGCTGTTTATTAGTACATACTGGTATGTCAGTTGAAATTTCTAACTTAAATACGTTTTGATCAGCAGAGACGTTAATTTCTTTTAGACATCTTAATACATCTATTTCATTTACCCTAAAAAGGGCCGCTACTTAACACCACTTATAACAGGAATACCTCTCTCTCACCTGACATCCCCTGATCTCATCAGCAATAAGAAGCGAAAGTTTCCTTTTACCTCTGAAATTCTGATGGAGTCCATGGTGAATCTAACTGTCCCTACTAATGCAGGCTACACCTATCAAACCAATGTGAATTTGCTGACTACCAGAGAACTCTTTCCAAAGGTGAATTTGTAAGCCTAATGTTATGTAAAGTTTATCATAACACTCAAGCAAATCCACAAATCCCACATTCATCTGATGTGAGTTCCTGGAAATTGAGCAATGTCTTCAACAATTGAATAATTGAGGTTCTTATCAAGACTATTTCCTGGTCCCCCCACAATTACAGTACAATCTTCCTCTGAGAAATCTTTCCCTATGTCTTCCACATTTGCTACCACACTTCCGAGATCTGCATTTGGTTTGAAAATACTGCAGATTTCATAATCTGGCCCCAAGTCAGACTGAACCATCTCACTGATTCCCCTCCCATGACTACTTTCAAGTAAAAGTACCTTCCTGCGTTTAGATACCCCGTGATAAGTTCTCCCTTTTACTTTACAAAATACCAGGTTGTTCAGTCCAACCTGACGGTCCTCAAAGTCACCATCAAGATCCTCCAATGGCAGAAACACATTCGATGTCTCCAGCTGGAAACCACCAGGCAGAGTCTAATACCTCTCCTGCCAGAGCTGACTTCTTTCCGCTCACTGTTCTGCCTAAGCCTGAGAACAGAGTTTTCTGCAGATGTCGTATGACTGGAGCTTCAGAATCTGCTGTTCCTGATCATTAATTCTGCAGGAGCGATAATTCCAGGCAACGTGATACAAGAGTCACTGTTAGCAACATCGGTACACCCCACGTGAAACCAGTGCCTGCAGTCCCAGCACATCACTCCTTCTCTTACCAATTTTCAGCATTTTTCACACTTTGTATGCATTGTGATATTTTCAGAAAAACTTAGGAGAAAAAAACTTTAAAACATTTACTTTTTAAACTACTTGTGTACCACTTTCCAAAGAAAAGTGAAAGTAGGATTCTAAGAAAAAAGCTAGAAAAATACTATGTAAATCACTTGAGACTTTTCCGAAATGTGAATTACAACACTTATCAACTACAAGACTTATAACTAACAACACAAATAATATCAAAAGAACTTTTAAACAACTACAATGAAATTTGACACCCTAGAACTCTGATTCAGACCTAAGCTCAAATGTAAACAAATAAAAACTCATTTTACACTATACTGATTTTCTATTAAATAAAACGGTTCACTATCATTTAACTTCACAAGTTTACTTCAAAACAAAACTAATGCAGTCAAAACTAACTTACAATGAAATACTGTTGCGCTATAACAATAATATTGATACTAGACGTTACTCCCGGATGTAAACAAAAGCCACCGAACACTGAATCTATAATTTATGGATTTATAATAAATGAAATGGATCATTAACACTCACACTACTGGAATATGATATTCTTCAATGTTTTAACTAACCCACGAGATAAAATTTAACTTTTTTAACTACAAAAATACAAATTATTATACGACATGTACGAAAATGCACGCAAACAAATTCCAAAGATTCTAGAAAGATGTAGAGGAAGCAACAAAGGAAGTGAAAGAAAAATTTGAATCTGGCATAAATGTTCAAAGAGAAAAAAGTAATACGCTATGATTTGCTGATGATATTGTCCTGTTGACAGAGCAGACTGAGGATACTGAGAAGTTACAGTATGTTATGAATAAAATACTGAAGGAAGATTTTGGATTAAATATAAACGAAAGCATGATCAAAGTAATGAACTGTAGCAGAAATGACACCAATCAGAGTAGATTTAAATATAAAAATAGGTTCGGATGAGATAAGAGAAGTAAGTGAATTCTGCTACTTGCTAAGTAAAACAACAACTGATGGCTGATGCAGGAATGATGTTAACAACAGAATAGAAGAGGCAAATAGATCCTTCACGAAAAAGAGAAATATTTTTGTTTGAAATATTGATCTAGCCAATAGAAAGAAACTTTTAAAATCCTGTGTGGAGCACAGCACTTCATACTAGAAAGAAGGAAAATTGAAGCATCTGAAATGTGGTGTAATGAAAGGATGCTGAAAATAAAGTGGACAGATAAAGTATGAAATGAACAAATTTTGGAAATGATGGTTGAGGAAAGAAGTTTGTGGGAAATTCTTACAGACAGAATGGTAGGTTATATACCGAGACATGCAGGATTGGTAAATTTGTTAATTGAAGGTATGAACAGTAGAGGAAGACAGAACAGAAAATATGAAGCAGGTATTTGAGGACATGGGTTGTAAGGGATATGCTGAGATGAAGAGGTCTGCACAAGATAGGAAGGGATGGAGGATTGCATCAAACCAGTCAAGAGACTAGTGACAGCAACAAAAAATAAAAAACTAATTATGATATGCCTTTACTAATAAGAAACGCAAATACATTTTCATTTCAGTCTAAGCATGTTTAATTATTGCTACAACTAGTGAAAAGTGTCTTTGATCAACTTTGTGCACAAAAATGTATCACATTAATAAAAAAGATCATAAATAACACTTCATAATAAAACTTTTGATATTAGTATGTTTTTACTTTCTCAACTGCACAAGATAATTGTGGGTAGCTCGATATAAATGTATCTTCAGATGATAACAGGACAAAAAACATCAGTCATTTTCAAGTGAACTTCATATTTCAATTGTTCAACTATCATAAACATTTAAATGTCAATACAGATTCCTGGTATCAAGTCCATCAATCAAATGTCATGACATGGGCACGACTTCGTTCCCTTCTTTCCAGAAATGCGCACCATTTTCCATAAACTTCCACCCACTGTACTCACATGTTTTAGCAGACCTTGCAATATCAAAAACATCTTAATCTACAAATACTGTTCTTCATATTCTCAAAAACTGCCACATGGATCTTTTCTACACAACAGACTTCACTGTAAAAACTGTAACATGCCACCTAGTACAATATATTTCAATCCTACCACAGGAGGTAACCTTCCCTGTCACTGGACATGCTACTTGTTTCATAATGCACCTTATATACCAACTAACCTGCCTACACTGCACTAGTTCTTACATAGGTCTCACTACAAAACAATTCTCAATCAGAATTGCCACAGGCAATCAGTCTAGACCTTGTAAGCTAACCTAGAATGTTGTAAATTGCATAACGAAATTTGTTTATAGAATAGCAGGCTTAGTTGGACAACATGATACCTCAGCTTTACAGTCATTTATGTAGTTAATGCAGAAAATGAATCAAACTAAACAGTTAATTCAGGTAATAAGTCAAGTTTAAACAGTAAATTCAAGTGATAAATCTAACCAAACAGCTATAAAAGGACTGAACATAACATCTGCATATGCAATATTTGATTTCAGTATAATTTTGCTAAAGTTAATTTTTTCTTCACTTTGAAAGATATTCAGAATAGTAAACAGTAAAAAGATGATAAACCTTATAGCGAGGAAATCAAAATTTGAGTACTTTAAAAGCTAAAAGCCGGTATGGAAGGTTTAACACATTTTGAATTCAAGAAGTGGTATTTTTGGAAAGATATAGAAAGTCAACTTATAGCAAGAAAGAAGTGTGATTTTTGCTTACATAACATACTACAGTTTGAAAAGCTCAGTGATGTTTAAAGGTTGTTTTTCGAGCAAAATATATAGTAATGTTAGACACATGACATAAGGTAAAATTAACCAATTTAGATAATAAACATAAATTAAAGGGGGGAAAACATATTCAGAATACACTATAATTTATTAGAAACAGTTTCCAGTAAGTCAGTAAGATATGCAGTATTTTGATTGGGATGAAACATTTTTACAACTTTGAGAAACATAGCTGGACTTCTATTGCAATAACACATAGAATTATTTCAAGTAGGTCTCAAAGACATCAGAAGGTTATTAGCAGGGTCGAAATTTGCAATTGTGAAATAGCTTACATTAAATTGTTAGAAAAGTAAACATGGCTTGCTTTGTATCAAATGAAACAGAATTAAATTAGAAGTAAAAAAAATGGTTTGAGCCTTGTAGCTATAAAATTGTAGAAATTAGAAGCCATTCTCAACAAAACAGAAAATTATTTTTTTACAGCTAAAATATTGAAGATGTAAAAATTTTCATAAGGATCGAAATTTAAATTTACATAAATCCTTAGCTAATGTCAAAATTTCAGGTCAGTAGGAGTAGTGGAAGTCAAAAATGAAAAAAAAAAATAAAAAAATTATGGTGCAAGGTTACATAGTTTTTGTACTCAGGGAAGCAAGTTGACCTTTGTACCAGAAAGAGTTTTGGCCAGGCTATTTATACGACCAAGCGGGACTATTTGGTGTCTTTCGCTTGTTATCACTGGAGCAGAGAGGTTGTCAGTTTGGGAAGCACTTGACGCTTTAAAAGCGGGAAGTGCAGCATGGCGATCATGTGTGGGGGCAGCCATCTTAAAATTTTGTAGGACAGCAGAACAGTTTAAATTAATTTCAATGTGACTTTTAAATTTTTGTAATGAGATTTGGTCTGGTCTGATTGTTTTTAATAACTTGCAATCCTTGGTGAAGATTTTCCGATTGCCTACTGATTGTTTGGACTTTATTGAGAATATAGTGGAACTTCAACTTAGCAGCAGTGACTTTTATTTACTATGTGAACCTTAATCAAGTTAGGTGGCGGCTGAAAAATTAGGAACAATCGAAAATCCAAAGGCTGACGACAAACACGGTTGGAGTTGAGATGATTAACTGTTTATCCTAACCCCATGAACAGTTTGTTAATTCATTTAAGGGGCTCACTTATAAGACCTTCACTTTAGCTGTTCTGACAGAAGGTACTGTGAATTGAATTGTCGAAGAGCCCAATCTGGGTCTGACTACCTGCGCCATTTGTTGAGGTGTAATTTATTTGGTCAATATCTGGGTAACTGCAGGGGAATATTCCAAATGGGGGTTGGGGGCCTGCCACCTTTTTGGATATTGACCACTGTTCATAAGGCCATGGTGAGGTAAGGTTTATAGGGGAAGATAACACAAGGTTTAGCATAGCCAACAATGTGAATTGGCAGGCTGCCGGAGAGGAATTTTACATAATTCTATGCAGCGGAGGCTGATCTGTGAATCTTGCTGGGCCAATACATGAAAATTCTGGCAGAATAATGGTGTCCAGTAAGAAATATGTTACTACACAGAGAACAGGATTAATGTTCATTTGAAGTGGAAAATTAGCAGGGTTGTAGGTACATCAGATTGGAGAGAATCTAGCAAGCTGAGCTAGAAGTATGTTGTGTGTTATAGAGCCCTGTAAGTGGAGCTAGAGGTCTGATGGTATAAACTTGACAATGAGCTGTAATGTCTCAGATTTCTATTGGAACAATGTACAGTGCTTATGCATACAGCAAAACAATTAAGCTTAGATACTCCTTTTGTAATTTGGCCATAGTGTATATATGAACCAAACATGTATACATATATAAATACAAAAGTCAGCCTCACTGCCTCATTCAGAAAGCTACTGTAGAAAGTCACAGCTCATAGCTTGGCCAACAGTGTCTATGGACATGGCATGTCTACAGAAGAAGATGTGGGAACCAATTGAGGACCTCTGCAAGTGACTGGGTTTCTTGCATTCTTTTCTTTGTTGAGGACATTTTTCTTTGAGTTCAGGAAACTCCTTGCCAGGTTGATATTTTGACAAGGATTGGATCATTTGCATTATGGCAAGAATTTAACAGGATTAAATGTTGATCTTATTCTACTACATACCAGAATGCAAAGAACCTACTCCTAAAAGTAACTGCCAGAATGCAATGGACTTTTTCCTCCTCAAAGCTCAGTATGAAGGGTACCCCATCTCCTGGCCTCTACTTCAGCAGCTAAGCCAAGTCCTTTTCTGTAGATAGCGCCAGATCAGCTGTTAGCAATGACTCATTATGACAGCTTTCTGAATGAGGTAGACCAACATGAACATTTATTTATCTAAAGGGGTAATCTCAGAAAAACTGAATTCTGGAAATTTTTATCCCCTACTCACTATATTTTTTCTTCATGCCCTTCAGCAAAGAGCAAAATCCAGAACTTCGTTTTGATACGAAATAAGTTGTCCAGTTCAAAATCAAACACTATCTGAGAAATGCAGTCTGCCTTAAAAGGAATGGAAGTTTAAAAGGTTTCCACTTACCAGAAGAGTCTCGAACTCTGAAAGCTGTAATGCACTTTCTTCAACAGAACTGCTCTGTGAGGGACTCCTAGTTGTACGTGGAGTCTCGGTCTCAGTCTGGGGTTCTTCTGCCTATCAATTTGAAATAATGCATTTAGCAGCAATTTTGACAGAATAAATATTTACTCATAGAAACAGTAAAACTAAATACCTACCACTGTTTCCATGATTTCATAAACATTTCTGAGTTACAAATACAAGGAGCATTCCGAAAGTAATGCAATTGAAACCCTCACGCCATTCCTATTGGTCGGAGTGGCATCCAACCACTTTGAGTAGTTACGAAACTGGTCTCAGTGCTCTCCAAGCTGTGAACCTCTGTGCGCAGACCGTGTCACGAAAAAAATGGAATTGACTAACGTTACGCGATTAAGTTTTTTGCTACACTGAAATAATCTCTTGAGGAGGCTAAAAAAATGATTCATGAGGCTTACATGGACTCTACTCTGTCCTAATCACAATTTTCGAGGTGGTTGTGACAGACTCAACCTTATGATAAATCTGAACTAATCTACATTCGTAAAGAAATTGAAATTCAACCACCAATAAGTATATACAGCAGGTGAATAAAAATTACACAAAATACTTCAATAAGTTATTTCACAACTCCATTTATTTGGTCACAACCCTAAGAAGGTACGCAGACATAGTCCAGTAACGGGGTAGTTCTCACTTGCATCACATCACGTAGAAGATTTTTATTTCTTATCTTGTATATATTGGTGAGAGTAGGCAGAAACCAAGTTTTCGACCTCCAACACCCTCGGCACAATTTTCTGTGGCCAAAAAACATCAAAATGTGGGTACTTTTTTCAGTTTTTCGTCTATAACTCCTTCCTGATAAGTCCTATCAAGAAATATTCTATTTTCAATTTGAAAGAGGACAAAATTTCCTACAACTTTCGTATAACAAACTTTTTTCTAAACTCAAAATTAAGCGAGCTACAGTTCTTTGAAAATCAGCCAAATTTCACTGCTTTTCCTAAAAGTTGGGTTTTTACCTAATTTGCAGCTCAAAATGATCTGAAACCCCTGTATATATAACCGATATATATGTATTTCTGTATGACATAGTATATATATGTACTATACTTTGATTACTGATGGTCCATTCAATAATCATATAGCATTGTTGGCCGGGAGATCCCGAAGGATTGTTCGGCTGCCAGGTTACAGTGTTATGGATGGGCCGCGCAGTGCGCTTCTTGTGGCTATCTAACCTGACCAAGTACTAGTACCGCATATAGGGAACCTGCAGCTTAAGGTGGAATCCGAACCACAGAATCGTTCTGGCTTACTTCATATTACACAACAAGCTGTGGCAGAGGTAAAGGTCGGGTTAATGGCCTTTGAAAATCATTGCTGAGACCGGGATTTCGATCTCCAGACGCCTTGAGCTACCAGATCGCTCTATTACTGAAGATAATAGAGCAAACAACAATGCATAATGTTATGACGCAAAGTTATAAAGTCATAATAATTTCGAAATAAGTTAAAAAAAATGGTCATAAATAAATTTCTTTTCCATTTGGATTGTCCCGGCTTATCAATGAATTGTGTCTCTTTCATCCATTCCATCAGGAACAGCTTTCTCGAGGTCGAAGAAATCTTCCTCTCCTTCATCTACTACATTCCAGGAACGCTTTCACGAGGCAGGCGAGAGCAATTTTTGCAACAGCTGAACAATGCAGTCCTGATTAGGGACAGCTGCATGGAGGAGTACAAGGTTTCTGGAAGGAATATGATACAACCTTCGAAGTAAACTCAAGTGCATCGTCTTTTATTATTGTTTTTTTATGACTTTACGCCTCGTCGACGTCGAGTTCATTAGTGGCACGATGGTACTGGGGACAAGGAACATGAAGGATTTCGGCCATGGCCTTTTGAAGGAAGCATCCCAGCATTCGGCTGGAGAGATTTGAGGAAACCATGGAAAACCCAAATCTGGATGCTTGGACGGGAATTCGAACCGACGTCCTCCTGAATGCATTTATTATTGTAACTGTAATAAGACTGGACGAGCCTTTCCTTCATCCTCAAGGCAATGGGTACGTTTCTCGACCCAACCAACCTTTACTTGGTGGTACATGCATATTGAGTGAAACGTTGCCGCATCTGATTTTGGTGGCAACCGTGCTAGTCTGAATGCATTTTTTGGGCAGATTTCTTAATCATTTCATATCTCAGCCTTCCAATGTTCCACAAGCAATTTTTCCGTACCATTCCAAGATGATCTGTTCCCCTGCGTGTTCTCCAAATGTTCTCTGGAGGCTAGAGTTCTGAGAAGTTTGCATGCATGTTACTTTCAGATATGGTTGGTATTGAATCATGCAGTAGAAGTTTTCTTTCCCATAGCCGAAATATGCTGATATTGTATCACATCCAGCAAATGCATGGATGAAGAGGATGTGTGTGGGTTCAAACTCGTGGTACCAAAGCCCATTAGCAAAATGAGAAAGCCAATATACTCACTTAGAATCATCACACTGTCGAATTTTGCTGCTTGGGAAATTGCTGCGTCAACGATCAATCCAGCAGCATCTTGTTTTGTCTGTTGATCTTGGATGCCTTCTTTTTCAGTTTTTTCATTAGTATCAACATTACACAGTTCTTGCTGCTCTCATTTGCTGCGTCACTGTAGCACTTGTTTCCTCACTGAAAATGATGCCTGCTGAAGTATCTGATGTTTTCAAACTACAAATCATTTCAGATGACTTTATTCCTCTCTGCGCAGCATAACTTCGGTATCCGTCAAATATAACTGTGATGTTGGATCTATAGTTCGTTGTCAAATAGGCTTCATATTTTCCACAGAAGCAGCCAAGGTATTTACTACTATGCCACATAACCTTATGCAGGAGGAATCATCCGTGCATAGCAAAAATTTTTGAGTTGGGTGTTGTATCTTGAAGAGATTTAAATGCTTCATATAGCGACAATTTTTTTCCATTGTTGTACGGAACAAATTCAAATGGAACACATTGTTTCAATCCATTAAAACGGAAAAGAAATGGATTTATGACTAATTTTTGACTTATTATGACTTAATTTTGACTGCATAAATAAACTTTGTGCCATAACATTATGTTTTCAGTTTTGCAAATCCGTTTTTCAAACTGGTACAAATACCATCAGGTAATGGAACAAAATGGTAGCTCAGTGGTTAAGGTATCTGACTGAAGATCGAAATCCCGTTCTCAGCAGTAATTTTCAAAGGCCATTAACCTGAGCTTTACCTCTGCCACAGCTTGCTGTGTAATATGGAGAAAGTCAGAACGATTCTGTGGTTTTAATTCCACCTTAAGCTGTAGGTTCCCTATATGCGGTACTAGTACTTGGTCAGGTTAGATAGCCACAAGAAGCGCACTGCGCGGCCTATCCATAACACTGTAACCTGGCGGCCGAACAATCCTTCGGGATCTCCCGGCCAACAATACTATATGATTATTGAATGGACCATCACTAATCAAAGTATAGTACATATATATACTATGTCATACAGAAATACATATATATCGGTTATATATACAGGGGTTTCAGGTCATTTTGAGCTGCAAATTAGGTAAAAACGCAACTTTCAGGAAAAGTGTGAAATTTGGCTGATTTTCGAAGAACTGTAGCTCGCTTAATTTTGAGTTTAGAAAAAAGTTTGTAATACGAAAGTTGTAGGAAATTTTGTCCTCTTTCAAATTGGAAATTGGATATTTCTTGATAGGACTTATCAGGAAGGAGTTATAGACGAAAAACTGAAATAAGTACCCAAATTTTGATGTTTTTTGGCCACAGAAAATTGTGCCGAGGGTGCTGGAGGTCGAAAACTTGGTTTCTGCATACTCTCACCAATATATACAAGATAAGAAAAAAAAATCTTCTACGTGATGTGATGCAAGTGAGACCCCCTTTTTAAGACCCCGTTACTGGACTAACAGTTTCTTGTTGAATATATCCACCATGTTGAATGCAGGCATAAACCAAGTACACAACTGTAAAAATATCAGATATATTGGGAGATACTATTCACACACTTTGCACCTGACAAATCATACCTAGTCTACGTCAGAAACAAATTACCATGTATCACATAACCTTTCAATTTTTGGGGGGGAAATCTTTCTTTAGGTGTCCTATCAGCATGGTGTAAGGACGTCAACCAGTATACCGGGGTTTAGGCACCTTAACTGAATCTTAACTTGTTAAAAGGTTCTCTGAATTTGCCTTAATTTTTTTAATATTCAACTGTAAAGCTTAACGGCCGCCACAAAGCTTATTTGAACCAAAAGCTGAGGAAAGGTTTCTGTTCATTACAAAAGCACATAAAAATCCACTTGAAGAAAAATTTGGAGTTTATTACAAAGTCACATTTTGAAAATTTGCATATGCAGGTGATTAGAAGGTCGAATTAAACATTTCCAAAAAATTGCAGATTATGAAGAGGAAGAATTTACCGACCTAGCCCCACTAGAAAATTTACAAGTTCATAGTCATTATTAAAGTAAGTCACTGGAACGTCAACCATGCTGCCACCTCAAAGTTCAACGGTTTCCGGCTATTACTTGGTCTAACCGACACACATACGAAACATACCAGCGCAGGTTCACTACGCACAACGTTCCCGGATAAAAGACCACAAGACGGCCTGGGCCAGAACCTATATACCCCCAGCCGCATGATTGATGTGCTATCCCGCTTACCAAAAATAGTGTGGAAAAATGTGACTATAGAATGGGTTCAAAATTTAACCGTGTGTAGCCTGGCCTTCAAGGTTTATAAAAAGTGTTTAGCAAAAATTCTCAAATGATTAGCTTTCTTGTAAATGAATTAATTGTGTAAGCGCATTGGTAAAAAGTTTCCGAGAAACGTTGGTAATTCCCCGAAGCATATGTCATTTATGCAACTTTTTGTTTGACTCTGCTGAATTACAAATTATCGTGAAAAGATTAGTATCATTATGTTCTACATTCGCTCCTGATTTCAATGGTGTAATTTTTATTATTATTGGTGGTGTAATAGCAAAGTTATTAGTTTGTCAAAAATTTGGCTTTGGATCACCAAGCCGCCATAAAAGAAAAACCTGTTTCTATTTAATAATTATTAAAGCGTTGTTTATATCGAAAAAGTAATGTTATCTGAATTTTTCTCTTATTTAGTTACGTGTTTTAAAAGTTGTTTTATTTACGGAGATGGTATGGTTTAATTGCAAATAAATATTGAATACTACAACGTTGTGGTTTACGACGAACTAACTTTAAAATTGATTTAATATTAGTTCTACTGCATGGAATGTTTTGCAATTTTAATATGTTATATTAGATTTTTTGTTCTTTCAGGAAATTTACTTTTTTGTTTGGGAAATTATTGAAAACATATGATTAAAAATGTTGAAAATGCAAGTGTGCTCAATAAAGTGTTTAAAATTCTATTTTCTTTATTTACATGGTCTGAAACTATGGCGAATGAAATTTTAGCGAATTTAAGTTCCTTTTGGATTATTATTATTATTATAAAATTACTTTACTGCTTCGAAAAGTATGAAGAATTAGTGAAATTATCACGTAACAAAAATCGATTGTTTACAAATTGGATAATAATGGATTACCCTATTCCAGGTTAGTTTAAAGGTTCTTTACTGTTATAAAATGTTTATTTAGAGCTTATATTGTGTGTTGAGTGACTCTACTGTTTTTAAATCTGTTTATTGAGTTAGCTTACAGTATCAGCTTCTGCATGAAACGGGTTTATCATGTCCTATAGTTACAAACTGAAAAATTTTATAAATGAATGCAATTTTTCTCGGCGTTGTTTATTTATAAACGTTTCTCGGGAAGCAAACTGAGTAATATTATTATTAGTACACAATATTTCGGCAACTTTATTCTCCATCGCCATCTTCAGGTGTAGTTGTAAGTCTTGAAGTCTACCTTGAAGTCAGCCTTGAGCGTGTTGTTTGAAAAATTATATGTTTACCGCAAGGCTTACTCCCTCCCTTATGCTCTGTAGCTAAGAAAACTAGAATTTACCCAAATTCTAAGGTGCTTACAATGGGTTGCAATTTTAATATCTTGAAACAAATGTGTTGTAGCTGAATCATGGCAACAAGTTTCATCCTGTTAATTTTTTATACCAGTGACCAATATACACCAGGCCTACTGTTCTTTTGGGTATGTTTCCCATTTATGTCCATTTACTATCATGAACCCTCCAGCTCCACGTCCCTGCATGGTCAGTTGTGTCTCTCCTACTTAAGGAATGTCCATAAACCACGAAGCTCCATAACTCCCCCCCCCCCCCCCCCCAACGTAGCCTGACATGGCTTCTGCCTCTACCCCCCCCCCCCCTCCCCGCGCAGCACCTAGTTTTTTTTCCTTATGATCCCAGACGACATTTTGTACCATTTTCTCTTGTCAGACTATTGTAAATTACATATAAAGATAATTAAATGAAGGAAATAGATATTCACATGCTGTTGTGTGTTCTGTGCCTCATTTTAACTGTGAAAAATAATATGAATGGAAAGCTAAGTGGTCTGGCTCGGAAGTAAGAAAGCAAAAGATAAACTTCAAGACAGAAAACAAATCCAAAGAGGGCTGTGAATTTCAGAGAGATACTAATCATGCAAAAGAACATTAAGTAGCACAATGTTATAAGGCAGACTAATAAATTCTCTGACATGAATACATGAAATATCTTTTGACTTCTACGAGCCATCCTCGTAAACTTTCTGAAAAATGGATAGGTCGTGATGAGGTACACATGGGCCAAACAATTATGAACATGATCCACCAACTGCAACAAGAGCAACAACCAGTGAATTGGTGAATTATGTTGAACAGGCATATTGTAATACATCCCAAAAAAAATGAGAATTTTGAAATAAATTTAAAGTTTGCAATCTCAAGGGGGCTCCAAACATAAATGTGGCATCTAACACAGACAGCACATTCAGCAAGTTATTACATAAGCTTCTCCCAATCTGAGGCAACTGATAATGTTTATCTTAAATCAAAAAATTTGACATAATATGTATCGTAGCTTCTCGCTATTATGCTCACTGTCTTTTAAAGAGGAAACAAATGTTTTGGTCAGATAAACAGTATGTATTAACTCCTTGGAAAACAGTTTTTGATTCAAACCTCTAATGACCACAGAGCAATGCCCACATAAGACATTCATAATCGATGTAATAAACTGTAAACTGAGAATCGCTCAATCAAATGCCATGTTAGGCAACAGAGTATTGCACCAAGTGTGAAAGCTAACAGAGGAACTTCAATAGGCTGTTATACATTTCCATGAGACTTACTCTTGCTTCAGGCATATTCCACACACACTGGTGTCATCACAGATACTCTGAATAGATGGGAAACCTATAACAACAACACTTGTGGTATCCAGACAAGTTAGTGCAACCAAGATAACAAAATTCTGTGATGTACATATGATATTTGAGGAACTTAATGTTGTCAGAAGTGGTGTAATACTAGTAAAAATGTAATTTCAAAATAGGGATCGTACTGAGTTGCACGAGGGTAAACTGATAAGTCCATAACTTTTAATTGACTTCCCTCACTACCCCCCACTCCCAAAAATTTCCACCTTTATTTCTAAACATAGTCTCCTCTCAGTTTAATACACTTAGCCCAAAGTTCCATAATTGTTTATGCCATCCAAAAAATACAATTTTTGAAAATCTGCAAAATATAAGTTATTTTCTGCAATTAGTTCTTCCCATTAAGCCAATTAATCAAGTTTCTGTAAAGAAAGAAGTAACTCAGGGACAAGTCTGGGGAACAGGGTGGATGAAGTAGCAATTCATAATGTAATTCTACAAATTTAGTGATTGCAATAGTTGACTTAAGTGCAAGGGTGTTGTCACGGTGAATGACATGGAGTCATTTGTTCAACATTTCCTTGTGAAATTGATCCAGTAATGTGGCATAATATTAATGTGTTATTGTTTTACTCTTTTCAACATAATGTTTTCTACATAATCACATCTTGAATACCATAAAAAAGTCATGAATTTTTCTGCAGAGAAAACTGTTTTTGCCGTCTTGGGAGGACTTTGGTCACAGGAAATTCACTGTTTGCACTGCAGTTCAGTCTCAGGTTGAAAGTATTGGATCGATGTTTCATAAACTATGATCTAATGCCACCTAAATTCATTTAGATCACACTTAAAAATATTCTAACATTCTTCGCCTAATTCCAATTGTTGTAAACTATCAGCAGTCACAAAAACCATCTCGTTGGCGGCTTTCTTATGCACAAATTTTCATGCAAAAATTATTTACTCTTCTACTTGAGAGATTTATGATCTCGACTATCTCATGAATTTTCACTCATCACCCTTCCTGCACAGCATGGTACATTTTGATCGGCATTTCTTCAGTGTGACCTCAACCAGCCATTCTGAGCACTAGGCATCACCAGCGCCCAAACAGCCACAATAAAATTCGATAAACCTCTTGTGTACCATATCATATGATGGAGCATATGCCCCATAATCCCTTCTCAGCTTTTGTTCTGTCATTGCCTTAATCATTTTCCCATGCAAAGAGCAGTGCTTTAACAGAACTGGAAATTAGTTTTCTCCATGTTCTCTAAGCCACATTCTTACTGCTTTCTTATACACTCTTAATAATGTTGTAGTAAATGGAAGACAATTCCAGTGAGAAAATGCAGAATAGATACACCACATCAGAGCAACAAGAATCCAGTGATTTGCACACCAACTATTTTCGAAGTCACAGACTTAACAATCCACTGTTGTACATTGAAAAATTAAAAGAGGTATGCATTGTACTACAAAACAAGCCACTAGCTATTATGGCAGATGGTACTGCAAAATCCTAACTCTGGACTATTGTACAACACAGATCACAGGCTTAACTCTAGAGGTTGCAATAAGCAAAATGTGCCACACAATTCTTACACATATAGGAACTGGGTACAGGCTAAGTTGAATAATGATGTAATGTTAACCAACTTGTGATCTGGGTATCATTTAAGAAAGTGGTGCATTAAAGACATTTAACAGTTAATGATTATAATACTGTTATGTTTGAGCTGGTCAGAGCATGGACTGAAGTTGAAACAATGGAGATGCACTTCAAAGATACATTATGACATCCAACCAGTGGCATGGCACAGGTCAAGATGAAGTTATATCCAAACAGAAATTCTAAAGCAGAATAATAATGCAAATCAAACTGCAAGGGAACTCTTGTATTCAATCCAAAAATCAATGAGAATGTCTATACCTCTAAAAATAACTACTGGCATAACGCACAGACCATGGAATTGTAGATCATAAATATTAAGACAGTGGATGCTTAACGCAATTAGAGTTAGCAACATCACTTCATTGCTTACTATTATTCTTGAAACACAAACATGAAATACACAGTTAAAACATTGTGCAAATTAACAACTTTAAACACATTTTGCCCAGTACTTCGCAACCTCAAGTGCATTCGGTGTTGCTCGAAACAGATCATCTTCATTGCAGGATGTTGGGCACACAGGGCACTCGAGCATATGGTTCCTGTTCTCACTACATTTGCAGATAATACTGGTAGCATCAGTATAACCCCATTTCACTAGGTTTTCCTTGGACCTGCCCACTCCTGTTCGCAATTGATTTAAGGACTGCCACATGTTCCAGTCCTATGCGTGATCATGTTGCAAGCTCTCTGCAACTGTCAGTGGTCCCGAGATGTTAGGGACCTTCATTTTCCACAACTGTACTTTTGTTGTCTTTTCAGGTGACCCAATTAGTTCCAGCAATGTTCTCAGGAAGCTTTTTCTGGACTTGAGTCTCTGGGCTGGTGAAGAATAGCCATGCAGTGGATGAGCACATTCCCATTCTACTTTTATCCTCTCTTTGTTCGCAGCCACTTCTCTCTGGATACTAGGTGGTGCAATCCCCGAAAGATGGTAAAACCTGTCAACTGGAGTAGGCCTTAGGTGTCTACAGGTGTTATTGAGGGCTACATACACCTGTTTGGTGTCAGATGACAAGTACCAAACTCGGCTCTTTGATACTCTGTTGCAGAATGTACAAGCCATTGCTGATGTAAGTATAGTCTGTGGTTGACTGGCCCATTGTAATCCAACTAGTTCACGCAGTATGTTGTTTCTAGTAGAGGTCTTCATTTTGCAAGCCATGCGGTGCTTCTTATATGTGAGGGTTCTGTCGAGTGTCACTGCTAGATATATTGGGCTGTTACATGTCTGCAGTTTGATACATGGCCACATTACTTTCAACTCACGCTGAGCTTTCCTATTTATTTTTTAGATGAAAGGCACGCACTTCAGCTTTTGAAGGGTAAAGTCAGGTGATTTTCTCTATAATAGCTCGATAGGCATTCAAGGGCAGCAGTCAAATTCCTTTCTACTACTTCAAGCTTTGAAGCTTTGAGTTCTGTGAGGCTTGTGCAAGGTCATCAGCATACACAAAGCTCCTGGTAAGGTATCCTTCGCTCTATTTTAGAGATTCAGTTAAAATCCGGCCAAGTTTGAGGTTAACTTCAGTACACGATACCACCGGTAAAATCGAGACAACACTCTGAGTACAGTAAAGTAAATAAATAGCACATAGCAACCATAAATAAGAAGTTTCAAGTAAAATATAAACCATAAACTTACCTAAATGAGCGTAATCCGAAATAATCCATGAAGCAGAAAACACAGGTTTGTTTACACTACTATAGCACTAATATTCCACTAAATTGAACACTGTAAAACACTTTAATAATTGGAATTTCACCATATGATATTGAATTCACTAATAACTTGCAGCTCCAGACCAATTTAAAGCCGTAAATATGAAGTTTAATGCATCTCCACATGGGAGCTAGTTCAACATTTAATTCCACCACATCTAAACAACTTCAAAGCTTTAAAAGTAAATGTAAACAAGTAAAATAACCAGCCAGTTAATATTCTTTAAGTTTCTGGTAACAATCAACCAATAAATTGAAAATATAAGCAAATAACAGCCAACCGGTAATGGCGCCGTAAAATCGAAACTTTAGAATTTAATAACTCATAAACTAACATGTTTAACAGACTAAAAACTTCTCTAAAGTGCTTAAAATAAATAAAGGTTCAATTTAAATTTAGTTTCAGGACACGACCGGCTGTAAATAAAAAGCAGAATATTTGGTTGCCCAACGGGAAACAGAAAAATTTAGAAATTCCATAACTCCCGATAGAATTAACCGATTTGAAAGATTTTTACACCACTGAGCTCGGCAGGGCCTGGGGAACGATTTGAAAATAGTATTAACTTCAGATTTTAAGGTCTCCAGGTGAACCATTTTTCCTATGACGTAGTATGTCGTTCGACATTATGCGATTCAAATATGCTTTTAAATTAACCAAATTCATTTTCACTGGTCTGGAAGCTCCAAAACCTCAACCAAACACTTCACGACACTTGCCTTGTTACGCTCTTCATTCTGTGAATTTCTGGTAGTACACAGTTGACAGGTTCTTTTTCCAGATAGACTATTGTCTCGGCCAGTAGGTCAGGTTGATAAAAGAGACAAGTCCGCCATTTTTAGCACACTTGGATGAAGTAGCTCGTGGTGATAGGATGTAATCTATCGGTGAGCGAATTCAACGGCAGCGGCTCCGTGCGCTGTGGATGATGGGAAGTTTAGACGTCACGGCATATGGCCGACCGGAGCCATGCCTGACCGGCGCCATTTTCAAAGTTAGACACAACCTACATTCAGACCAATAGTTTCGGCATGTGTAAATAGAAGATGTAAAGTTCCTTGGGGTTAGTGCGGTCTTGCTCTGTTTCATAATTTGTGATTTTCGGTGAACGATTTCTCTCCGATTGCCTTTGCTAACTGTGAACTTTTGTAATTAATGTGAAAATTTCAAGAATATAATTCAGTTATTCAACGTTGGACTTTCATTTCTACAATGGCACCTTTCTTACAGGAGGTAAAGCTGTAAGTGGCGACTGTGGTCATTTTAACAGTTAGCATCCTAAATGGTTTAACACGGTAATAGAACTTTTCAGAACTTTGATAACTTTTGGAAGACTTCGAGTTCAGGTGCTGAAGCCGATACCCACCCCAGTATCCCGCTTGGATCCTGACACCTGGTAGCTGGATGTAATGGCGGATCATTTGTATAAATGTTGAAAAGGATTGGGGCCAGTACACTACCTTGAGTTAGACCATTTTTTGAACCCTCCATCGGCTGTGCTGTCCTTGAAAGTCAACCTCAGTGCTGACATTAAGGGACAAATACTTGCAATGTTTAGATTAATTAGATGTAAATCCAAGAAGTGCTAATAACAACCAGACAAAATACTGAGAAGTATAAATATAAATAAATAAATTTGTGCATGGATCGCTGTGGAATCATATACAAATCGCTGACTACACTATTCACTATACAAAAGCAAGATAGCACCACAACTGACAGTTGGGAAGCTACTGCAAAGGAGTTACTATGAGACATTTTATGACAATAAGGATAAAGATGAGATGGGAGGGCACAGAGCGTCCAACCTTGAGATGGACCTGCCCAGACAAAGTGACAATGATACTACAATTATCAGCATTATTTTTTTATTTATTTTTTTGTTTATTTTTTTTTATCTGCTTAGCGTCTATCTAACAGCGAGGTCTTTAGAGACGGGAAAGGATGGGGGGCAAGGAATGGGAAGGAATTCGGCCATGGCCTTTTGAAGGAAGCATCCCGGCATTTCCCTGGAGTGATTTGGGAAACCATGGAATATCAGCATTAATTGCTTATACTACCGACAATACACCAAGTTCAGAAATAAAATTCAGAGTTTACATGGCATTGTGGCAGAAGCAAATCAAGAACTAGTAGTGCCAGTGGCTATAACTTTGTGCAGGTTCTTGAGTAAATGTATCCAAGAGGAAAAGTAACTGAATATCTGGAATCAAGAGTGAGATTTTAATCATTAAGATGGCAAATGACAAGGATCCAAAATTTCCAAAATACTGCAGGGCTACCTATCTCCTTAGCATACTGGTCTAAACCCAAGAAAAATTATTATTACTATTATCATTATTCTGCAATTCACTAAAAGTGTGCAAGATTTTAAAAGAATATTTGGAAAAATGATGGGTGAGGAAAGAAGTTTGTGGAAGAAGCTTACAGAAAGAAGAGACAGGCTGCTAGGTTATATTTTGAGACATGCTAGATTGGTTAATTTGCTGGTGGAGGGAACAGTCAAAGGTAAGAACTGTAGAGGAAGACAGAGATTAGAATATATGAAGCAGATAATTGAGGATGTGAGCTGTAGGGGATATGTAGAGACAAAGAAGTTAGCACAAGATAGGAAGGGATGGAGGATTGCATCAAACTGGTTGAATGATTGATGATAGCAAAAAAAAAATTGGAAAAAGATACAATAAATTCTAATCAATACTGGCGCAGTTCAACCAAAGATTAGATCATTCAGACCATACATTGATCCTGAGTTCAGATCAGAAATACAATTTCCCACAAAAAAAAGACATGGTCAGGACTCAAAGTAACTTTGTACACAGACATACCATCAGTATACATTAATGATTTGAGTGGCAATTCTCTGTGATGGGTAGAATGGCCACCAAAGTACGTTACGGTTATTACCTGGCCTAGCAGGGTATATAAGAGGTATGAACAGCATAGGCTGTTGAATGATCAGTGTGAAGGGCATGGAGATGTTGTGTACTCATGTGAGACAAGCTTATTAGCAACTGACAGAGTCTGAAAGGAGTCTCATTGTGGGTTTCCATTTGTCCAGCTGGTCGAATCATGCAATATCCAAATTTGCAGGGCTTTCGAATGTAATAGTGGCCCGATGATGGACTGCACTGGAACGCAAGGGCAGGAATACTCTTCAACCATGTCTATCACCACAAGGGAAGATAGTCATATTGTTCACTAAGCACATCATCTGCACCTGCAATCCAAGAACAAGTCATCAACTTCCTGCAACACTCTTTGTCATCTCACACCACTGGTTGGATACTAGCAGCAGCCAGACTAGTAAATTAATGTCCAGTGTGTATGATGCCATTTACACCATGGCATATATGGATTTGTGCCATGGCCGGAAAGCATGGAATATTGATAGATGGCATTGCACCGAGTTCAGCAACCAATTGCAGTTCTGCAGTACCTCGGATGCCCATCATCAGTGTTTATGGTGGAGCCCTGGGGCATAAATCCATTTCCTCCAATGGTTTGGAGAGCCACAGTTGTGCTACACCTGGCATCGTAGTATGAGGAGTAATCTGGAATAACTTCAGGTAATGGCTGGTAGTGATTGAGGGAACAATGACAGCACAATGGTATGTCACGGACATGCTGTGTCCTCATGCGTTTCCCCTTACATGACAGTATCGTGGTACCATTTTTCAATTGTACAATGCCCATGCTCTCGCAACATGAGTGTCTATAAACTATTTGGATGCTGTTGAGGTACTCCATTGCCAGCAAAATTCCCAAATTTGTCCCCGGTAGAACACATGTGGGACCATCTTGAATGTCAACTACATCCCACTGCCAGTATGCACAACATAAAGGACCAGTTACAATAGATGTGTACTAGCTTGCCACTGGAGAGGACACAATGACTTTAGCCACTGTTCCAAAACGAATCAGTGCATGCATCCAGGCCAAACAGGGTGCAATGTCATACTGATAAGTGGACTTGTACTGGCTAGTTCTTTGTTAATTTGACTTGATTTTGTAATCACTGAAGTAACATCACATACCCTGTCAATCCATGAAGTTTTGTTTCATTTCCTCCTCCCCTTGTGGGTGCTTCACTTTTTTTTATCAGGCAGAGGTGAGGATTCTTTTTAATATATCCTGAGCATTTGACGATTTGTGTTGGTCTGCTCTATTTGCAAGGCTTGAGGAAATCAATAGTTCAGATAAGTTATAAAACACATTTAAATACAATTATAGGAATAGGTACATTAAAATGTCTCGAGGCATCCACTGAGAAAAAAAACTGACATTTTGGTGCAATGGGTTGGAACTGGTTATGATGAGGCTGCAAAGGAGATCACAACTGCTGGGGTTGTTGCCTTTGTTAATGATTAATTCTTTGCTTGTTGTTGGACATTATCATAGGTTATTGAAAGGTAGAATGCAGAACAATGCAACCATAAAAATAGATGTACCCGGAATAAGAAGATAACTGCTGAGTCACTACCTTAATACAAGATTACAAAAGATCAAATTTTACGGCCCATATGAGCCCCCTCAGTTATGACTAAATTCATAGCATGAACCAAAACCATTTACAATTATTGCCACTGGTCATTCACGCATATCATAATAGAATTTTAACATTAGTTGTGAGGTGTGAAATCAGCATCTAGACCAAACAACATAGGAAAGTAAAGCCAAGAAAACTTCTGAGGAGGATTCAATGAAAAATTCTCCTCAAGTTCAGCATTCCCCACAAAACATCAGCAACACACACCTTTGCCTTGGCACTAGTGATGTGACTGGATTTGGAAGTTCAGAAGCAAAGGGTAGTTCACTAGTTCAGGGGAGCAAATCAAGAAAAAGGGTAGAAAATAATGGGAACACTGGTAGCAACAGCTTCAGTTAATTAGATCAATACTTCAAGAAAGGCAGAATCGGTGGAATTCGAGCACAACTGGAAGAACAAATTGTATTTCCAAGTGTTTGAAAAAGGTTAAAAATGTCACAGGTTCTAGGAATGGTGCAGCATGTAACAGGACATGGACCTAGTTTTAGCCTACTACAAAAAAGAGGGCTAGCTCCAATTGTGGAAATGAAAGCACTGCATAACATCTCATATGGAAATGTGATTGGTAGCAAAACAACCCCATGCACCATACCAGTAAGAACTACAAGACAGGCACATTTTTTATATACTGTGTGACAAGGATTATGGTAGTCACAGGATACAGCATGCAACATGGCCTCTCAAACAGCCAAAGGAAAGTTCTTAGTGCTTCGAAACTGACTATGATCAACGGCTACTGATTTACCCAGAAATGTTTAATAAAGGACAAGTAATCAAGTTAACTAATGGGTGAAAAAACACAGGAAACATCAAGTACTAGTCATAAACTACAGGAAGAACTGATCTCCAAATGGGCTGAAAAAGCAGGATTCTATTTACAGGAGACATGGAAAAGTGGTTGTGCTTCATCAACTACAATAGATCAAGCACATGCCATCAAGACTGGTGTTTGGTTTCCCTTTCATGTTTAAAAATACAATCCTTGGTATTAGTCCATGGAAATAAGGAGGGATAGGGAAAGTTAACCTGAAGATGGATCCACAGGATCTGAAATGCATTGTGTAGAACAATAAAATTTGTATTCATGTAACTGAAAGAGTTGTGGTTTTATTTTAGCTAATCTTCCTTATTTTCTTAGAACACTAGCTAAATGTCAACTTATATCTGATTAAAACTTAAACAGTACAGAAATTTGAATTGGAGGAGTTATCAATTCCTACATGAACACTTTAATGCCAAACTGCTCCTCAGTTAATAGTGAATTAACACTTTACTTCTGGGTAAAATTTTAAATTTTGTTTATGAAACAAGAATAAACTTTTGAAATATTATTAAACTTATGAAGAGTAGTTGTCTGCTTTGAGAATCATTGGTCAATTATATTATACAAAAATAGAATTAGCTTTCCTATTCAATTGTTTAGAAGAGTTCATTATGTTTTTCACGTTTTTTTTCACAATCTTTCCGAGAATAACTGAACTATTGTGTGAATGTATACAAAACTTTTAAATTCCTGTACAACACATATTCCTATAACAAGAAGACCTATATTAGTTCCATGCAAGCTAAAATAGGCTGAGAATAAATAAACGTCTTGAATTTATCAGCTCATAAAAATGTGTGCATAGGATCACAGCAGAAATGTGTACTCACCACAGATGGAGCACCTCCTGCTTCATTCCGACTATGTGGTCTGAAACCTGGTCCTGGGGGCAGGTTTTTCTGTACACAACAGTTGACACCTGGACTAAAATGAAGCTCAACATGGAATCTGAAAAACATATTTATAAAAACCATCACAAATATGGTAACAATAGAGTATGAAGTAATGTAAATAGGCAAAATTAATGTACAATACATTGTTTCAAAATTATATTTTTATATAGGTTTTATATTTTTTTTTTTTTTTTTTACTTATGGCTTTATGCCTTGTTGACACTGAGGTCATTAGAGGCAGGATGGGATTGCGGACAAGGAATGGGAAGGAATTTGGCCATGGCCTTTTGAAGGAAGCATCCTGGCATTCGCCTGAAGTGATTTTTGGAAACCATGGAAAACCCAAATCTAGATGGCCAGACGGGGATTCGAACCCACGTCCTCCTGAATGCGAGGCCAGAATGTTAACCATTCCCCCACCACACTCGGTGGTCAGTCATGAATTTTCATTTTATTTTGATTAATTTCTTTCCCGAGATTAACATTTCCACTGACATTGTTTTTGCTTTCCCACCACCTCCGATCTGATAGCAACAGTTGACACTACCATTCACATATCTGTGTTGATTGTGAGTGTCTGCATGAACACAGTCATATGCTTTAAATTCAAAATTGTGTTTGTGTTTTTTTGACATTGCTGCTCTCCTTCCTTCAACTTTGGTGAGTTATGGATGATTTTATTTTTCCTTTCCATACTAAATCCATCACAAAAAAATGATCACTACGGAAGATTGTAAGCACAACACTTATAGTTACGTGTGTTTGCCCTATAATCAAAGATGGAAAATCTGTTAAATTATAAACTACTTGATTTATAGGGAAAAAAGACTTAAGAAATATCTAGTATTTAGGAGAAGTTACCTCATTTATATCAAGAATATACAATCTTCAGATCAAGTTTATCAGAAAATCCTTTTGCATAAATATACCAATTTTGTTAATGATACTTCAGTTTTGTATGAGCATATCCACCAACTGCCAAATAATTTAATAGCTCCAGTCATCAAATAATATTATATGTTACAACATATATTTTTCATATCATCAAACTCAAAGTGACATTCATTAAACACTTTTGTAAGAAAGCAAACACTTCAAAAATGTTTTATTTTTACATCTACATGATGAATGCCTATACCAACAAATACAATATTACACAATTTATTTGGATTACATTATAATATAACAACTTTTCCACATAAAATTCTTCTACTGTTAAAGATTTTAAACCAAGAAATTACACTGCACTGAGTTCTCTATGTTTTTATGATTTGCTGCTTCTTTCCACCCTATCTTATTCTTTACATGTGTATTTTAGAGACATGAGCATCATCAGTTGATATGATTAATGTATTTTTTCTATCCATATGATGCAATTAATTTGAAAACAACAGTAGCAATCAGTCATGAAATATACCAGAGTATATGCAGATAATTAAATGCTGCACAAGACAAAAAAGTTAAATTAACTAAAATTATTTTCATAATTGGAAACTTTTGAGAATATTGGCAGAGTATCCAGCAGAAAATACTGACATTTAAATTGTTTGTCTAGATTTAGGCTACTCATCTATTGCAATAGCTGAATTCTAAATCTAAAAATTAATTTAAAATTAAATTTTTTTTGATACCTTTCCTCAGAGCAAGGATCTTTAGTTGGGTCTTCATAAAGCATGACAACAATTTGGGACATATAGTTCAGCTCAGACACCATACTAACATACTCCATAGCTCTCCGCCACTGCTCGTCTTTCTCCACCTGCAGATTAATGAATGCCGGTAATAATGATCGATAATAGGAGAACATACAGATAAAAGGATAAACAAGGGGTGATCAGAAACTAAGATTACAAGGCTGATATTCCTGGAGTGTCAGTTGCTATAGAGAAATAAGTTAGTAGTGTGCAGTAATTCTAAAACATGCATTTGGCAATGGTGTAGAGTTTCAGTCACCAGCCACATACAGTGCTAATTGTATGTAAACACAAATGGCGACTTGTTTGGAAAACTGGTCTTATGAAGAAATCCACTCAATTATTCAATTTCTGTGGGCAAAACATGTAACCATGGCTGAAATTCATCGGCAGCTAGGAAACTGTAATGTCAACATGTCACAGAATAGTGTCGAAAGTTTGCAACCTCACTCAGCCCTGAGACCACCATGCTGGTGAAGAGGTTTCGCTCAGAAATCATTTACCACCCACCTTAACGCCCAGAACTTGTGCCAAATGACTTTCACTTTTTTCCAGAATGGAAGGAACACCTAGGAGGGTGATCACATGCCTCAGATGAAGAGATGGAACACTTCACAACAATATGGCTGAACATGCAAGGACAGAATTTTTACCAAGAGGGAATATCCAAATTCATACCAAGAAGCAACAAGTGCCTAAACCAATATGTAGACTAAGTCAAAAAATAACCTAATATATATGCTATCAGTTGGGTGTATTGACTGTATGAAATACAATGTACACTTTTTATCACAGGCTTTGTAACCTTTAGTTTCTCATCACCCCTAATATTGTAATCTATGTCAAGTAACCTAAAAATTTTGTAACTGCGTGACAAAATTTGTTCGAACCACGGGTTAAATTGAATAGTATTGCATATCATTTTTAAAGTCAGTTGCTAAGTTTATTCAAGCTAGAAATCAGGTTTTTACAGTTTTGAGAAAGTATCTGAACAAGTCAACATTGCTATTGCATCAGTCAGAAAGCATTTGCCAGGAGTAGTTTACAAGAAAAATTAATAAATCAAAGAAAGTAGTTAGAGACTTCAGATTTACACAACAGTCATTTTTGAATACGTAGAATTGTTTAAAGCTACTTTGAGATTGATAACTTTAATAACTTAGAAAATATTAATTAGATTCCGTTTTTGGTTTGCGAATGTTATTTTATTCCTTTGATAATATTAAACGTGCCTTGAGTGATATTAAATAAAAGGGCAGGTAATTAGAAGTAAAGTATATGTTATTTCGAGTTCATAACTGCAAAATGATGAAAGTTATTAACAGGTTTTGGGTTATAGCAGTAAATGATTTTTTTATGGCTAAACTATTAAAACTACAAAATTTTTCATCAGGATTAAAATTTACGCTTTTTAGAAGATCTTGCAACTCTAAAAATTTCAGAATGATAGCAACATTTTTAGCCATAAAGGTCAAATATTTGATGCAAGCTTACAGGGGCGAGATTTGATATCCGATTAGTTTTCCAGTATATTCTCGTAAGATACATGGAAGTCTTTGTGTTCCCATGATCCGCTTCTATAAATACTAGACCAGAATTTTCCTCGTCCGCACTCAATCAGCCAGGTACAGTTAGAGCATTGTGTCGCGATGTAGACTCACTTCACTAGCACAGTCAGCCAGCAAGTTTCATTTATAACACTATTATGCTACTATGTGTTGCGATGCAGAACTCTCTCCATCACCCAGTGCTCTCTCAGTTGGCTGGGTACAGATGAACAGTGACTATGTTACTTTGTAGTGCAATGTAAGCTCACTCCGTCGCCCAGTGCTTTCTCAGTCAGTCGGGTTCAGTGTGAGTGTAACCACGCTCCGTTTTGGCACATTGTAGATTCGCTTAGTATTTCAAATTCAGTTAGAGCATTACTATGTAGTTTTGAAGCAGCTTTTTTACACAATGTGGTGTGTTGGCATAACTTGAAGCGTCGGCCATCGACAAACAAGTCGAAATGGAGAAGTGTGTGATGAACTTTGAAATGCTTCCATGTGATAGCTGAACATGGAACAATGAGGTTTGGTTTGGCTTGAATCGGTTAGTTGAATTTGCAACTTTATCCTCAGAAACATTGTCTGATGCCATTACAGTTTGTGACTTTTCTTAACTTTCAAGAATATATTGATCACACGCACCGCGCGAACGTGTGTACTTAAATTATAAATAAATATAGTTAATTGTTAGTTTTTGTTACAATTGCACTTTCAAACTCTAAATTCTAATACATTCTACTAGTGTGAGTGTTAGTGTTTTTATGAGTGCAAATAAATTTTATTTGTGTTTTGGTGCTGTGGTCTGTTCGGTGTATATTTTCTGTGTTAGTTTTTAATTTGAACGCTAGGCTTAAGTTCAGATTTTTGTTATAGAGCGTTAATATCGTTTACATTAGTTTTTGGTATTCATATTATCAGATATCTTTTCCATAGGCCTTGTTAACTCCGTAAATAGTAGATTCAGTGTCCCGTAGCTTTTGTTTACATCCTTGTTTAACGTCTAGTATCAATATTCTGGTTTTAGCATAACAGAATTTCATATTTTTTTTGTTTTGGCTACATTAGTTTTTGTTTTGCAGTAAATTGTGAAGCTATTAAGTGACAGTGAACCATTTTTTAAATAGAAAATCAGTACAGGGTAAACAAATTTTAATTGTTTACATTTGAGGTTAGGTTAGAGTCATAGTTCTAGGTTGACTTTCAGTGTAATTGTTTAAAAACTTCTTTTGATATCATTTGTTTTTGTTGTGTAGTCTTGTAGTTGATAAGTGTTTTAATTCACATTTCCGAAAAGTTTCAAGTGATCTAAGTAGTATTTGTTTAGTATTTTTCTCAGAATCCTACTTTTACTGTTCTTTGGCAACTGAAACACAAGTAATTAATTAAAAGTAAACATTTTAAAGATTTTTTTGTCGCAAGTTCTTAAGTTTTTTTTAAAGTAGTTTAAAAAGTAAACGTTTTAAATTTTTTATTCGCCTAAGTTATTAAGTTTTCCTGAAAGTATCATAATGGATACTAAGCGTGGAAATTGCCAAAGACCAGTAAGAGAAGGAGTGACGTGCCAGGACTGTTGGCACTGGTTTCACTGGGGGTGCAGAGATGTTACTAACAGTGACTCTTGTGTCAGCATTGCTTGGAACTTTCATACTTGCAGAATTAAGGATCAGGAGCAGTGGATTCAGAAGCTCCAGTCAGATCTGGCATCTGCGGAGAGGGATTTAAAGGCCCTGAAGGCAGAAAACTCAGTTCTTAGGTATAAGCAGAACAATGAGTGGAGAGAAGTCAGGTCTGGCAGGAGAGGTAGGAGACGCTGTCTGTCTGATAGTTTCCAGCTGGAGACATCAAATGTGTTTTGGCCATTGGAGGATCTAGATGGTGACTGAGGACCGTCAAGTTGGACTGAACGATCTGTGATCATGTAAAGTAAAAGAGAACTTTTCAGGGGGTATCTAAAAGTAGGAAGGTACTGCTACTTGGAGCAGTCATGGGAGGGAAATCAGTGAGATGGTTCAGTCCGACTTGGGACCAGGTTATGAAGTCTGCAGTATTTTCAAACCAAATGCAGATCTTGCAAGTGTTGTAGCAAATGTGGAAGACTTAGGGAAAGATTTCTCAAAGGAGGATTGTATTGTAATTGTAGGGGGATCAGGAAATAGTAGTGATAAGGACCTAAATTATTCAATTGAGGAAGACATTGCTCACATTTCCAGGAACACACGTCAGACGAATGTGTGATTTGTGGGTTTGCTTCAGCGTTACAATAAACCCTGGATGTGGCATAACATTAGGTGTACAAATGCATCGTTGGAAAGGGTTCTCTGGCAGCCAGCAAATTCACACATTGGTTTGATAGATGTGGCCTACATTGGTAGGGAAAGTTATACTCGAAATGGACTCTATCTGAATTTCAGAGGTAAAAGGAAGCTTTCGCTTCTTATTGCTGATGAGATCAGGGGACACCAGGTGAGTGAAAGAGGTATTCCTGTTATAAATGGTGTTAAGTTGCGGCCCTTTTTTAGGTAAATAAAATAAATGTATTATGATGTGTAAAAGAAATTAATGTCTCTCCTGATCAAAACTTATTGAAATTAGACATTCCATCTGACATACCAGCATGTACTAATAATGTAAACAATTTAAATTCATTAAATCAAAGTGTTCAGACCACTATTCTCCATCAAAATATAAGGGGAATATTTAGTAAATCTGATGACATTACCTTATGCCTAGAAGAGATTAAAAATTCCAGAAATTGCAATGTAGATGTTTTGTGCATATCTGAGCATCATTTGTCTGACACTGGAATATCTCAGCTGTCCATCCCAAATTATAAACTAAGTTCTCATTTCTGTAGATGTAAAATAGAGAAAGGGGGACTTGCCATTTTTGGTAAAATAATATTCAATACAACAGTGTAGGTGTAAGTAAGTATTGTATAGTACAACACTTTGAATGCTGTGTTACTAAACTAGAATATGGTAAGGAAGAGCTCATAGTAATAGCAATTTACAGGGCCCCCTCGGGAAATTTTAGACTGTTTTTACCTCAGTTAGAGTCTTTGCTACTATGTTTCAAAAATAACAAACAGTTTTATGTGGAGATTTTAATGTTGACTTTCTCAATCACAGCAATGAGAGGCTAGATATGGAAGCCTTGATGTTGTTTTTTAACTTAACTGCATTTGTAAATTTCCCTACTAGAATACAAAATAATAGCAGGACTGCAATTGATAATTTTTTTATGGATATTTCACAGTACAGTAATTACAACATACTTCCAGTAATAAATGGTCTCTCAGATCATGATGCCCAGCTGTTATGTATCAAGTCCAGAAACACTAGTAAACTGATAAGAAAAGTTGGGTATATCAAAGAAATATTAATAAAAACAATATAAAACATTTCATAGATTCCTTAAATAATGAACAATGGTCAGAAGTATACCATGCACATGATGTTGATGAAAAATTTGATTCCTTTTTCAATATATTTCTAACACTTTTCAAAGGAAATTTAAAAAAAAAAAAGGAAAGTTGTCAATAGTCCAAACAATGAACTGGGTAAGGGATGGATAACAAAGGGTATTAGAGTATCTTGTAAAACAAAAAGGGACCTGTAATTAAAAGTAAGAGAATAAGATAACTATACACTGAAAGCTCATTATAAACTTTATTATAGAATATTAAGAAATGCCAAGAACAGGTATATATCAGAGAAAATAGAGAATTCAGGCAATAAGATGAAAACTATATGGAATATAATAAAAACTGAAACTGTAAAATCTGTAAATCACTTTAAAGATATAAAAATAGAACAAAATTGATCTGTTCATAGTGAAGTACGGGTAGTTTGTGAAATATTTAACAAACATTTTACTTCAGTTGTAGAGAAATTAGGCACAGGAAAGCAATCCACACATAGTGCCCTAAGGTTTCTTCAGAATGCTTTCCAAAATAAATTTGTAGAAATGCAATTGCCACCAGTAACAGTCTCAGAAATAAACAAACTCATGAAACAATCAAAACCTAAAAATTCTTCCAGCTATGAAAATATTTCAAATTACTGAAAAGATGTTCAGATTGTATCAGTCGAGTACTTGCCCACATTTGTAATGAATCCTTAATGCAAGGTTTGTTTCCAAATAGACTAAAATATGCACTTGTAAAACCGTTGTTTAAAAAAGGATAAGCAACATGTGTAGGTAACTATCGTCCCATTTAATTACTTTCAGGATTCTCAAAGATTTTTCAAAAAGTCATGCACTGTAGAATAATAAAACATGTTAAACAAAATAACATCCTCACTAAATCACAATTTGGGTTCCAAAAAGGATCATCTATAGAAATGGCCATATACTGATTTTTAAATAACACATTTGAGGAACTGAATAATAAAATGAGCCCTGTAAGAATATCTTGTGATCCTGCAAAAGATGCACAGCCAGATTTACAAGTAAGCTATAAAAATAACACAATATTAGAAACAAAGAGTATAAAATTCCTCAGTATTACAATAGATGAGAAACTCTGTTGGCATGAACAAATCACTTCACTCAATATTCTTACAATGACTTCTCAGTATATATATTCTCTCATGTGCTTTGTCACAGATCATTTTAACCAGTTTCCTTCTAATTCACAGGCACACAATTTCAATACAAGAAACAGAAATAATTAGCACAAAACACAAACATCTCTGTCATTAGTACAAAGAGGAGTTAATTATTCTGGTATAAATCTGTTTAATAAACTTCCCAAGAGTATAAAACAGTCTACAGATAATAAAGATATATTTAAATAAAAACTGAGGGATTATCTTATTGGCAACTCCTCCTACTCCATTCAAGAATTTGAACAAATTAATTAATTGCAAAATTTAGTTGTAAAAAATTAATGTTTAATTTTCTTCTCTTTATTTGTCTTAGGAACATATACTTGTTTTTACTATGATTATGACTCATATTCTATGTATGTGTATTAACCATGACATGTTTCACATGTTACTCAGCAGGGATCCATGAAACAAGATTGATAAATAAATTTACCAGCAATAGACTTGTGAACATTATTATATATTACCCTTTCTTAGTTTGGGGTTTTATCAAGCTAAGTGGCGACCACATTAAATTAGCAAAACTAAAGCTGAAATTATTCAGACGATCATGGTCATAGCTAAGACAAAGTTTATGCATAACCCCAGCACAAGCTTGTCTTACAGCTATTACTACACATTAAACACTCCAAACTATGTGGATGCTATTAGATAGATTTAAGTAATTAGAAAAGTTTTTGCTAATAATTACATGTTAGGTTTGTTTCAGGTTATAACAGTAGCAGGTTATTATAAAAAGCTGAATCTCAGGAGTCAAAATGGTTTAAGACAATTTTGAATGTTAGGAGTACATATCCTAAACATCAGCAGTAAGAATTGGTAAATAAAATTAAATGAATTAATGAAATATTTCAAACATCAGTTTGTGATAAACAGTTTGTCATCATTTAGAAGACTGTAGTCAGGCAGCACAGAGGACAACAGCGAATGTATGAACTTGTTCATGAAATAATTACAAATAACAAAATTTATTTTTAACACTTATGTTTTGTTAAAACACAAAAAGCTATTTCTGGACTGTGAGGCAATGGAAGCTACAGATAAATGTCAATTTCACCATCTGAATCATACTATAAGGTATACATTTATGTTTGAGATGGTCAATCTCAATTCTTTGTACATGAAAATATCATTCCTGGTGTTAACAGAGAGAATATTAAAACATTCCTGCTTTCAACTCACCTAGAACAAAAATAAATTATGTAAATCAAACTCGGAGGAATGTATGAAGACTTTCTCTAACAGCAGTTCTAGAATTAGTGAAACAGTTGTACTCTTCTCATTTTCACTGTCATGTCATATGGCTTAATTGTTTGGGGAAACTCTTCATAAAGTAAAGAAGTTTTCATGGCACAAAAAAGAACTATTGGATGTTGTGTAAGGTAAAACCAGACAACTCTTTTAAAACCTCAACATTCTTACAGCAACTTCTCAGTTTGTTTATTCTCTCACGTACATTGCCATAGAACATTTGTTTAAATATAAGTCACAGTCACACAATTTTAGTATTAAGAAACAAAAATAACGTGTACAAATCACAATCATCATTATCATTAGTTCAAAGAAAAGTTACTTATTCTGGAACACATCTGTTTAACACACTTCATAAAAATATATAACAGTTTGTAGATAAAAAAAAAGATCTATTTAAAGAAGAATTATTTCATTGGCAACTGCTTCTACTTCATTCAAGAATTGTACAAATGATTTTATTTAATATGCTTTTTGCTAAATTCAGCTGTAAAATTAGAGATTATTTTTCTTTTCTTTTCTTTTTTGGTCTTTGTTTGTTTTCACTGTTATTATCATTAATCGTGTATGTATATATATTAACCATAACATGTTCCACATACCAAAAGTCCTTCCAAAGCAGAACTCAATGGAACAAGAGTAATAAATAGAGATAAAAAATAAATGCTTCATTGCATTCACAGTATGTGCTTCAAATTTGGGATGAGGTAATCAACAGAATGAAACTTTAATTTGAAAAGATTGATTCATGCTTGTTTCATGGAATGTATGACATATTTTTATTTTAAGAAGATGCAGGGTGCCAGTTTAGAAGCTGATACAGCATTTGATTGTTATTCTTGAAACAAATAAATATTAGAAGTGTTATCAGCACTGTTTCTAAGCAAGGCAAATGTTAATTCAAAAACAAATTTGATCCTCTATCTCACCTTCTTTGTTTTGTACCTCCCCTAAAGGATTTAAAAAAATATAGTGTTATTTATCCTTAGATAAGTTTGAACTAATTAAGTTTTGCCCATCTGAGCATGGCCAATAGTTGTTTCCCACCCTGTATCATCTGATTTATCATGTTGAGTTCCAATTATAAAGAGACTGTATACTTACATCCAGCAGTCCGCCATATCTCAAAACAGTAAGGAGAGAGTGAACATGGCTTTCACTAGTAAAATATAGTCTAGTTCGCACGTGACGTCCTGGGCTTGATACTCCGTGAGAATACCTATTAAGAATAACAACAAATTTCAGCCAGCCATTATCTTGTCACTTTACAACTTATGTTATATTAAGTTTGTATAGGTTAAACACACAAATATCAAATTTGAAAAAGGGAGTGAGATGAGTAGCAGCATCACTACATGGACTGATAATACAAAGCAAATAAATTGTGGAAAATTAACATCTGGCTAAATAGCTGTATCACTTATTATTAGTGTGCTGAAAGTAAAAAAAAAAAAAAATGAAATTTTACATGCCCTTGATGATGTTTTTGAAGATAAAACCCTGTATGATATTGATGTCATTAAACTGGGGGATCAGGTATTGGATTTGGCTGACCAGAAATGAAAATGAATAGGTAGACAGATAGGCAACACTGGATCAAAGAACAGCAACAATCAATGTGGGATGTATAACAGATGTGTCTGTGTGAACAGTGTAGTGAAATCTGATGTTGATGGGATTTGGCAGCAGAACATTGAGGCTTGTGCCTCTGCTAACAAAATGCTATCAACTGCAGCGCCTTTACTGATCTCGTTAACAAATCAGTTGGATCATTGATGACTAGAAAAAAGTTTCGTGATCAGATCAGTCATAATTCCAGTTGGTAAAAGCTGTTTGTAGGGTCTGACTGAGGCACATGTCACCAGGCAATAATCCTTTACAACTGGTTTGAGGAACATTTTTAACAATCAAAGAAGTATTTGGCCACCTTGATCAACAGACATGAATCAAAAATATTATATCAGGGATATGATAAAATACAGTTCTGCAAAATGTCCTGTACCATAAACACCTTTGCTATTATGGTCAGCTGTAGAGGAAGCACAGCTAAATACCTGTTCAGGGGTTTTCCAACGACTTGTTGAATCAATGCCAAGTCAGACTGCTGCACTTTGCCAGGCAATAGAGGTTCCTACACAATATAAGGAGTTATTGCACAATTTTTGGTACTGCATAGAATGCTGCACTGCCAATTTTGCTCTTTTCTTCCTCCTATTTTTTTTTATTAATGGTTTCATGAAAGATAACTTCATACAGTTTGAATTTCAATCTGATAACTTTACATCCAGGAGAGTTGTGTTTTTGAGTTGCTGTAATGTCAGTTTTCTGTACACAACAACTTTTGGATGAGTGAGAGTAAGTGCTGTTTGTGTATTGCTAAAAGTGGTTTATTAATATGATCAGTAGGGCTTTTGTGGATTATGTTCCCATGGTACTAGCTTCAAAAGTTTTGAGCTTGAGAGATAAATACCGAGCATGGTGGGTGAGCGGTTAATGCTCTGGCGTTGTATTCAGGAGGACGGCGGTTCGAATCCCTGTCCGGGCATCCAAATTTGGGTTTTCCACGGATTCCCCAAATCACTCCAGGCGAATGTCGGGATGCTTCCCTCAAAAGGCCATGGCTGAATTTCTTCCCATTCCTTGTCCCCAGTCCTTTCCCACCTCTAATGACCTCGACAAGGCATAAGAGACCGATGCCATTGGTGCCTGAACATTGTGATCTTGACTCCAATATATCTGAGTGTTGGTGGAACATTCAGAATAAAATTTGTATGTAATGAGTATGGTAACAGTTTCCAAGATGTATCTTAATTTGCAGTCATCTAGCAGACTCAGTAGTAAAATGATCTATGAGAAGTGTAATCTCGAAACAAAGACAGTGGTGGAAAGAGATCCTGCCACCATAACTGTTGTGTAATGAAGCCCACAATCTGTATGAGTTATTTATTAGATCCAGGGCTTGAGTATTAGTAATTCAGTATTAATCTGGTTGAGGTATGGTAGCATTGTGGGACCAGTGACTTGCTGTCATGCATATATCATTGGCGTGTTCTAGATTATGAGTGGGACGTGGACAGCAGTCCATCCTGTGGGAACATTTAGGTAGAATGATTTATGTGTGGACTTCCTACAAGTCTTTCCAGTGAGTGAACATTGATTGAGTGTGAATTATTTTTATATATTTCATGTGTCTTTTGAACACTGTTTGCAAATTTTCACCTTTGCAATTAATTTAGTTTGTGACCTAGTGTATAGATGGAATTAAAATTTGTGAACTATAACGGGTGTATTGCTGTACTATGTCACTGTCCACTACTGTGGATTTCAACCAGCTTCAAATGGACCCACCCTATTTTCCTGCAACAGAAGGATCATTCCAACCTGGTGGCTATGTCTAATATTGAACTGAATTATCCTAAAGAACTTCTATGTAAGAAACATTGTCACTGGACTTACAAGCTCAATAGCAGAGATGCAGCATGGAACTTACAATTCCTCTGGAAAACAGACTAAAACTGTTGCTAGATGACTGACTCTCTCACGCCAGAAGCTACGTTTGTATACTAAAAGCAGCTATCAGAGTTCTAACCGCCAACAATTTCCTAAGTTAATATAGCTACAATGGTACCAATGTCATCAATTTTTCCTTTAAAGTCCCTCCCCCCTTCCCCAAAAAATTATTCAAATAGCACATGGCCTTTTTTAAAAAATTGTATATTGCAAATTTCAGTGAACATTTGATAGCATTTTTTAAGTATTCAGAAATATAATTTAAATTTTATTTATTAATTCTTTTTAGAATTACCTTCACTGTTCTAATAAAATACAATTCCTCTTCCTATGTTTTGCTATTGTCTCTGCAACTGATGTACCTAATTACTGTATCAAATGTTTTAAGTATCACTCAAAGTTCTTCCAATAAGATCAATGAGCAGGAAAATGCTTTAATGCAATAAAACTAAGGAAGGATAGGGAAATATGATCCAACACTTACCACAGATGAAGGAGGCTGGGAACGACGAATGCTAATGGATGTGTGCACGTCTGGCTCCACCTGGTGTCTCACTTCTGGCAAGAATAAGGCTAATTGCCAAAATCTTGCATTTCTTGTGTTTGTCCTATTTTATGTTCATCATTCCCAGCTGCCTTCATCTGTAGTAAGTATTGGGTAGTATTTCCCTATCCTTCCTTAGTTTAATGGCCTTAAAGTATTTTCCTGCTCATTGACGTTATTTTGAATAACTAAGTAAGTATTTTAGATTCTGGTTGATTTAACATATTGTATACTCTTGTTCTGTTTGAAATACAACACCTTGTTATTTCATTATTAATAAACCATTAAAATAACAATCTACTAGTAAAAAACAAATAAATAATCATAAATAACTGGTTACTGTTGTTTTCATTAGGATGGATTTAAATTAATATTGATGGTGAAATTAAATTTGCCCTTGAAGACAAGATAAATTTATTGATATGTTCTGTTATAAATATACCTCTTTCTTATTTAATTATTTCTAAAAATTAAATTATTAAAATAACAACTTGATGATGATAATAATATAAAGAAATCACAGTGTAGCTCAGTGTGCTAAAGCACAATTCATTGCATCGGGTAACCCAGGTGCAAACCCAGGCTTCTACGTACAGACTGTCCTGATTGCAATTTTGAGACAGTTTCCACAATTATATATGCATAGGATGTTGACTCACCACAACATCAACAGTATCTTCCTCCCAACCACATAGATTGGCTCTTGTTAGTGAAGGAGAACTCAGATTTAAAGATACCTGGAGTGTACAGCTTACCCCATGAATGTGAGAAATTATTCATCGGGCTGACCATCCGCACCATTGGAACCCGCTGCGTCAAACACAAGTCCAACCTTCAGCTGTTGCAACTACATAAGTCTGCGGTTGCAGAACAAGTTATTGAGAGTGGTCATAAAATAGACCATGCAAATGTGGAGGTAAAGGCCCGGACCCGTTATTTTTGGAAGTCTGTGATAAAAGAAGCTATTGAAATAAGACTTAATTACAACAACTTTAAGAGAGATACAGGTTTCATTCCGAGTGATGCATGGAAATGGGTGCTTACATTCCCAAAGCAGGAGTGCAAGGGAGCAGACCGCGTATAAAGCATAACGCAAATGGGCTGTCTCCTGGCATATGTCATTATAGTGACGGTCTCAATGGTGCACAACAATTCTGTCCTGAGAGAGAGTGTCTTTTTCTTTTCTTTCTGTTTCTTCTTCGTCTTTGTGGGTATCTTAGCCTTCCCACCTGTTTCACAACAGTCAATACTGATAAGCTCTGATTGGTCAGCCTGGCTACCGCCTCTGGGTAGAGCCTCAACCCTGCTGCACTGCCACCTGTTGTACCATCTTCAGCTACTAACTCTTCCTTGATGTGATAATTGAGCGGCCAAGCAACCGTCTTTGAATGGGGTCTCGACTATCGGCAACATCCAGATTGTGATGCATGTTGATTGGGCAATTCCACAACCACGATCATATAACTCCAGCTCAACACTGCTGATGTCCGGCAGTGTCGCAGTGATCTTGCAGATTCTCGATATCAAGATACAATTACCCGATGAAGACAATAGAGGACGTTGTCGAAACGTTGTCATCATTGCATGAAAATATCCGGCTGCAAACCCGTGAAAACTAAGTTGCATTATACACCAGGGAAATCTCCATTCACATAACAACTTGTTCTTCCCAGGTTTTAAAAAAGGGATTAGTGTTGCTTCCTTCCACGGGAAGTGTCCTCCAGTACAGGTATTGTTAAAAATATCTGGAAAGTACTCTTGAGCATCTTTACTAAGATGCCTCAGCATCTGGTACTGGATCTGATCAGGCCCTGGCACAGTGTCTTTGGCACTGTTTAATGCTGACTCCAGGTCCCAGGATGTAAATGGGCTATTGTAGGTTCTGTATCTGATGAATCAAAGTACAGCATGCACTTTTCAGCAACAACTTTTCATTGCTGGACTCGAAGGTCCAAATAAGCAAACGAAGTGATAGCAGCAAAAGTCTCTGCCATCAGTTGTGCTATGCTTCGATCATTGGTAACTACATGTCCCTGTTCCAGTTATCCAGTATCTTCCAGATATACGGTGTATAGACTCCCATACTGTTGAAAATGTTGTGGAACTATTAATGGTGCTCACAAAGTTCTGCCATGACCTTTTTTTGATCTTCTCAATTTTACGACGCACCTTAGCTCTGGCAATTTGGAATGCTGATAGGCTGTTGGATGCAACCTAAAACAATGCAATGGCTGTCTGCAGCACTGAATAGAAGTACGGCATTCGTCATTCCACCATGAAACGGATGTCCTTTGGAGTGTTCCTGAGCTTTTTGGCATGTAAAGTCAGCTGCCTGATGAATCACTTCCGTGAAGTGATTCACCATCTCCTCAATGTCATGGCACTTCTGGAGAATAATTGAGCTGCAGTAAAATTGCCAATCGGCTTGTTGATGTTCTATTTGTGTTGGAAATTTCCTCCTCCATGTGCATCCAAATTGGGAAATGGTCGCTTCCATGAAGGTCATGATCCACCTCCCAATGCATGGAGTCTGCAATTGAAGGAGAGCACAATGGCAGAAGACGAACTGGCAGCAGTGGTGAAATGAGTCATTTGTTCTGTGTTGAGAAAACATACTTCCTCCTGCTCTATCAATCTACCAATTACTTGGCCCCTGAGACAATTGGTGATTAAACCCTACAAAGCACTATGGGCATTGAAATCTTCCAAAAGGAGAAAGGGCCAAGTGAGTTGTATGATGCCAGCAAGGTCATCATAATCGACGCATGTTCTGAGTGGCAGATATATCGAGCATACTATCAGTTGAACTGAACCGTGTATTTTCACCTCTACTGCTTGTAATGAAGAGGTGAGAGCAACAGGTTTAGAATGGACGGTGTTTAGGACAAATACAGCAACTGCCCCCATCACTCGATAAACCTTTCCTGTATCAGTCCTGTATAGGTCGTATCCTCTCAGCACTAGTTGGTGTGCCGGTCTAAAATGTGTCTCTTGAAGAGACAAACACAAGAGTTTAGACCATGCTAAGAGTTCTACTTCCTCTTCGTAAGCCTGATAGCCATCTCACCTATTTAATCTCACCTACCCAGATTTGTATAGGTTCTTGCTGGGTGACTGCTGAGGACAAGGACCAGGTTCGTTCACCAGTATTTCTGTCTCTTCAGCTTCTGAAAACATCTCCAGTTCTGTAAAGGTCTCGGATTTGCAGATTCTTCATCCACTGAGGCCTTTTCCCCTTCTTTTCCCTCCCACTTTGTAGCCAGGGAGGTGAATGAGAAGGAGATTTAACAAAGGGAATTGGGGTCCGAATGCCAAAACTTCAGACCTTCTGTTCTGTCTGCTTTTCATTGCAAGCTGGTGATACTGCTGCTGAAACTGCTGCAGGTGCTATTGGTGCTTCAGTGCTTGTAATGATCGGCCTTTCTGCTACTGCTGGTACAACCAACAAACCTGCTGTCAAATTGGTCGAGCTTGTTGATTTGTCACTACTGATATCTGCAGTCATAGCTGTTATGACCTTAATGGGTTAAGCACCACATTTGCATTTACATGAGCATGTTGTACTTGTGCCCATGTCAGCAATGGACATCTGTGTAGCAACACTATCTTTCCTGACAGAAATTGAAAGGTTTCTGCGAAGCTTGTGGTGAAAACGGGTGGCACAAGTGCCTTAAACCGCTTCTTTGTTTTGCCATAGGTTAGTCGTTCCTTGGTTTTCAACTCCTGTATCTTCTTTTCATCAAGATATACTAGACACTACTACCTGCTCCAGGCTGGATGTGTCTTGGAGCAGTTGACACACACCTGTGCGAGTGTACAACCACTACCTGGCTCCTGTGCAGCCTTTCCACATTTCCCACAGGTGGGGTTATAGTTGCAGGTAATCATCATATGCTCAAACCGGTGACACTTGAAGCAGAGAATTGGGTCCGGAACATATGGGCGAATATTAAGACTTAATTATCCTGTTTTGATGGTCTTCGGCAATATCAGAGTATCCAACATCAGGACAGAGGTGGTAGTCTTTTTCGAGACTGCCATTCACCCTTTGTGTGATCTGACAAAGCTCAGCCCATTGTTCTGATGCCCACTCCTTAAGGAGTTCCTTGGTCTCTAAATCAATTAGATCCTGGCAGGTGGTCATACATTGACTTGAATTTAGAGTTTTATGGAGTTCACATTTTACTGCCAACTCCCAGAGCTTCTCAGACTTAAGGAGTAGAACAGGCCGCTAGCTAGTAGCTGTTTCCAGCAGCAGTGTCTCATTCCTCAGCTTTTTGACTGATTTTAGGGTTCCCGCAATAATCTCTAACCCTTTTAGAATATAGAAAGGAGAGACCTTCTCATAAGACCCTTCTTCCTTGTCAAGGCATTATCAATTAAATAATCCTTTCTGTTACTTAGTTCGTTGTATGGATTAGGGCTTTCAAACCTTGCCCACTTGCCTATTGTTTGGGTGTTTGGGGTACCCTGTGACCTGCCCATGCTGCATGTAATAGATATTTTTTCCCCCCATTTTGTCCCACCAGTTTGGAGGAATAGAAGTCGAGTGACATAGAGCCCCAGCGTCATGCCACCAAGCCCAATACAACAGGAGTGCAGCTAGTGCCCTTGTGGTTGTAGTTAGGAAACAATTTGCCTAACCATTGCTTCATCTACTCGACACGTTTCACACCTTAAGGTTGAGGACTCTGTTTTTTTTTTTTTTTTTTTAACAGAGATTTGTACCACCCTTGCAATCTGGGCATTTAAGCCAAGATTCCCATCCTCCTTGACGCAAAATGCTCTCCAATGTCATGCTCTGTGGTGGTCGTTGAAGCATGGAAGCAGCTTACAACGTGGGTAACTTGAGGCGCTCACAAATGTCCAACTTGGGTACCGCGGGCTCGCCAAACTTGAACCTGGCGCTTGCGAACCAGGCCCCTGCGGGGAATTTAAAATTATAATTCATAAAAGGCAAAAGGATGCAGGCATATGGAAGGGAACAATTTGGTGTGTAGGGAAATTGTCACTGGAACTTGTACTCTATTTCAATTAAGATAAATTAAATTATATTGAACTGATAAATATTTGATTTTTTTTTTTTTCCAAATACATTTGTATATCTACCAGAACTGGAAGTGCTCTTTATGATCTTCTGTGAATAATTTGCTACATCTTTCAAATCCTGAATCAGTGAGTCTTTTGTTGTAATCCCTGTGTCATAAGTGAAAAACTACACTTTTGCAATGAAATTTAACATGGATAACACATGGCTAACACCTTCAATGTTATAGCTATCAAGCAGACATATTTCCGAATATTACAGTACAATTTTAAGATACTGTAGTTAAATGTATTCACCTGTACACCCAGATGTTCATTAAAAATCTCTAAACTGTCTTCCCTTCATTAGTCTCTCAATACCTAAACAATCAAAGCAGACAATTTTCAGCCTGACTAATTATTTAATTTATATTTACCTGGGGTTAAGCCGATTTACAGTCTCTTCTCCAGATTCTTCTATGTTTCTCTGAAGATCGGCTCGTATTTTCTTCAAAAGAGGAGTGCAGATTCCTTGACTAATGGTTAGTTTCTCCTGCACTGTAAGGCCATACTCCTAAAATAATTGTAAAAGCAACAAATTATTTTAAAGCATACAGTGAATTACTGTATGCGACTAGAGATAATACATCATCCATCTTAAATTATACTTAGCAGGTAATGATTGCGTTCAATGCCACTGTTCTTATCAAGAATGGATAAGGAGAGCCCTTCAATATCACTGCATGTGTTAAACAGGGTTGTGTTTCAGGCCCTATCCTGTTTGCAATCATTGTAGGTACTCTGCTGTATCTTATTAATGACAAATTACCATCAGGCATATCATGTAAAGAACTGTGATGGGAAGGAATTCTTAACAGACTACAGGTAAAGACCAAAGTAACCTTGACTTGAATCACTGAACTTCAATATGCAGTTGACACTGTTGTCATGGCTACCTCTGAGGAGGAGTTACAAATTATTTTAAATGCATTTACACAAGCATTCAAGATCATTTGCTTAGAGCTTAACACTACCAAAATTCAGATTATTTAGCAGCCTGCACCAAACTCCAACACAGGGGAAAACTCTGCAGAGAGAGAAACATTTTCCTTGCCTCTGTAGCCATATCTCAACAAATACAAACATTGATAAACAAATTCAGTGTCGAATAAGATGTGTTGGTGCAGCTTAAAGAAACCTCATAAAAAGTAAATGATCCTCATGACATCCTTGGACAAATCTCTATGTTTACAGTACTACTGCAATACCTTCTCCATGGTTGCAAGACTTGGCTACCTATGGAAGGCACTTAAAATGTCTTAGATGTATCACCAACGCTGGCAGAGGAGAATATTTAGGGTAAAATGACAACACCATCAAAGAAATATCAGTATCATAGAAGAAGATAAAATCACAAGCATTGAGGCAATGATGATTATTCAGCAACTTTGATGGATCGGTCATGTCATCCTGTGAGGTACACAACCTCACAAATTATGAAATTTATTATTATAAGAATATTTTTGTTAATATGTAATTATGATTACATATAGTAACTTTGTAAATTTAAGCTTCAAGGTCAGAGAGTGATGAGCCTGAGAGAAGAAAATCTCTGATTATGAGTAGACGTTGAATAAGATGGCTTAAGAAGCACAAATCATAAAGTTGTTCCAAAATACTGGTGGGAGGAAAGCAAAATTAATAAGGATTAGCCCCGGGGAAAAGGAAAAAGTATAATTGTACAAATGGACTGTAAATATTGTGTGCAGATGGAATAACGTTTGTAAAGAGGATGCCAGAAGATAGTAATAGTTATTTTGAAACTGTTTGAGTTGATATTTGAAAGATAACCGATTTCATTTAAAAGATAGTTTACTATCAGCTGTGGTTTAAATCCAGTAATCGATTTAGAGGATAAATAGAGATCCTGTAATACTGATCTGATACTGGAAACTGTAAAATATAATTGTTTTAATATATAAATAAGGAGGAAACCTTACAAACCGAATGCCGAACACTTGGCTCCGAAAACAAATAATGTTTTCACAACTAAAGAATGGTCAAAGAAAACTGTGAGGACAAATGAAATGATACAGCATTGGGCTCAAGTACAAACTTAAAAAATGTCTAATAAACACAAACTACTGGGAAGATGTAGCCTCTGATCGATCTTCTTGGCAACAAATGATACATAAGGGCTCATAACATTTTGAAGAATAATGTCAACAAGAAGACTCTGAAAAATAACTTGCAGGAGGGAAAGAAAGAAGATGAGTAGAGTTGTTTTGCCATGAACTTGTGCTGGTATGTTCAATGCGTGTGGAAGATCCTGTGATTCTAAAATTGAACCTTCTAGCCACTTAAGTACCCACATATAATAAACTCGAAACACATATTCATACACGAAAATGAGTAAATGTCTTGTATGTATTGCATTACAGTTTGTTTCAACCTACTGGGCAAACAGATGACAATGCTGAGGCAGAATATCCACAATCAATATCCCAAGCTATACCACCCCTCTTATTCTCATCACAGAATCATCTATTGCACACTAGTACTTCCTGGAAATATTTTGAAAACTACTAATTCTTTCACTGTTCTGAACTGTTCATGATCATACCATCAAACAACAAGATATGATAGCAAAATTAGATACTACACAACTATTCTGCAGTTATTGAATAACAGCAGTCAGAATGGTAGCTTAAACACATGATAATGTATATGAAAATAATTTGCCAAAAATGCTGAAGGAATTTAAAATTAATATTTCATAAATGGCAAAAGTAGAAGGGTGGAGAAATTTAAGAATCAAAGTACAGAAAAAGATTTTAAAAAATAATAAGAAAGGAGTAATTACATGACTATAGAAGCTGCCACCACAGCATGCGCTCCATCACAAATAAACTAAATTCAATTCATTTCTATAACTTTCTTCTTGCTTGTCACATTGTTATTGATATAAAATTCTCATAGAAGAATTGAGAAGTTATACTTTGGAGGTACATATATTTCAGAAGGAAAGGAGGGAGCAGATCAATTTCTTGAGGAAGAAGAATGATAAGCAAGCATGAAAGAAATTATAGATTCTCTGGCTTGCAATCACCTTGGTGTTTAAAAACTTCAATTAATTTTTGTGGGGGCACAAAACACTAATAAACTGTACATGGATCATAGCGTGTTGATATTTCTTCAAGCATGTAACCTCACGCATAGCAGAATGAGCAAGTGGGCACGTTTCTTACAACAGTTTTGACTACAAAAGTGCATATATGAAGGGTAGCAAGATTGAAATACCTGATGCACTGTTCAGATTACCTTTAATATAAGAGAAGTTAAGGGGAACTAAGGACTTTAAAAAATTTCATGGAATAAAGTATAAAAGAAATTTGTAGAAATATCGAAATGAAAGAAAATGAAGAACACTATATAAAGTCAATAAAACAGGGTTTAGAAGATAGTAAAAGTTTTAAGCTGTCAAAGTATTAATAGATATATAATGGAATGCGGTTTACAAAGGAGATGAATTTTCTCTCTTTTTTTTTCTTATGGCTTTACTTCTCGTCAAGGTCATTAGAGGCGGGATGGGACTGGGGACAAGGCAGTGGAAGAAATTCGGCTAAGGCCTTTTGAAGGAAGCATTCCAGCATTCGCCTGGTGTGATTTGATGATTTTGGGAAACCATGGAAAACCGAAATCTGGATGCACGGATGCGTATTCAAACCACCGTCCTCCCGAATGTGAGGCCAGAGCATAAACCACTCACCCACCACGCTCAGTAAGTGTGTTGACCCAAAAAGCACAATAATCATAGTTATTGATAAGAAAGGATACTATGGCTCAAATAAATTCCCAAAAATGTTAAAAGAAAATTCAATATTTGACAATATGGGAAGGAGAGTGCCAGAAGGATAGATGTCAAAGGGTAAAAGTATGGAATATAACAAGAAAAATCTTAATGCAAAGTACTGAGCTTGAATACTTGGTAGATATGGTGGATGTGGAAATCTGTGGCCCTTTCCTTAAGTCAAAAGTAGAATTTGGCAATGTATTTTTGGCTGTGGATACATCATCAATTTTTATTAAAAATGTGTAATCTTCGAAATTAAAATAACAGCATTAATATATAAAATGCAAAGATTATTTTCATATAAAAAAAAAATTGCTGAAAATCTAGTTTATCAGGCAGAGGCCACCAATTTACTCCAAAAGGATGAGCAAAGCATATAGTAGATCACAACATTAGACACAGGCTTTTTTTTAAGTAGCTTTGCACCTCATCAACATCGAGGTCATTAAAGGCAGGAAAGGATTTGGAGGGGGGGGGGGGGGGGGCAAGGAACAAGAAGAGATTTGGCAATGGAAAACATGAAAAACTGAAATCTGGTTGGCTGAACAGGGATTCGAACCCACCTCCTCACAAATGCAAGACAAGAGCTTTACTCCTCACCTATCACACTCAGTTTAAAAATTTGAGTTCAGCAAGCAAACCAGCAGATAGAGAGAGATACATGGGAGTTTGTACATTTATTCTGAACATACTGCAGTAATAATCACACAAAACTGAATTAGTGTATTAAAGATTTCTTTGATACAATGAACAGTGTTGCAAACGACAGCACATGATTCCACCCAACAAGATTAAGACAGCTGAAGAGATTCCTTTTTTTTCTTTTTTTTTTTTTTTACTGCTTGATGTCTCTTAACAGCGAGGTCTTTAGAGATAGGAAGGGATGGGGGGCAAGGTATGGGAAGGAATTTGGCCATCACCTTTTGAAGGAAGCATTCCGACATTTGCCTGGAGTGATTTGGGAAACCATGGAAAACCCAAATCTGGATGCCCAGACGGGGTTTCGAACCGCCGTCCTCCCGAATGTGAAAAGAGATTCCGAGTCTATTATAAGAAGTGGTCCAGTTTCCCACAAATCCTATGGAATAGAGTAAACAGTTAGTCAGAAAATTGTAAGGAAATATGGAGCCCTGCAGTTGTAATACAACCTAAAATTAAGAATGTATAATACAGTGTTTCCTAACAAGGACAATATCACCCACTGGTGGATGTTCAGATCATAAAGGCATTTGCAGGTTCAAGGTAAAATCAGGGTGCATTCAATACTCCCTGGACAATACTCACAAGAAAGCATTTAAACATTTCGTTAATACTAAAAATCACTCAACACATGTTTCAGCAACTAGTTCTAAATATCTTTTAAGCAATATCAGTCCATAGTAAAGGTAGGTATTGATACATTATAATTTCGTTCATAATAAGTTTTTCTAGTGCATAAATGAATTGCAGCGAGTACAGTGGAGAGATACTGTGTGTGTGTGTGTGTGTGTGTGTGTGTGTGTGTGTGTGTGTGTGTGTGTGTGCGGCCTGAGCAATAATAATGGGATTCACAAGTTTTCACAAGTCATTGTTTTGAAGTTCCTTCAGCAGAAGTGTGTTGTGTAATTTCAGTTATTTATTTATTTATCGAATGATATTTAACAAGATATACAGGTTAGAACAAATATACATATCACAAGCTTGTACAATTTCATATCTCTAGGTCTAATGTTTTAATCCAGTCAACTGCACTAATCTACTCAACTCTTTTTTCGCTATTGTCTCTTGTAGGCCTGAAGAGGACAGTCAGATATGATGTGATTGACTGTCTGTAAGGTGGCTCCACAGTAACAATTAGCAGAATCTACCCAGCCCTATTTGTTTAATAAGTAGCTACAGGTCTAATGTTTTAATCCAGTCAACTGCACTAATCTACTCAACTCTTTTTTCGCTATTGTCTCTTGTAGGCCTGAAGATGACAGTCAGATATGATGTGATTGACTGTCTGTAAGGTGGCTCCACAGTAACAATTTGCAGAATCTACCCAGCCCTATTTGTTTAATAAGTAGCTACATCTGCCTTGTCCTGTTTGAATCCACCTGATGATTTTCCATTGCCACCTCGGGAGATTGAAACTTTGAAACCGTACTGAGAGGTCCTCAATTAGATTTTTATTGGCTACTGATGACTGCTTCCATTGAGTTGTCCACAGCTTGTTGATGTTGAAAGTGGACTCTGTAAGATTGACTGCTGTGTACCATGGCGGTTTTCTTGGTTTCAAGCATTGGTGTTTTGCTTGAATAATTTCTTGATGTATAGGTAGCTGAGAGTTCTTCAGGATATTTTTCCAGATTTTAAATAGAGCTTCTTATCCTTTAAGTGCTGGAGGTGAGATGTCACATAGCTCTGGAAGCCATATGGTGTTTGTACTCTGAATGCATCCTGTAATTATCCGCATTGCCTATCTTCTTTGTGTGGGCACTATTGATCCAGGATGGGAAGCAGTATTCAGCAACAGAGTATGACAGAGCTAAGGCTGTGGATCTTAGAACATGAGCACTGGCTCACCATAAAGTATCTGCAAGCTTCTGAAGATGATTATTTCTCATTTTCACTTTGGCAGCCATGTTCGAGAGATGCTGCTTGAAAGTTAGGGTTCTGTCCAGTGTTATACCCAGATATTTTGGAATGCTGCAATACGGCAAGAGTTGGCCTCTGAGACTGACTTCTGGTTTATAGTGCGATTGTCAGTTGCATAAATAAATTGTCAATATAACTGTTTTCTGAGGATTTAGATGGAGGCACCATTTCTTGAAGTATACATTTAACTTTTCCAGATCAACTGATAAAGTTGTTTCTGCATCAGAAAAGTTTGGGTTCTGGTTCACCAAACAGATGTCATCATATTTCTGGTTAATCATGAGTATACATATTGAATAGAATGGGTTCCAAAACAGATCCTTGAATTAATCCATCATTTAGTATAAATATTCAGCTTCTGTTATTACCAGAGTATATCTGAAAGTTTCTATTGTTCAACAGGTTGTTAAGTAGTTCTGTAAGTTTTCAACATAACTAATACTAACAAATTTCAGAAGAAGTCCTTCTCGCCAAACAGTGTCATAGGCAGCTGATAGATCCAAAAAGGCAACCCATTTTCAATACGAGAAGTGAGCATGAAAACCTGGTCATTACAACTTCTCCCTGGCCTAAATCCTGCTTGTTCTATGGGAATGTGGTTATTGATCACTTCAGGATCAAGGAGTTTGTATGTGACACTTAGAAGTGCTATTGGTCGATAGTTTACCACTTTTGTAGGGTCCTTATTTGGTTTAAATGTTGCTGATACTTTTGTTTTCATCATTAATGGTGGGAGGTTTCCCCGTTTGTAGGATATTTGAGAAGAAGTTGCTAAGTCATTATACTGTAGCTGGTCCACAGTGGGAAAAAGTTCAAGGTCTAAGTTGCTTCACATCCATAGGTGTAACCTCAATTATTCCTACACTTGACCCCTGGGTGGTGCTAAGACAGGTACAGCATTAAGATGAGACCGAACTGTCTGAATAGATCTCTTGGTCAAAGGATACAAAAATCGGAACCAGAAGGTCCTTTTCAGGACCCTCAATCTCGTAGAATTGATCCATCTCTATGCATTTGTAATTTCAGTAAAATATCTGTAAATCACATTCAAAGCATAACTTATGTGGACCAGTTTACTAGTGGAACACAGTGATAAATGTTTGCTGATGTCAATTATAGCATCAAATATTGAAAAATTAGTGTCACTACACCTAGCTCAGCCCTTTCACTAGAAATACTGTATTAATTTTGTCAATAATATACATCTGTTAAGCAACCTTTGAGCAATACACCAATATTAATAATATCTTCCCATCAAACAATTTTAAAAATCTGTCATTTTTCAATACATAACACAATGTTCTTCATCTAATAGGGTCTCATTAAATCACTGTTTGAAAAAGTGGGATATGGCCCAAAAAAGTTGAAACACTATCCGTTACATTACTGATTGCAAGAACAGGTGTCAGTTCGGCATTTCTTTACTGAATAGGGGACTGTATGGAGATTTAGTAAAATGATATAGGATAACGATTTTATTAAGAACTGATTTAATTAGTTTTTCTATAAATACTCATTTAGTTCATTTGTGCCTGTTCACCAGAAGAGGTAGCGTGAGTAGAATAGGTAGTTCACTAAAACCACCAAATGAAAGTTGTCCAAGTCTGGAATAAGCAATACTGTTCAAAAGTTAATTTATTTCTCGCATACTGATATACCAATAGGCACACAAACAAAATTACACGGATTTAAAATATGGTCCGTTTGTGAATGAAAGTGAGAATGGCATGCGATTGCTGCAGTGCATATACGTGTCTTTCCCAGCATACTTTGAACGTGATTAGATGCCATTTGCAGTTGTATCAACTGTCTGCAGAGCTATAGATGTTTATATTGTTAAAGATAATTGAACTGACCACCAACAGTGAGATGTGATCTGTAATTCAATTCTTGAGTGCAATTCATCAACAGATTTTTGAAATGTATGGAGATAATGCTGTGAATGATAGTAAAGTTCTAAAGTGGGTGAGAATGTTGAAGCATGCACAGGTTAATGTGTGTGATGAGCCACATCCAAGATGTCATTATCTGATTTCTGAAGATTTGGTTTGTGATGTAGACAACAAAATTCAAGACGTGCAACAAATCACTGCGTGATTTTCCACAGGTTTCAAGGTTAATTTTGTACACCATTTTTCAGTGACAAATAAATGACAACTGCAGACACAGACTGGGCTTCTTCGCAGGTGACAGATTTCTCAGATGTCAGAATTTGAATACTTTTTGAACGGTACGAACAAAAATTGAAATTATGAAAAAAAAAGTAAATGAAAGTATGTATAATACTGAAATAGAGTTATTTAAAGTATTTTTGTTTTTATTAAAAGATCAACCTTATTTTTTCTAAAAAAAACCTCATGTATTTAACTATACAGACCTCACATCTGAAAGATTTGCAGATTTTTCAATAGAAAATAGCATTAAGCGATAATTCACCAAAATTTATTGATACTGAATCTTTGTTTCTGCTAGGTCCAACAAAGTTCTCATTAATTACTCATAAAATACAGTTTACACATTTCTTCACAGATGAACATACTCACAGTCTGCTGCTTCCAAAATCACTCACGATATTCTACTTTTCGTAACCAATTAAACCCGCACATGGGCATTACTTGGCATGGTCTAGTCATTAACCACCTGTTAACCAAAAATGCATACATCCATGCACTTTTGTGAAAGATCAACCACTCTCCACTCTGAACTACAACTGAGCTCTCAAACACACTCTGTATCCCTCTATGCAAGTTTATTACTACAATCATTGGAAGAAATACAATCATGCCTCAATACCCTCTCATTTTGACAAATTATTAGCAATTACTATGCCTCCAAATGTTACTGTACTGTGTAACACATCTTAGAATTTCGCATAACGAAATTAGTTTCTAAGATAGTGAGTTCAATTAAAGTATATGGTACCACCATTTTAAAGCCATTCTTCCAGTTAATTTTAATAATAATCACAAGTAACATGTCCAAAATAAGCATTAATTCAAGTATGAACAGTAAATTCAATAGTTAAATTCATTTAAACAGCTGTTGAGAAACTTAACCTCAGATTTGAACATGCAGTATCTGACTTTCATATAACTTTGCTAAATCAGTATATTTCTTTAGTTCAGAAGATGTTTAGGTAAATACATAGCCAGAAGATGATTAAGTTTGTTGTTTGAAGATCTTACTTAGAGTCTAAATATGTTTACAAGTGATTTGCCGGTTTAGAATTTTATCACGTAATTTTCCACTCCAAAATCGAAGTATTCAGTCATTAGAAAACAGTTAAGGAGTCAAGTAATAGATAGAAAGTAGTGTAATTTTGGGTAAAACAACATATTAAAATTTTAGAAAGTTTCATGCATTTTAAAGATCGTTTTTTGATATAATTTGGTAGAGCAAGACATATGCTTCACGTAAAAGTTAAATATTTCAGTCTTATTCGGGAACTTATGAGAAGAAATTATGAGAAGAAATTATGTTCAGAGTAAAGTTTATTTAAATATGAAGGTTTCTGAAAAAGTTTTATTCCAAAATATTAAAGCAATAGGTTTTGGCGCCAGAAACGCTTGCACAAGTTCAGCTCAAATTTGATGCGCATTCGGGAGGAATAATATTCTAAAATTCGTAATAAATCGGGGAATATACTTAGAGATTCCAAAATTTTACAGTAACCGTTTTTCAATATGGAGATTTGTTTGAAGCTATTTTCAAGTCGATATTCTGAATATTTCAAGTAGTCAAATTTTGTTTTCGAATTTTATACCACTTTCAAAATTATGTAACACACTTTATTTGATATCGGATGATAAATGAGCAATAGGAGAATAGAATTACATTTGTTTCAGCTTGATAGGAGTAATATTTCAAAAGTTATGGCAATCACATCTGTATGACCCTTTTCTGGCGAAACTATAAAAGCTACGAAAAAATTTTTATAATAACTTAATTTGATGTTTGTAATAATATCTAGCAAATATCAAAATTTCAGAGAGATAGGATTATTTTTTGGTGTCAAGGTAAAATGGTATTGTGAAATATTCGTCAGTAACTGATCAGTTATCTGATATGATTCATGGGAAAGTCAGGGAAAGGTAGTTACCACGGCTCAAGCAGCAACGATCCTATAAATACCCCCTCCAGAATCTACCCTCTTGCCAGACTAACAGCGGCAGTCTCAGAGTGCGTTACAAGTTATGTAGGGCGTAGCTAGGTTGGGCTCGTGGCGCAGCAAATTACCAACTTGCGCTATTATGGGTGCATTTGAAAGCCATGGTTAAAATCAAGTAAAACCTCATGTAGTTAAGTAACTGTGGGGGCGTGAGGTTTGGTCATGCTTGAGTGGTTGGTTGAAACTGCAAAACTGTTTTCGGAAAATTTGTTTGATTGCCTGTGCAGTTTTTGAAGAATATATATTTATCAAGCAAGAATGTACTAGTGAACATCATTTGAACTTTACCTTTTCATAGTTTTTGGGTTAAAATCTTTGTGGCGGCCAAGTCATTAAATAAGTCAGAACTGTCACTTCAATAGGCTACGCACGGTTATAGCTGAGACCAGTTTATGCTCCACCCCAGGCATAAGCATGTTCCTCACAATTGTTGCATTTCCTTCCGATCAAATGTAACAATGGAAGAGTTTGAAAAAAAAGACACTTCCCCTCCAAAAATTCAAATACGAGTCCACAAACTACAGAACACAGTACATACCTAAAGTTATTTTATTTCTTATTGTTTCTATTAAATACATACATACAATATGATTATTCTACACTAGTTAACAACTGAATGCATAAACAGAAAAGAAAAACTGCTAATGATAACATCAGTTCACACTAAGAGTGAAGGTCTAACCCAATCGTGAGTCCTCCATCATATTAATCACTGCAAGGGATTAAAAAAAAAAAAAAGAGGGAAAAAATAAAACACTTACAACAGTAAATACTAACATTTATGCCTGCTCTACAGTGTGAGTCCTTTAGGTTAGAGTTTTTGTTATTGAAGATGCTGGTTCAGTCACTGAACTGCTTCATACACTCTCCGCATTGTCACCAGATTTAACAGCTGTTATGAACACACCCTTCACTTATACACTTACTGAGGCTGTCACACTTGAAATTTTGTGGGTGATTCGAATGGGTATGGCATTGAAATTCACATTGGCAAAAATAAAAATGCTTTCCAAAATGGAAAGATATAAAGAGAATAAGCATGTGCTCATGCGAATTTGGATATGGAGTAGCTACATGGTGTTTTGGTGGACAAACCCACTATGCATTTGTACAGTACCCTATTGGTTTCTGTGTAAGTTTTGTTCTCATGTAGAACATATGGTTCTTCTTTCACTATGTCATTCTACAACCCCTCTGATTTTTCAGTTTGCTCCTGTGCTACTTCAGAGATATTCATTATAAATGCCTGACTGTATGCAAAGTCCTGTGGGTAGATCTTCAGCTAACAATCACTTAGCTTTCTCCTAATGATACTACTAGCTGGTGTCACCTTCTAAAATTCTCTGAATAGTTGGCAAATTCTTCCTCCATGTTTTCAAAGATTTGGTTTCTTTTCTTCTCACAATTTTCAAAATACTCTAAAGTCTTCCTATAGTAATCACTCACTGTTTCCTTAGCCTAACAATTAGTGGCTTCAATCATACTCTTAGACTCACTGATCACTTCTTTCATACACTCATGCATCTTCTGCATCTTCCCAAAAATCTCATTCTTCTGCTCATTTATTTGTCAAATATTTCCACAACCATTGCATCATAAAATCTTGTACGCCCAGGAAACTTTTCAGATCATGACGCCATGATATTTTTGTGTGTACTCTTCAACTTACTTCCTTAAAAACTACCACCAAATTTGTCATCCATTTGTTTCTCAAAGTATCTCTAGAAGCATTTCGGATCCCTTGTGCTAACTTTCTTAACATCCTTCCCACACTGAAGCATAGCATGTGTTTTCTTCCAAAGCTCATCGCTCAGACAATAGATCTTGTTTAATGTATACAGCAACTCCATTTAAATCTCAATTTCCCCAATAAAATTAGGACCATCATATTCTACATCAACAAACTCCTATAAGTACACAGTAGCTTAGCCAGAAACAGCGAATTTCATTTACAACCATGGTGTATAGGACACACAAAAACCTTCCCAGAGTAAACAGTTACTTGGACACACCCTTAATGACTACGTTCTCCATAGAAAATTAATTCAATAGTACCTCAACAAATGACACCAGTAAATAGAATGAGGGAAAAAAAATAGTATTTGGTTAGCAGGCCAATAATCTTTACTTGGAATGTTAGCCAAAAATGTATACCTTGACACGCTTCTGTTAAGGGAGCATGCTGTGTTGTGCAAAGTGAGTATTGTAAGTGTGAAAAATATGTTAATGTTTTGCCAGTAATGAAGATAGTTTTTTTTTTTTTTTTTGTTTCATTAATTATGACCTGGGTTTTCTGCTTCAAGTGAGTATTTGCTATAGTAATATGAATAATTGTACATAATTAATGTTCATTCTGTTTGATTTTTTTTTTTTCAAACTTTTCTCTATGTGAAAAAAAACTATTTGTGTTGAATGCAGGAAATATGTAAGGTATGGCCCATTAAGGGATGGTTAATATTTTTTTATATAAGAGTAATAAATTTTGTGGAAAATATTTGTTTTATAAGAGTATTTGGCTAATACATTTGGTTTTTGTTATTAATATTTATTTTAAAGATATACAAAAGCTATGAAAAGTAAGCACATATAATAACAATATATATATTTTTTTACATTAAAAGTTTGGATATCATTAATCATTGTGTGTGTAAACAGAATCTTGTAAGAGGATGTACAAGCAGGGTCAGCGATTTGAGGTGACAAATTATAAAAATTGGTTGGCAAGAGACTATGGACTTTATCATGTACAAAAACACTAGTACTTAATATACAGTGTGAATAAATGTCTAATGAGTATATGAGAACTTAATTTCTTATATTTTTTTACCAGAGTGGTAAAGTGATAAAGTATTATTTCTGTTTTGATATTACTGTGGTGCATTTTTTACCCTTTTTCTTTTTAAGCACTAAATGAATATTTACAATGTGGACTGGACAACAGAGTTGTCAGCTTATCATTGATTCATGATGGATCAATTATTAAGAGGACAAGATGGCACAAGAAAGGTAAACACCAATTACAACAATATATAGGGAGTATGGGGGATATTGCAAGATGTCCTTCCAACAAGTCAGTGCAATGAAGTCTCTTATGTTATCATTTTAATTCTGTAAAGTGTTACAATCTGTATAAGCAATTGAGAACACAGAAGGAAAATTTTAACACAGTTCTATGAAATCACCATGTATAATTCACATGTAGAAGAGAATAGATGACCCAACATGCTAAAAAAGTCATTTTTTCTATGTCAGCTTATTAAACAATATGTAAAAAACCTACTGACCTTGCATGAGCATGACTAGACTATGATACAGTCAGATTTTTCACACAAACTGAAGAACTATGACTTCAACATTTCAAAATCATTGCAAGAGCCATGAGAATTTAGTAGCACTTACAACTTATCAACAATACACAACTACTTCTGCTGCATGCAGGTTCTACATGCAGATTATTCAGTAGGCCAATGTAAAAATCTCAGGACACAACAATGTGGAAATTTGAACTTCTATTTTAATGATGATTAGAACTGTAAAACTACCATTTCCATTTTGAGGATTTAAGGTTTTGTACACAGCACCTGTATGCCTCTAAAAATGTCACAGAATCTATTGGGTAAAAAAGAGTTATGGAAGAGATGTAGACAAACTTTCCCAGCCAGGGTATTATGATTTAATGCAAAGGAGGAGGTCTGAAAATTTCTTATCAATTATATATTGTTTTACTAAATACATTTAGAACAACAGAATGTTTTATAAAACCACATTTTTTTCAAAGAACAATGATTACAATTTTTCCTGAAATTGAATGCTTTATGGGGTACTAAGACCCAGTCACTTGTGCTCAATATTGAGAACTTTCCAAACCACACACATCCATGAATGTGTTGATGAAATTTTAATTACTAATGTGCCACTGCAAGCCTTAGCTAATTGTCTTTCAAATGTCACTACACCTTGAAATTATACTGGTAGTAAAAAAATAGCCATATCTCTTTGGACATGTCAGACAAAATGGTAAACATCAAAATGGCTGTCTATTTCTTCACTTTCTATAAATAGCATTTTGCTAAAACAGCAGCAAAATGTGTACCTGTGGTATGACAATGTCTGCCAAGTATTTAGCATATATGTAAAGTTCTTCAGCTTGTTCAAACTGAAGGGTGTGCTGATTATGCTGAAGATCATACTTAATGCAATCATAAATATCAGGTATCTTTGAAATGTCAAAAGTTTTGTTTTTGGTGCAAAAATCCTTTTCTATTTTTCCCCAGCGCCGACCCATAAGCTCCCATGTCTCCCCATGATATAAAATTGCATCTGAAAAATAAATAATAAATTAAACACGTTTATTTTATTACTTAATACAACAGTCTGGAATAAAATTTGTTTATAAGTAACTTCCAAATTGACTTATCACAAAATATGTTTGCAGAAGCAGCAAAACTCTATGGTTATTATCACAGTGAAGCATCAGGTCATATTTCATACTATATCTAATAAAGCAATGAGGAAGTTAAGCAGACATAATCTAACAGAAGTAATGGTCCCTATTTTTAATCCCCAAGCTACCATTATCCAAAAACTAAAACCTCTCATATGTAGGGCAGCCAATGAAGGAATTTCAAGTCCATCCTGTAAATGCAAACCAAAGTTTTAGACTTAATATTCACATTTAAGACAAGCAAAATAAACCCAAACAAGTGTTGCAATTAAGCATTGTTAACTTTAAACAAGTCAAAAATGCTGGTTCTTACAAATTTATGCTGTGGGACGAAATGCATAAAATTATTATTATTATTATTTTAAAACTTGGCACATGAAACAGAAAATAATAAGATTTCAATATTTGCAACAACAGGATACATTAATGGTTGAGAAATTATGAATCCTAGAGTGATTACTGTAAGCATCACACAAGTACAACTATTCATAGTCAAAATCCTTTTCATGTATTCTAATATCTGAATTATTATAATTCCATCCAATAAACTTCACTTTAAAAAAAATTAGTGTGCAATAATAAGCAGGACTTAATATTTTAACTGATGCATATACATAGGCTCTCCTTTTAAAGACTATATGATACTTTAAAAATATGCTTCTTATTAGTGTAAGTACTAAAATGCTATAAAAAAAAAAAGAGAGAGAAGACATTTACAATTTTTTTTTTTTTTTTTTGCATTCCCCAAACTTTAATTACTTCTCAAACTAATTGCTACCATTATTAAGGCATTTATCAAGATGGGAACACAAGCTTCTTGATACCCTCATTGTAGGATCCTGTTGCCTGTAATGTGAACCACACTTGTATTGTTGTCTTCACTTCACTGTCATCATCAAAATGTTGGCCACCCAGGAACCTCTTCAGGTGCAGGAAGAGATGAAAATCACTGGAGCCCAAGGATAGGCAATTTGTTCACAACCAAAGTTCGAGATAAGGTCTTAAGTTTGATGACTTGTGTGAGGACAAGCATTGTCATGGAGCAACACAACTCTGTCAGTTAGCAAGCCACATCTTTTGTTCCGATTTGCATGACACAGTTTCCTAAGATCTCACAATAGGCATCTGCAATAATGGTTTGGACTCAAAGCAAGAACTCAATGAACTTGACTCCTTCTGTGTCCTAAAAAGCAGTGCACATGGTGTAGCATTCTGGCATGGTTTGTTTGGATTTCTGTTTCGTTGGCAATGAAGTGTGCCTCCATTCCATGGACTGCTGATTGAATCAGGTGTCACAAGACACACCCAAGTATCATCACCTGTTACAATATGGTTTAGGAACTCATCACCTTTTCACTATAACATGTGAGAGAGGTTAATGTGCTGAAAGCCCATTTGTTTTGTTTTTTTTTAACTTGTGGCTTTACGCCTCATCGATGTCGAGGTCATTAGAAGCGGGAGGGGACTGGGGACAAGGAATGGGAATGAATTTGGCCACGGCCTTTTTGAAGCAAGCATCCCGGCATTCACCTGGAACGATTTGGAAAAACCATGGAAAACCCAAATCTGGATGCCCAGATGGGGATTCAAACCATCATCCTCCTGAATGCGAGGCCAGAGCATTAACCCATTTAGTTTTGTGTTCCTCAGTGAGCAACTTGGGCACCCATCATGAGCACAATTTTTGAAACTATAATCGATATGTCATAATGTTTTAAGGAACACTCCGTGAAATTTGTAGAAAGTGCAGATTGTATACCTGCCATACTCACAAATTTTTGCTTTGACTGCACTCACCAAATCATCACTGGCCAGAGAGCCTACTGTTACGCTGTTCATCATGCAGAGAGTCGCTATTCCTTGTTGGACTTCCTTACCCATCTCCTGACGATTCCATCACTCATGGCACTTTCAACACACACCTCACAAATTTGAAGATAAATGTCAGCCGGTTTGATGTTTCTCCCATTCAAGAAATGGATAACAGACTGTATTTCAAAGTCAGTGAGCTGTTCAATTACCTTTAACATGTCAACCACTCACTATGAACCACACACAAGGACTAGCAATCTTACACTGTGTGTACAAGTTCCTTATCAACTGGAGAACTAAATGTGCATGTGTGCATGACAACTACAGCATTGCAAAGGCAATAATTGATAACAGAACTTATTTTTAAAATATGCATTGTAATTGGGAAAAGGAATATGATTTAAGTAGCATGAAATAAGGAAGGATAGTAAAGCAAACTTTTCACTAACAAAAGATGAAGGCAGGAGGGCAGTAATAGATAAAAGGTTAACAAAATTTACAATAGTTAGATATGGACCTTATGCATCCAAAGAGATCTTTGCACTGATACAGTTTGCATCAATTACTATGAATTATGTTCATCAATACCTCCTGCCTTCATGTTTGATAAGTGATAAAGTTACTTTCATGATACAGCAAGTGATATAACTGCCAAGTTTAGCAAAGAAATCTATCAAAAGGTTATACAAACAGATCCTTCCAGAAGAAAAGTTTATCAAAAATCAAAGGAAAAATATGTTTGGTAACATAACCATGTTGAGTATCAAAAGAGAACCCATCGTTCACCCTGGCAGACATGACAAGAATCTAAAAAGGAACACACAATTGCAAAGAAATAGGGAAATATGAAATTAGGAGAGTGAGATTCAGGCGACTGATAGTGGAGGAAAAGCATTTGCTTTAATCTAACTTCAGCCACATCCACTGAGGAGAGAGTTAGAAAGACAATGTGGAGTGGGGACAGGGAAGGAAGAGGATAGTAATTAATGATATCTAGCCCTCAGGATGTGTTAGTATGACAGCTTCCATCATCTGACCTCAGGGGCAACAACAGCATTGTACTGTGATTATGTGAATAATGCGCCAACAGATGCCAGAGACTGTTACAGTATGATCAAGGCTGCTTTATGGGAAGGGCGATGGTGTCACAGAGAATAAAATGCACAATTCAAGTTACATATGACATAACTGTATATAGTGTTGCCTGTACTGAAGGTGTTTGTCCAAAAAATGGGTTGATATATATAACTGATGCTGGTTTTAAACTAGAAGTACAGAAATTGTGTGCTGGTTTGTGCATAAAGGACCAAAGTTTTTTTTTTCTCTAAATCTGAGAAGTTATTAAGCATGAACTGAAAGACTGATAAGATAGTGGAGATAGTTGCTTGATTATGTTCAGTGGGAAGCAAGAGAATTTTTGGTAATAGTAAAGACAAGAACTGAAGAATGGTTAGATCTGTTTCATCTAGCTCATGGGTTCAAGGACTGGGAGGTGTTACACTACTAGTATTTAACCGCAGTTGCTTCTGAGCAGATTACAGTTACTGGAGAATGTTTATTGGAAAGAATATTAAGATTTTTTGTGCATGTGGGGGGAATTACCTCTGAGGTATGAGGTTTAGCAATGATTACTTTTAAAGTTACACTCAATGTTGGAGGATCTTAATTCAACCCCCATCATCTGAAACCACTAAATACTTATCCTCTCCCATCAGCTTTAAACCAATATATATTTACTACTACTCACGCAGTTTAAAAGTGTAGACACATTTCCACAGGCAAAGGATCTAACTTTGAAACTGCTATGAGCCTCACCTGGACTTTTGAAGGAACCATTCTGGCATTCACATGGTGTGGTTTCAGTAAACTATGGAAATCAAAATCTGGATGCTAGGCTTGACAGAAAGTTAACCAGAATTCCTTTTAGAGATAAAATGGTAAATGTAGATCAACAGGTCACAAAATAAAAACAACCTTCATAAGCAAATTTAACCTTAAAATAATAGTGTAACCTCTGTATAAACATTTTAATCTAATACCTACCACACAAATTTACAATGAAAACACAGAAGAAAAATCATAGATAAAATGCTGAAATGTGAGATGCTGTGAAACTGAAATGTTACCAACACAGCAAAAATTACACAAAAATTATGGCTACAGGGATCATATCAACCTAAAAAGTTTCATTTTGTCACAGAGGTCATGATTAGGTTGAAATGCAACCTGGATCAAGAGCAAAAACCTACAAAAAATTCATTCTGTGGCAACCATCTTGGAAATGGCGTACTTGTTTACAACGGAAGCAATCGATTGTCTCCCTTTCTCGTATGGATATAAATATGGCGAGCATTTTTTACTGCACCTCAATTTGTTAATTCTGTGTGACTTTTTACAAAAGGAGGGTAGCTGAAACGCCAAGAAAACATTACAACAAAGAATTTAACTGACATCTCAAAGAGATTGCCATTGATCTTGCAGCTGCATGTCACTCACATATTTTGGGATTTCTAATTTAATTTGTGGCAACTTTTCCAAACAAAAAATAAGTCAAGTCCAAAATGTGAAGAGGACATTATAATGAAGCTGTTAATCCAAATTTCAAAAAGTTATAACCAGTTTCAGACAGATAGAGAAAGAGGCAGCCCACCCACCAAGACGATCCTCAATTTCTGTCTACATATTTCACTAACTAAAAATACACTTATCAGAAGCTAAACATAGTTCCATGTTTCACAGACAGATGGCAACACTTCACTTACCCCATTAGTACTTAGCATAACCTATCAGTATGTATAAAATCTTCGGCATCTGCAAGGCTTCTGTGTGCAGAAGGAGATACTAAAAATGTAGTAATGCAAAAATGGAGGAGAATGAGGAACTCAGAGGAAGACAGAGCAGGGTATGGGGAGGTGATTAAGGTGGGGAAAGATAAAATAAGCAAGTCAATACCGGAAGACTAAATAGTGACAAGTGAATCTGGTGTGTTGGCATACAATAAGCATTGTCGAAGGATGGAAAAACTATATTGAGATCAGTTAATGCAACCTTGAAATATGCAAAAAACTGTCATGCACAACAAGTAATGGAAAGCAGGTAAAAATGGATGCTATAGAGAAGATGTAATAGGTAGAAGAACAGGCAACAAAAATTGAGGAAGTATCAAGTAATTTAAGAGAAAGTAACTATGAAATTGTCAGAGGTGGTTTGGAGAAAACATACCATAACAGGATGAATGCAGAAGCGATTAAATGTGAAGAAGAATATAAGGGTGGAAGATGATGTGGATTACTGTAAAAATCAAGATTGGAAGGCGTGTGATGAATACCTGAGAGTCACAGGATGATGATGGTAAAAAGAAACCTCAGGAAAGGCAGGAATGTGGTGAAAAATTGATGCAGTTTTAAAATTTATTGAGCATTCAAGATGATGGGTATGTTTGCAACAGATTAAAGATGATGAAGGCAAGAAGATTATAATTACTGAAAGGAATAAAAGGATGGAGAAAAAGATAACTAGTGACAGGACAATTGGAGGATAGTGAAAAATGGATTGCAAACAAAGAAACCTGATGGAAGAAATGCTGGAGGACCTAAAAGATGTGTTGAGCATTGATATAGAAAAAAAGAATGAAGAAGCAGATAATGTTAGTATTAATCAAGAATGCAATAGAAGAGTTGAAGAAGGCAGTTATTTCCAAGACAAGGAAAACAAATAGATATAGGAAGTTTGATATCTATGACAGAACACCTTATCTGTATTGGATATTAATGTAACATTCTCTGGCAATTAAGCAAGTAAATAAACATTTTGTTTTCACATGATATTTCGGCGATCAAACACTCTGTCGCCATCTTCAAGTGAAGACAAAAGATGGTGTTGAAGAGTTTGAGTGCTAAAACATGGCATTCAGTTGATTAACCAAGAACATTACATTTATTAAGAAGTGAGAATTGCCGAGCCTTCATTTGTCCACTGAGCCTGAGGAAGCTCTAGCAGTCACAGTTAGTCTGAAGATAGAAGACCTGTCACAGAAAAAATGGAGCGAGTTCAAACATTAGTAGACAGCACCTTGAGTCTACAAAATTCCTTGTAAATATGACACATCTAATATAAGGCAAACCTTAAGGGCAGTAGATGAAAGATGCAAACAACACATTAGACATTTTAAACTTGGACAAAAAGAAAAATCTACTATAGTCGAACATGTCATTGACAATGAGCACGAGCCATGCTACGACAAAATGACACGCCTTTGTTATGCAAATAACTTTTTGGACAGTGCTGTGAAGGAGGCTTAGATTAGGCTTAGTAATAATGTTATTAATTGTGATCAGGGCCTTAATTTAAACTAAACACGGAAGCCAGTAATTGGATTATTACAAGTCACGCGGGATTGAGCCATTTAGGGCATAGAAGTGACGCGATCATGATGTTAGCAAGTGAGCAGGGCCCAACGAGACCGCCCCTCAACACGCTTTCCCCTCTGCTCCCAGCTGTTAGCCCTATATAATAGACTGCCGTGCAGCAGACTTCAGTGATGTTAAGCGGGGCTTGACAATGGAAGCAGTGCAAGCTTCCAAAACATTGCCAGACAACTCAATTTTGAGAATACTTGAAACCCGAGAAGGTTTAATACAGCATTGCCACCATGAGAATGTACATAGTTATCTATGAGTAGACGGCGATTTTTATGATGCTGTTCCCTACACAACCATTTTCCCCTTTCATGTAACCGCCTACTTTAGCCCTCTACAAATTTCAACTTTAAATTCTTTCAGGATTTTTGGTAAATTATTCACCATCTCTCTTGGTAATTTATTCCAATCCCTGGCACCCTCACCTAACAAAGAAAATCTTCCAGTACCCTTATGCCTGAAATCAAATGCTAGTGTGTAGTCATGGTAATCTTTTCCCTCTCCTAATTCTTCCATCAATATCTTCCCTTGCCTCATCACCATTATACACCTAGCACACTCCCATGACTCACTTTATCCTCTTCCTATCTTCCAAAGAATCCCAAAGCCTAAAAGGATCCCAATTCATAATGGGAGCCAATCATTTCCAAAAGTTTGACAAAGAGTTTAGAGAAAGCAGGAACGAGACACAAAAATAGTAGTTTACCACCACACATCCCTCCAAGAGTTGCACGAGGGAAGTAGAAAGGCTGTGCTGAATGTACTATAACAGTAAACACACCAGCTGATCAGCAAGTAAGAATGAAGAAACTGGAGAAAAACCTGAACAATAAAGTGGACAAGCCAAAAGAGAGATATGACTGCAGGATAAGAGTGCAAAAGCTTAAAACAGGCATCCCTATACAACAGAATTCACATGAAAAATCAAGTAGTATAAATTCCAAGATAATATTTTTCATTATTAAATAAGGTCTATATTTCACGGTGCATACCCCACAACAGAATGCATTCTATTTAAAACATTCAGAAAAATAACAAATTAGGACTGTGGAAGACATCTAATACGTTATCTTTTTCTTATGGCTTTCCGCCTCATTGATTTTAAGGTCTTTAGAGGTGGGAAAGGACTGGGGGCATGGAATACAAAGGATTTCGGCCATGGACTTCTGAAGTAACCATGGAATGCTTTCAGGAAAACATGGAAAACTGAAATCTTGATGGCCAGATAGGGATTCAAACCTGTGTCCTCCCAAATGTGAGGCCAAATATGTTATCACAAGTTGCATAAGAAGTGAGTGAACAAATGATGTTCTGGTGAGAAATTTGATGTCATTGAGGTAAGATTTGTAATCTATACATATAGTAAAACTGAAACTGCGAAAACGTCTGTACACTTAAGAAATTTATTAAAAAATAGTTGGGCCTATTAGTAAGAGTTTACAGAGAAGGAAATGTCTGTCTGCAAGTTCAGATGAACATAATTCATGCAAAAAACTACTGTTGTGATTGAGATAGTGTTAACATACAGTCCACAAACCCTTGGGCGAAGTAGGGTATATTTCATTCTGTTGTTAAAAAGCTGAGAAATTTAACAAAGTGGTATCAATTTTTTATTGACCCAATTCATGCAAGAACTACTGGTCAGATTTTGATTTACAGCCAGTGGATCTGCAGGTAAAATAGAATATGTTTCATTTTGATGAGACATGGAAAAGCTTACATATTTAAGATAATTTTTCATTGCATGTGAGTAACAAATTCCACTGTTTGGATTTTGATGACTTTTTTTATTAATGTACAATTCCATGGACCCATGGGTAAAAAAGGGTTTAATTTTGATGTTGTAAAGCTGTGAAATTTAACAAATCTATTTTTTTTTTTTTTTTTGCTGAACACAATTTACACAACAACTACTGATTAAATTTTGAATTAATGTATAGCTTGCTGTCCCACAGGTAAAACAGGATAAGTATCATTGTCACATGATATCAAAGGGTTCAAGAGAAATTTAATATAACTTTTCCATGAATATGATTTACGTAAAACTAGTAGTCAGAATCTGGCAGGGGTTTTGATTTATGTGCAGCCTTTTGCTCCATGGGTAAAATAGAGTAGTTAAATTCCATTTCAAAGTTGAAATGTTTATTGTGATTTCACTAATGAGCAGCTTTGTATTATTTGTAGGAATAAAATTACAGTTTGTTGTGGGGGCCTTTCATGCAAAAATGTTCAGTGAACTACAGAGGCTGTGAATCATGTAGCTCTTGATCATATTGGTTTAACAATCCACACAAAGTTGCAGGTAACAGATAGTTAGATAAATATGATATCTGAATTGTGGTAAGTGCAAAAATGATAATCATATTTTTCAATTTCATCTCATAAAATTTCAAAGGAAATTTTGGAGACAAAATGGTCTGGCGAGAGGAGGGGGCAGGGGAAAATGTGAGGTAATTGGGTTACATCCATTTCCCTTCTATATATTTTTTTAAGCTATTTTGATGATAATGTTTACATTTTTAAGTTTGTTGGAAGGATGTTGAGACACTGTAGATGACAGACAAAATCATGCAAATGTGAACTGTATGGGGTGAGCAGATAACAGTGGATTAATACGGAAAAAGTTGTATGTGATAAGTTTCTAGTTGCCAAAATTAATGACGATCTTTGAAAAGTATTTGTTAAAGACTAATTTGGACACACACATGGCTTTAACTGAAATTATGAATAATTGTGGAGCGAGAAGTAATCCAAAGAATAGAATTGGGCATGTGAATTGTGTAAAGTGTGGTTAGTATCATTGTTTTTTTGATGATATACACGATGAATCAAATGTACCAAAAATAGAACTTGTTTTAACAAATACATTACATTATTTAAAGCAAATATTGAAGAAAGTCTTACTGGAATCAAGTCATAATTGGCGACAACAGCTCATCAAAATGTCGATATATCAAGTCATTGTGCTCAACTAGATAAAAGTCGGTGAAATTTAATCCAAGTTGGTGACTTTTGGATGTGGTGCAAAAAAATCAAAGGTGCAATAGCTAAGGATATTATTGCCAAAGCAACTGAGAGGAAATTTGCAGAAAAAATTATGAGTCTCTATAATGTTCTGCAGTTTAATACACAGGTTGGAAGTGTAAATTAAGTGACAATCACGAGCTTCTAGTTAAGGTTATGCTGCCTGAATCAGCCGACATTCTTTCCATCTTCAAATTACACAGGATTTGCCATCCAGTACATGGAAAACCTGTTTGTTGCTGATCAATATACTGTCAGTAACTAATGCAAGGTGTTTACTTAAAGCTTAAACTGTTGGTACGGGTAACCACAAAATTCTTTTCAAATCGGACTTGGCCAGGGAGTAGCGAAACCACCCAAAGAATCTCCGAGCTGAATTAGATGCCTTGAATAAAAATGTTGATACTAATATAACTATCAAGTATGTCAATGGAATTCCTAGGATAGTTAAAGTGTCTGCATTTTGTTTCCCCAAGGAGAAGCACACTTTCAAACAGAACTTACTGTATTATCAGATCATCATAGGGCTCAGAACCAAGCTAAAGTACTTTCTAGTTTCATCTGCATGCTGTCACTGTGATGTGTTATATATTACTGACTCGTGGCTCCACTCAACAATATTGGATGGTGAAATAGTTGGTAGCAACTATATTTTTAGTAAGGTTAAAGATCTGAGCACTACCAATTATAAGCATGGTAGATGTGTATTCATCACAGTCAAACATAACTGTTGAACCACTGATGGCAGTTTGGAGCAAGATTTGGATGTCACATTATTATAAGACGTGTGTGTGTGTGTGTGTGTGTGTGTATACTATATCTCACACAGATATTTACTTAAGACACTTGACTGCTGTTACTTATGTTAAAAATAAATAACTTAATAATAAACTACTGGCCTTTGGTGACAACAATCTTTGTGGCAGTGTGCCACAGCTAGATTGTTAATCCCTGCTGAATGAGAAATTTATTCTCGTTGGCTGTCTCCAACACAATATAGTCCACAACAGTGGCCAGATTCTGGACTTAAGCTTCAGTGACATTGTCACTGTTATTAACAAAACACTCCCAATTGTTGACGAGGACAAATAACACCCAGCACTGTCTGCTCATTTTAAATTCTGTTCTAACATAAAACAAAATGATACTTCTTCACATACATTCAAAGGTGCTAACTATATGGCCTTGAATAATTATTTCCTTTGAGTAAATTGGATTGATCTATACAAAATAGACAATATTGGTAAGATGAAGTGGTTCTATGATATTTTATATTAAGGAATACCCGAGTTTTTCCCAGTAAATAAATAAAAAAAGAGATTATCCGTGCTAGTTCTCCAGTGAATTCATACTTGCTATTAACCAAAAGAAAATAACACATAGGAACTTCAAAATGAATAAAACGCACATTAATTATTTAATTTTTAGCAAACTCAGGTCATAGCATAAAAAATTAAGTGCATATTGTTCAAAACTATTTAGATAAGGTTGAAAATGGCTTGAAAAGTAATACAAGAAAATTCTGGAGCTTTCTAAAGAATAAATGACATAGTGATGTTGATATTCCATCAACCATGGCCTGGGATTATACATCTTCAAATAATGGCAATGAGGTCATTAATCTGTTTGCATCCTTTTTCAAAATATTTACAAAATGCTATCTGACAGACCACTTGACCCTGCTGCTGATCTAGAAGAGATTAGAAAACATAAAAAAAAAACTCCAGGCACACAAATCGTTAAGTTTGAAGTTCACTTTGATGAGGTTTATCATCAATTGTCCTCACTAAACATTAGTAAAGTTGCTGGACCTGACAGAATACCATTTTTAGAAACTGTGTAGTGGGTCTAAATCTCTGGATTCATCAAAATTACCTTACGTCAGACCCATCCACAACTCTGGAGATACACCAAATGTGGCTAACTATAGGCAAATAAGTATCCAGTGAACACTTGCAAAATGTTCGGAGTAAATAATCTTAGGACACTTGATATTTGCCTTCAAAAAATATTACAAAAATATTATAGCTGGCAGACCATATAGTTTCTTTGGCAGTAGATTGCAACCACCAATTTGTATGGGTATGTTAACTACATATTAAATTCACTGAGCAGAGGTAAGGAAGTACATGCACTTTGTACAGACTTCAGCAAGGCTTTTAATATAGTGGACCATTTTATTTTATTTTGTAATATATTGTTACACAATTACAAACATCAAATTGTACTAGACCAAAACTTGGCCACATCATAGAGTCTTGCTAAAGTCTATGGTGTCAGATCTAAAGCACTGGAATGGTTGCGTTTTTTTATCTGCTTAATGTCTATCTAACAGTGAGGTCTTTAGCGACGGGAAAGGATGGGGGGCAAGGAATGGGAAGGAACTCTGCCATGGCCTTTTTGAGGAAGCATCCCGGCAGTTGCCTGGAGTGATTTGGGAAACCATGGAAAACCCAAATCTGGATGCCCAGATGGGGATTCGAACCGCCGTCCCGAATGAGAGGGCAGAACGCTAGCCTTTACACTACCACACTCGGTGGAATGGTTGCACTTGTAACTCTCCAACATGCGTATGCAGGTACAAGTAACTGGTCACCTATCAAACGGGTCATCATGGGTGTCCCAAACAGTTCACATCTAGGTTCAATCCTATAGGGGGTGATCTGTGGCAGATCTGATGGAAGAGTACAATTCCGGTGCTTTCAGAAGTGTTTCAGAGCACAAGAATCGCAATACTACCATAGAACACTCCCTATCCTGCTTTACACAGCAGGCAAGCCTCTCACCTCCATGTTCTGTGATGTGGTGTGGGTGTCCACCATATTGTTGCTTACTCATGGTTTCACCATCCTTCAAAAACTTTCCATAGATGCTCACTACAGTAACATGCGAACAGCTGACCAACCTCTTCATTTCTGAGATGCTTGTTCCCACGTGCCGTGCCCACAAACCGCTGGCCTGTGATTTAAGGGAATTTCATGACCTGTGCATAGAAATCTAGAGTCAGATACCACTGAAAGCCTACCAAGGACTTGTAGAATCCAGGCTATGCTGAATCGCTGCTGTATTGTGTTCGAAAGGTGGACCAATATGCTAGCAAGTAGGTGGTCATAATGTTTTGGCTGATCAGTGTATAATATAATGCAATAACCTTTTATTTGATTTAAGAAATTATCTTCAGTTTTTCTGTAAACTTATTTATATAATATTCAACTATAATGCCAACTGCTGTGAAAGTTATTGCAAGTATGATGGTGATGGTGGAAGAAAAAGCTGTTTTATTTACATCTGAATTCTGACAAGAGTCTTATCCCAGAGCTGCTTCTCTCTAGATCCTAGGTTTTAAAAGTTTCAGAGTGAGAGGACCAGAGTGTTGCTGTGTAAAAATCATCCGAGGGGACCAGTAGGTATTGTCACATGTTTATTTCCTTATCCCTTAAATAAGTAATTTGAAAGCCCTTATTTCAATTCATTTTTGCCTCTCACAGTATTGCAGACAGCAGTGAGCTCAGATCCCAAACACGATGTGATATCGGAGCTATGTAGCCACATTATTATCATGCCATGCAGCCAGAGTCACAGCTACACAACCGCCTGGAATAACATCTTCCAACTGAAAGCTGCCGTTTCTAAGTGCATGGAACTCAAAACAGATGAAGCCCAGTGTACCATTGCACACAATAACACTGAGAATTCTAATGTCAGCAGGGAAACCACTCTGCTAGAGTTTCTTCTACTACTTTAATGTATAGCTGTACCTACCAGCCAATTAGAACAACCCTTTTACTCATGCAGCCTTGACCTCTTAGTTAGTCAATTAGGAAAGTTAATCATCCCATCCACATACCATTAGCTTTCCTGAAGGCAGAGAGTAGTATTACATGTCAATCCACCACTATCCTTTGAGTCTGACATATTTTCCAGGGACTACCAACAGTCACTTGAAGGTACTTTAGCCCACTGTGTGCAAATATTACAGAATTTTTTCCAATTTCATGTCACAGGTTTTATAGTTCCTAAGCTATTAGCTTATCATTAATGGGTTATTATTATTATTATTATTATTTGTGATTATTCCCCTTTAGGGGAGCTATTGAAATTGAAATCATGATTTAATCTTCAGCTGTTTTTCCCCTTTTCTTCCCAAAATCACTTCAACCTCTCTGAGTGCTCTCTCTTCCGTTTATGTATCCATTCCTTTCCAGGTTATCGTGTTCTTTGCTCAAAATTAGCATTTATGATCTTCTTATGACACTCAATGCAGTCTTCAAGATTTTCTCTGTTGACCCATTGTAGGTCCCTCTGGACCTCTTTCAACCATTTTGTACTGCATTTACTCTTTGTTATGATGTCAAGTAATTTCTTTGTTATTTTAGTGTTTTCCATCCTGTAGATGTGAGTTTAGAGAGTGCTCGATGTTTTCTGATTTCTTCTGTTATTGTGTTGATCTTTTGATAGAGTTCATTCCGTGGCCTCTTCATCCAAATGCAGTTTCTATTTATTGCCTTATATATCTCCTCAGAATTTTTCGTTCCTGTTTTTCTATTTCTTTAATTTTGGAATAACCATCAATTACTGAAATGCATTTCTTGTTGTAGTAGTTACTGTAGGCCCTTTGAAACTTGGCGACTCTTTGTTCATTGGCGATTCGGTTTAGTCCTGAGGATTGTATAATTTTGCCCAGATATTTAAAATGGGCGACTTTCGTAATTAAGGGAGATTTATTTTCTGGTCGTCTTTCCAAATACTGGTTTTTATCATAAGATATTTGCAATCGGGCTCTTTTTTTTTTTTTTTTTTTTTGCTATTTCATGTAGTTTTTTCACTGCGTGAATCGCTTCAGTTCTGTTCTCTGTGATTATTGCAATATCGTCTGCAAATGCAAGGCACTTAAGTCTAATTCGGTTTTCTTTCTTGATACCAATTTGGATGCCTTTCACATGAGGTTCCCATTCCCCGATAATCTTTTCCAGAACCATACTGAAGAGGATTGGTGATAGTCCATCCCCCTGTCGGACTCCAGTTTTAATTTCGAAGGGCTCCGAGACTTCGCCCATGAATTTCACTTTGGACGTTGTTCCTGTAAGTGTCTGCTCTAATATGTTTTGGGTCTCAACTTTACAAATCGAGTCATACACCTGTGATCTCAACTGAGATCACCACAAAAACCAAATCTCAACTTGAACGCATGATGGAAGAAACAATGATAGCATCACTACCCCAGGCACCAGCCAATAGGCTGGATTCACCTGATCATCGGATTCTGGGGGATTAGGGACACCATGCGTAGAAGAATCGGAGCTTTTCAAAAACTCTTCAATATTATTATTATTATTATTATTTATTTACTTATGGTATGCCACTATTAACATGTTTATACACCATCCATACTTAATAATTAGTCAATGTCTTATGAAGTGTATATGATCAGTATAGAGAAGTATGACAGAATTATGCAAATGTTACCAATACCTCTGTAGCAGATTTTAAAAATTTAGTAGTTAGATGCAGAACATTAGTGTGTTACAAGTCAGCCTCCTTGAGCGGCTGTCCTGGGTGGGAAAGAGTGGAACGTGAAACCAAGTACTCAGTTACTTGAATGCCTCATTCAAGGTCACAAAGCCAGCAGTTTAGCATGGGAGACGCAGTCAGTAAAGTACTGGAATCTTCTGGAAAAGCCATTTCCAATGGGCCAATTAGAGGCCCACATGCACACTGCATGACGTGAGCTAGCCAACACCTCACTATGGAGTGACAGAGCAGAGAGCAGTTCTGTACCGGCTCTCATCGCAGTGGTTTTCTGAAGACCACACAGTGAAGTTGCCACTCCTTAGTCAGATGATTTAGGCAGTATTAGAAAATACTTCACCATCATACCCATCCCTTCATACGCTCAAGGGCAAGGCTTGTACTGAACCTCCCATTATTTTATCCAGCCATTTGGCTATAGTAAAAAAAGCAAAAATTGTGTCTGCACGTATTTATGCTGTACCAGCTATCTGTAACATTCCACTTGTTGTTTTGTCAAGATCAGGAATAAATGCCTGTCAATCTCATCTCTGGAGTTCATTGCCACCATAGGAAGCAGACAGAAAACCCCTCAAGTAATTTAAAGTTAATTAACCATTGCTCAGTTTGCAGTCGACAAAATCCATCATGGCGTATATTCAATCATGCTTTCCATCACTTGTGCAAGGTAAAATTTCCAGTTTGCTACCAAAAGTTACGCAGTTCCGACCCAATCAACTCCAAAATGGCTTCTACCAAAAAAAAAAAAAACTTTCTACAACTCCTTATATAAGCTCGTGATTTCCTTGTGCGTCACATGACTTGCTGAAAATAATGCCCTAGAATTTCCTCTCCCCTCGGATTCAGCTTTTAACAGGATTTAGGACCCAAAATTCTAAGCACTTTTCCCCTAGTAGTAGTTCCTCAAAAAGTTAACAGATTAGCCGTAATTAATTTTCTTCTGAAATCATGTGCCACCGTGACGTCACCAGCAACATCTTTGAGTTTTGGTGGATACCTGTTGTTCAAAATAACTGCCATTGCCAAACTTCACGAAACCCATATATTTTTTTTAATTGTGTCAAAAGTAAAATTTGTATCCCGAAATAAAAATTTGCCTAATGTCCCTTATTCTTGGATACATGTTTTAAAAGTATCCCCAACCATGTACGGTGTCTAGTTTAACTGTAAAAAAATTATTTGTGTTTTCAGCATATGTTTAGAGATGCAGTGTTATTTTAGAATTACTGTCCCACTTTATCCTCTGCTCCAAACTGCTTTAAAAGTTTACAATGTTGTTCGGAAAGGATGAAAGTTAAGAAAAATGTGTTGTTTATGTAAAAAATGTGTTTAAAAGTGTCGATTATAATTTTCGGAAGTTGCCAGTTAATTAAAATTTAGTGTTTTACTACGATAAACTGAGTATTACGCATGAAATGCTACCGAATTCTGTTTCTATGAATTTATTATTATTTTAAACATTCTTTACCATGTTGAAAAGTGTGTGGAAATATTGATTTTATCTCGAAATCAAAATTGACAATTAACAAGCTGGATTAGGACTGATTTCACAAATTTCGGTAAGTCTAAAGATTACTTACTGTTCTTAAATGTTTGCTTATGGCTATCATTATATGTTTAATTACTTTTCTGTCTTTAAGATGCTTTATATTCGGAGTTAGCTGTGGTATCTCTTACTGCACGACTTCAAACCCCCATATCTGTGGCAATGAGGTTAACAATTTTGCAATCTTTAGGGTGTTTACTCCCTCCCCACTATGCTATCTTTCAAAAAGTGTAGAATTTACTGAAATTTTAGGAGTCTTACACGTGTGTACCTTGAATATTAGAGTGTTCTAAAGTTCTCAGTTGCCATCATTTTGATACCCTCAAAAATGGAAAAGGTAGGTTAACTAAATAAAATTCTCTGCTTCTAATTTAAAGTTCAAAATATCACTGTATTCTTGAGAAAAATTTTACAAGTTCGAACAATCTGTAAGCAATCGGAAATAGTCACCAAATAATTTGACTGCAGGTTATGATAAGCGAATCAGACCAGACCAACATTCATTACTGAATAATTGTCACATGAAGATGTTTGAAAATATTCCACCACACTCCACGAAATCTCTAAGATTGCTGCCCACATGCTTTCACTTCTGCCTTCTAGCGCTAAGCGCTCCCGGACTGACACACGTTCTGCTCCAGTGATTTCCAGTGACAGCTAACAGCTAGTCCCTGTTTCTCCTATAAGTAACCTAAGCATGTCAGTCGGCATTCTTCTGCACCAGCAAGCCATGTGGCTCCCCGAAGTGTGAAAAAGACGTGTAATTACGTGTCTTATTGTGCCATACTTACAACTTAAGTTACTCAGCAAATTCCTATTGATCTGTAATTTTGGCAGTAGCTAGGTTGATTAAAAAGTGTTAATTTAAACCCTTATGAAAATTTTCGTAGCATTAATACTTTGACCATTAAAAAAATATTTTCTGTTTAATTCAAAAACATTTCTAGCTCCCACAGTGTTGAAGCTACGAACACTTTCAGTTTACTTTTAATTTACTGCTCTTTAGTTTGGTACTAAGAACATCTGTTTACTATTTTCTAACAGGTTAAACCAATAATTTTGTGCAATCGTTAATTTTGAATCTGTATATAACTACCCGACTTCTGTGAAACATGTTTAACATGATTCTATGTGATCTTATTTGTAAATTGTGTAAATTTGAAGTTGCTACCCAACTTCTTTGATTTATTATGAATTTTGTAAAATCCTCCACATCAATGCTGTCTGTCTAGCCATCCTGCCATTGTATTCTTGCCGCCAAAAATCTTTAAAAAATTTACTTTCTCTTGTCTTGACCCAACTACTTCATGAATTTAAATGAAACGTGCTGAAAACTGTATTTGACTAAGCTTTATTTGGAATACAGTTTTCTCAACTGAATTTACTTATTTTCTCAACTGGTTGTTTTTACCTTTTCCAATGTGTTCAAAGTTTTTACAAATTGCTCAAAAATCGACCTTTAAACTTGACTGACCCTTTCCAAACTTTAATATGTTATGTAAGGCAATATTACGCTTCTTTCATGCAATAAACTGACTTTCTATCTTTTAAATCATGCCTTCTAGAATTTTAACACATGAAATTGTCTCTTAAGTTTACATACAGACTTCTAACTTTTAATGCTTTCAAATTCTTTAGTAGGATTTTCTTACTAAAAGATTTCTATCATCCTTTTACTAGTTATAGTTCTAAATGTCTCTAGAAATGAAGGCAATGTTTACTTTTATGAAATATTCTGAAACCAAATATCAGATATGGTAATATTATGTTCTGACTTTCTATAGCTGTTTAACTTGATTTCTGACTTGAATTGGCTACGTAAATAATTCTAAAACTGATGTGCCGTGCTATTTAATTGAGCCGGCTGTTCTATGAATAAATTTCACTACGTAGTTTGCAAAATTTTAGGTTAGCTTGCAGTAACTGACGAAAACAATTAACAGAGATATTATTTAAAACAATTATTTTTTGGCCATATTTAAAACAAAACTACAAATTTCTTCTAAAGTAATACACACTAAGTATGAAAACCTGTTTGTGGATACTGAAATAAGTGTTAAAGCCACGGCATTGTCTGAAGAAATGTTAATTTTTTCTTCTACATTGGAAGTCTAACAATATGCTAGTTTGGTGTGTGTGTGTGTGTGTGTGTGTGTGTGTGTGTGTGTGTGTGTGTGTGTTGAGCCATGAAAATAATTATGGCTATGTTGCGCAAACCGCGACATCCACTTTTATAGCGCTGACTGTACACCAACACGTAGTTACTCTGAATGCCGCTAGGTAGCATAACCATCGACAGAGTTTAGTTACTCTGATTGCTGCTACGTAGGAAAACTGTAATGATAGGAACTGTGTCCAGGCAGTGTAGACTGCAATTTTACAAAATTTATATGGGTACGAAATGAAGCGACCTGTGGACGTAAGATACATCATTTGGCTGGAAACGGCTACCCAATTTTAAGAGGCGAAAGGTTAAAATTGTAGTCAGTCTAAAATTCATTCATACTGCAACAATATGGAATTAGATATTTTAACTTAATGGAGTTGAGAATGTTCTCTGTGGTTTTGCTGAACATGGTTCTTCTGTGGTTGCAAATTTTGTCTGCTATTTTGCAAAATGTGGTTCTTCTGGATAATGTTTCTACATTAAGACTTCAGTTTGCTTTTTTGGTGAAAAATTTGTGGCTCTGAAAAGAACCGTTTTTGTAGGTGTTTGCTGATAGGTGCAAAAGGTTGAGGAAATACTAAACCGGAAACAGATATTTGATGAAGAATGATTTGGTTGGCTGGCGTAAATGATTACACAAAAGGGTATTGCTCCCAAAGACATAATATAAAATTTGGGAAGACGTGCCTGCCTTAATCCAATGTGGTTTCACCACATAAACTCCTCCATATAAGTGGGAAACAGTTCTTCAGAAGTTCCATACTGAAATTTTAGCTTGCGTTTCACTCTTGACCAGAGACTTTCAACTCCTTGTGTGTGTACTTCAGAACTGTCTGGATCCACAAGTACACAAATCCACTGATTACTTTATCCAATGTTCTATATATTTTTTAATTTTCTATTTTAATTTAACTTTCTACAGTCTTTGTAAACTATCCGCTAACTGATGGCTCACGTTACATTAAAAATATAATGCAAATAATATCTCTCTCACGGCTTCCTTCACCTTTCTATTTATATATATTTTTTAAGTTAACATTCTTCTTTCAAAACTTAAAAATATAATTACGTTATATTAAAGGCAAATAATGTCCATCTGATGGCTTGCTTGATTCAGTACATGGTTACATTACATAGCGAAATGCAAATAATGTCTATCTCACAGTTTTCTTGATTCAATCCTAGTGGCATTCACAGTAACTAGATACATTGGTGTACAGTCTGGTTACATGGGCGCTATAACAGTTGACGTCGCGGTATGCGCAACATAGCCAAAACATTCTTTTCACCTGTGTAAACATAACAATGAATTTATGAATATGACAAATATGGCAGTTTTTTGGAAGACTGCTATAAAACTGGATAGAAGTTTTCTTAATAAACTGAGAAAACTACCCACTTATTAAGGGAGTTAGAAACAAAGGCTTATTGCGATCCTACATTGCATTTAATGTGAAGCTATTGGAAAATTTAAAATGAAATTATGTGTAATGTAAATCATAGCAATGGCAGCCTGATCTCAATGATTTAGAACAGCAGTTCCCAACCTTTATTGGTACACGACCCCACTTTAAAGTAAAAAAAAAAATTTTCATGACCCACCTAATATGAGAGTCTATCTAATATCAGAATGGGAACTGTTGTATGACCTCGATACACTATAGGAGTGGGAGAGGGGTTGTTCAGGGGTTGCCACAACAATTGCGTGATTGCTGCCACTGCTATATCTCACAACGAGGTTATTGCACAATACCTGCTGACTGTTAAGGAAAACTTTTTTTTCTCTCAAAAAGTTTTAATTAAGCTAATAGCTTTCATGTTTATTGCTCTTGTAAAATATCATGTTATATCTTTTAAATAGATGAAATAAAAAATATATTTTTGTGGCAAAAATCTCTATTATTCCACGACCCACCAAAACACATACCGCGGACCGCTGATTTAGAATAAGAAATGAATTACCACAATGTTGATAAGAAAGGTAAACAGTATTTTTCAAAATAAACATAATTGTATAATTTTTATGGATATATTCATGGGTAGAAAATGAATGAAAAGAGTGAGAACCACTTCAAATATTGTTACCAACCAGATTTTTTTTAATGGAATAAAGATGAAAAACTGAAGAAGTTAATAGTACCTGACAAATCTAGATGGAAGTAGTAGGCCTGAGAAAAAAAAAATCTCTTCAACAGTCCTATCTCAATTACTTGGTAGAAATCAAACAGAAATTTGAAAAAAAAATGTGTGTTTATTTAATGCGAAAACTGAATAAATTCTGTAACTGAACGAACTGGTGGAAAGATATCACAAGTGTGTGAATGTATTAATTCAGCAGACTAGGTACAACCATAAGTGAAGGAGTTAGAATCTAACATCTGATAATATAATTATAATTCCATATGGTCCCAATGACCTGGTGACAGGGTTTCTATTGGCTGCACATTCTGCCCGTCATAGCCACCTTAACCTAAGCCAGCAATCCTACCAGGTACAGGGTACCTACAGTATAACATGGAATCCTATCCATGGAAGCGTTCTAGCTTACTTCACATTACACAGCAAGCTGCGCCAGAGTTGAATGTCAGGTTAAGTGCCTATGGAAATCCTCACCGAGACAGGGATTTGAACTGGGGACCTTTCCATCTCCAATCAGACACCTTAACTGCAGCCACCAGACCACCCTAACAACTGATTAACTACACCCTTGACAGCTGTTCTTGATGAGACTGACTCATTGTAAAGGTACTGAAAGAAAGTGTGAGTAATTTTGTCACTAGTTGAACAAATCATTATCATCATCGTCCCATCTTCAATGATGCTATTCAGGTATTTGAAGCTTTCCACTATCAGTTACTCCCCTCTTAATGCTATGCCAGAATAAAGTCTGCTCTTCTCAAGTGTTAACACTACTTCACTCATTTCATTTTTAACAACCCATAGTTCCAACCTACTATTTAACTCCCACTTTCCTATTCCATGATTTTTATTTTTAAACCATCAATTGTAATAATACAACCCATCTACTTTTGCCCCCCAAAATTTTTAAGTTCCTTCAGTGTTCCAGGTAAGATGTAAAAGAAGTAAAACATTTCCATTGGAAATGTCATGAAGTGATACTAATTTGGATAGGAAAGATAAAAAAAATGCACCAATCACTCACCAAAATTCAAGGGAGGAAGGCAGCAGCAACAAGAAACACCACAAATGTAAGAAGGGCAATATTTTGGGTTACATAATTACTCATGAAAATAGAAAAGGCTATTCTATTTCATATATGCCCCAGACAATTTTTTATAGAACAAACTATCAATATGCCCATGAGTGTTTCATTTAATCACATGCTGGAGTTTTATATCCTATAATTAAATGTAATTTAAAAAGAAAAGAGGTAGACAAGCATGAAACAAACACCATAATGTTTATACAATATTAAATTATTTTTACCTATGAAAATTACCTTTTGTTTTGACATCATCCTTTTTTATCCTCACAATATTCATTAATTTTTGTATTAATTCATGAACATGTTCACAACATTTAACAGGATTTTTTACAAAATCCAGTGCTGTATTTATGCTGATTGCATTACATGGGTTTATTTTTTTTCGGTCTTCTTTTGTAAATTCCGCATCTTGTTGCATAAGTTCATGCAACCGTGCTTTGGCCCTGATAATAAGGGAAAAATTAGGATTAAAATTTTCATTCCCATAAAAAAAAACCATTTTCACAGCAATATATAGGATTAGTAAAAATGACTGTTAGCATTTTTTGACTACGATTGTTTCAAAGATGGTTATGAATCTCTCAAAATTTTGTTCTGTATTGGCCACCATCCATCAGCTGCATTTTTTGTTACTAGGAGTCCGAACAAGATTTATGAAGGATCCACCCCCTGACAATTCCATTTGTAGATGATATGCAAAGTGGGCATCCTTCAGTGTCAGAAGTGAATGTGAAACAAATTGGAGAAATTTCTGTTTTTAACACAGCCCTTGGAAATCAAATACACAAGCTAGCAGGAACTGGGAATACCACAGTAACAACGAAACCTCATAGCTCCAGAATAATTCAACCTTTAACACCTGAAAATCAACATCAAAATTTGGCTTTTTGCAGCACACTCAACAAAGAATGAAAGATGACATTTTCATAACAAACTATTTTGTTAGTGATGAAAACACTAACACAATGTATGAATTATACTGAACAAACATCACCAGCAACATGCAACATTGTGTGGAAAGAAAAATGGATTACCATGCAGCTGAAGCGCCAACGATCATATGTAATAACTGTATACTGGCTTCACCAATGTTAAAAACTAAAAAGGAATTTTTTTCCATCAGATTATTCTTGTATTAAAAAAACCATTCACATGTGACCCACATTATTCTATTTTTTTCTCCCAGCATTAACAAAGTGAGATACTTTCACACTAGTCTTGTGTAGTTTGCGAATGAACTAGTTCAGAAGAGCACTCCCACGAGCAAACTATGCGAACTAGTTCCCAGATCTCTCGCTCCTTAGTTCGTTCTATCCTTTCCCGAACACCGACTTTTGTTTTAGTTTATTATCTAAAAGGTAACACAGTTCGCTGTGGACACATTTCACTGAAGAGACAGATATTAAAAAAAAAAAATGTAACTGTTAAACATTAATAATTATTGCAGAAGTCAAAAAACAGAAATTTAACTTGGAATGTGAAAACAAAACACACTTTGATCCCATTAACACTTAAAAGACAACTATCAGTAACCACAACTATTATAACAAAGAAGAGAGCGCGTGAAGTAGCGCTAGCAAAGCGAGCGAACGAGCTGTCTTTCTGGAATTCCAGAGCGGAGCGACCTAGTTCGCGAACTAAACACAGCGCTACCACTCGCGAACTAAACTTAGAGGCACCGTTCGCGCTCCCGGTCGCGAACTATCACCATTCGCCGCTAGGATTACCAAAATTTTTTTATTTAATGGTAGAATGTTTTTTTTAGAATAATCTATAAAAATATAGTACACATCAAAAATATAATATTTTACGAAAGAGTAGAAAAGGACAAAGGATATGTTTTTTTACTATTTTATTTTTTAAGCTATATTTTTTTGCACTTTTGACTCTTTAACAATTTTCTGTCTACAGTAAAACTGTAATATGGTTTATCGCTTTCAGTTGTTAAATTAATGTCGATCAAAAGCTCATTTTTACTAATGAAATACTGCTCTTACTTTTACCTAGATTTCGTGTAAAATTGTTATTTCAGAGTAAAGTTTGTTCACTTTGATACTCATTTTTTCTCATAAATTTAGAACCTCTAATATTGTCTCACAGCCATCAAATGAAACCTCGTGTTTTAAATTTAATTTTTGGATTTTCTATAGCCAATTGCTTTCATTAAAATCGAACTATTTACTAAGATACTCCAGACTTTTATCAACGAATACTAGAGCATTATTTTTAATATTATCACTTTCTGTGGAGAATTTGGCTTCTAAAGGCTTTTTCTTGTTTTCTTAACCAAAGAAACAGTATCTTTTACATTTTTCTAGTGCCGATTTTAAAGCTTACATAATACAATACTAATCTCAGTCTGTTGGTTAACAGATTTGTGAAAATTATGTAAAGAAATGACTTGCGAAATTCAAAAAGATTTTAACTTTTGTGTCTTCATCAGTTTCATTCGTCGCCAAAATATTGTGAATGTGTGTTGGATTATCCTCCCCTACACTAATAAAAAAAATAGCTCAATGACTTCCAATTTACAGGAAATTTACGCACTTTCGTTACTGTTACCACTTTCTCATTCGAGGGTCACTGTCATTTTTATATGTCTAATTGTTACGTATCACATTGGAAGTATTACTGTTACTTTTCATAATAATATAGGTAATATTGTTTCTGTCACATAGTAATTAACTTGTAGCCAATAGTAGAATTATATTTTGTTCATGATTTCCAAAACTATATTTAAATAAAAAAAGCCCATTACTTAAAAACGGGTATTTTAATTCATCAAAATAAACGCATTTATAATATTTTATAAGTAATGTTGTGTTGTTGTTGGGGTTTAAAAGCGCGTCGACGGCGGGATCATTAGTGCCTTTTATAAGTAATGTTTCTTCCATGAACTATTAAATAAATCCATTTAAAAATTAATATTCTACAAATGCATGTAAAATAAATAGTAAAAACAGCACAGATATTCAGTTTACCCATTTGTGCAAAGGACAATGAGCACTTTGGTTTATCGGCAGCCACTGATCATGCTAATTTCATTTGAAAGGGCTATTATTAAGAAATAACTTTTGTTAAGAAGGTCATATTAAATTCCATTTAGAAACCACAAAAAATGATTATGTCCTAATAAAACTGACATAACAAACAAAATAGCGCGTACAGTAGCGGTAGCAAGGCGAGCGAACGATCTGTTTCTCTGAATTCGAGACGCGAACTAACGAACTAAAAGAGCGAACTAGTTCGCGAGGGAGCTGCGAACTAAACTGAGCGCTCTTCTTTGTGAACTATAATGCGCAAGTCTATTTCACACAATCACAAAAAAAATTCTATAAATGATTTTATGTTCTTCAAACCCTCAGATACATTATTTAATAAAGAATATACAGCACATCCATGAATGAGTCTTTCTAGAATATAAACTAAGAAGCAGTTAAGAAAATAACAGCATGTAACACACATCATTCAGTGACAACATTTTTCAAAGAAAAATTGGAATACGCGAAATTAAGAACAGTGTCATGAATGATTTATTCGTTTCTTTTATAACTAATGGTTTATGGCTGTGTAGTATATTCCATCAGGGAATAGACTCAGCAGCAGGAATTAATTATAGATATAAGTGAAAATTATGTGATTCAAAACATTAATAATACATTGTCATACAACACAATTTAATATTCCTATTTATTTTTGTTGCAGACTAAACTAATAGTCAGTACACTTACATATTTTGGTATTTGCTTGATTCACAATCATTGTCTAAGAGACCGTTTGTATTTGCACTCTTCACCATTTGGACTAATATAGGTGTCAATTCACCCTCTAGAGCCAACAAACCCTTGGCAAAAGCAGCAGCTGTCATCTGAACCCTTCCTTCATCAGAAGCATAAATTTTTAGGTCATGACGAAATGTAGAATGCAGCCGCAGTAATCCAAGACCCTGGGTACCAGCATATTCACCTTTAACAGGGGTATTTCAAAATAATGTAATTCATCTGGAGTGACATTGTAATAAAAATCTAAGCTACAAAGTAAGATAAGTATTAAAACAATATAAATAAAAGCTTAAAACATGTTAATAAACTTTTTTAATTCCCTTTTTATTCTTTGCTTACAGCTTTAAATCTCATCAACATCTAGGTCATTACAGGCATAAAAGGTTGGGGACAAGGAATTGGAAGGAATTTGGCCATGGCCTTTTGAAGGAAGCATCCTGGCATGCACATGGTATGATTTGGGGAAACCATGGAAAAACCAAATCGGGATGTCCGGACGGGTATTCAATTCCGTGTCCTCCCAAATTCAAGGCTATTAAATTTCCTTTATAGTCGCCAAGGAACATCGTCATCATCATTCGAACATTTCTACTTTTGGAGGCTTTCTGGAACATCCTTTTCCAAAGGCTATGGATATGTTGAAAGCATGGTTTCATCTAGTGCCAGCTATTTAGGCCTGACAGTGTTTTAATGACAAGGAAGCTGTGTTGCCATCTGTCTCTGAAATGAATAACTTGTGTTACATGTTCTCAGTGTATTTCTGTTTGGAAAATGTGTAGTTTACAAGTCAAATTTTGAGGACCATACCAGCATTTACCAAGGGGATTGTAGGAAGTTGTCTAAAAACTGGACAGTATGTGGCGCCCAGGATTTGAACCTCCCTCATCCAGTGTAATGATGCTTTTAACCTATGCAGCCACATTGGTGGGTGTTTGACAATAAATGGCAGTGAATTTCAAATTTATGTAATGAAGTATTTTACTCCAATAATTAATCAATTAAAAACAATTTGTGTAAAAATATTCAAATGTGTGTAAATACCAGAACTGAAGTATTTTAAAAAATGTATACAAATCTTACTTCACTAAATAAACAGATATTACATTAGCTACATTTTGTTGACTAACATTATTAAAAATGTTAAAAAATTCAAAAATTTTGAAAACTTGATTATATTAGCAGAATTTATCTGGATCAACAAAAGCTTAAATAGTTTATTGTACCACATGTTCCAGAAAGTATTGATAACTAGTTTACATTATCATTAATTTCCGCTAATTGAAACAAACAATAACTGCCAGGGCCAGTTTAAGGCTACCGCAAGGACCACAGTCGCGGGGGGCCCCAAGCTTGAGGGGAACCCGTTATGAACCCCTTCAAAATTTGTCCTTACTTACGAACAATTTTCCTGCTACAGTAAATAATCTACAAATTTAGAATGTTAACAAGCTGCGTTCACAATAGTCCTAGTGTCCCATAAACAGGACAGATTTGATGAATACCGCGATTGTCAGTCTTCTCTCGAACCAACAGTCTTTCCATTTCTCTTCCAGTTGGTTTCTGGCTCTTAGGAAATACCAGAAACATTTGATGTCACTGACATGCGCAATATGCCTTTCTGCTACTGTACGAAGTTTTGGTCTAGGTGAAAGAAATGAGCAAGGTATCAGGTTGCTAGGATTTTGTGGTGAACACACTATTTAAGCAAGAAATACAATATATACACCTGACAAAATCCAAGAGATAATATCAGCTAGATTATATTAGGGTCAAACAGAGATTCAAGAATCATGTTCCAAAGTATACCCATGATCTGATATTGAGTCTGCCCACATTCTAACAGCTATGAATTGTAGTCTGAAAGTAAAGAGAATAAAGAAGCAACACAAGCAGAACAAATATTCAAACAATTTAACACAAGAGAAAAATTTGCAGAGATGGTTGACATGAGTCTAAGAAATAACTCTGAAAGGAATTTAGCTGAGGACGAATAGAATGCAAGAGAATTAATCAAAGCTGGTAAAGAAACATTAAGCTTTAGGAAACCAGAAAATCTTGAACCACAGAAGAATGTTCTGTTAGCAGAACGGACTGAGGATACTGAGAAGTTACTGAATGTCATGAATAAAATACTTGAGGAACATTTTGAACTAAATATAAACCAGGAAGAATGACAAAAATGATGAAATGTAGCAGAAATGATAGCAATAATAGTACATTAAATATAAAAATAGGATTGAATGAAATAGGAGAAGTAAGTGAATTCTGTTACTTAGGAAGTAACTACAACTGATGGCTCAAACAGAAACCATTTTAAAAGCAGAATAGCACTAGCAAAATAGTGAAAAGAGCATCCTTGAAAAAATAAATCTTTTAGTTCCGAATACTAACCTAGGACTAAGAAAGAACTCTATGTGTGGAACACAGCACTGTATGGTAGTGAAGTATAGACTTTAGGCATACCAGAAAGTAGTAAAATTGAAGCATTTGGAACGTGGTATTATAGAAGGATAAAAGTAATTAAATGAACAGGTAACACATGAAAGGAACATGTTTTGGAATTGATGGGTGAGGAAAAAAGTATATGGAAGAGTATTACAGAAAGAAGAGACAGTTATGGTGAGTCATATTTTAAGGCGTGCAGGATTGGTAAATTTGTTAGTGGAAGGAATAATCAAAAAGAACTGCAGAGGAAGACAGAGATTAGGATACAAAAAGTAGATAACTGAGGACATAGGTTGTAAGGGGTACATTAGGAAGAGTCCCAAAAGCAGAGGAATACCATTACATAGAAGCCAATATCAAGAATAAAAGAGAAACACACTGATTGGGTTAGTCGAATAGTATAGTCCCACTTGATAGAGTAAAGTATTATTTATCAAATAAATAGAAATTGGATAAGAGATAAGTAAGTATAGGGAGGAGGCGTGTAGATAAAGGTTTAGAAAAAATTTATTAGTAGTGATGAATAGTTGGGAGTCACTGTACTTTGTAATATGTAGATGAGTTGTGACCTAAACACCAGACTCATGTCCGTAAGTTAAGGGATCTTCAGGATCCATAGAAAAACACAGGGTGTGGTGATAATATAACAAGGGCCCTGGCAACAACTTGACTTGTCACACAGTGCTACTGATACAAACTATACTGGAAAACCAGATAGGGTCAGTGGGTGACAATGACCATGTGATGCGCCCATACACTGGTGGCATACAGAATGTCAATAAGGGGTGTGATGACTTCCCACGGCAATTTGGGATACTGCGGATTGGGCCGTCCAGCGTGGCTTACGGTAATGCATGCCACTGCTGGACAAGTGCTCGTTGGAGGCCAACAATGGTCCTTACAGTGGTGTTAGTGCTGCATTCCTTCATCATAGAGCATTCTGTTCATGATGAATCAGATTTAGAACCAAGAGCAAGCTGGCCACTCTGGATGTGTGATGTCTTCATATTGCAGGTACTCGTCCACCATATAAAAAAAAACTGCTCACAATGCTTCAGAATGTTACTCCTATATACAGCGACCATCAAAATATCACTAGGAAAACATGCAACAGGGTACGTGCTCTTAACATAATGCAGACCCAGACAAAAACAATGGCTCCACCATATTGGTGCCTTTCCATAATATTGGAAGAGTAGTAATGTGCCCCATGTGTATTTTAGATGAACAGATTGTGTGAGTCACTCTCCAGGCTAAATCACAACACATCTCTGAAAAGTCTGCTACCCCAATTACAGTGGGCAGGATGCCACATTCAATGAGCCATTTCACGCATTTTCGGGAGGAGAAAGCATCTAGCGGGTCACTGAGAATACAGATCAACTTCTCGAAGCTGACAACACACTGCCATAGAGAAATGTGTGGCCAAGTGGATGCTGTGAGGTGGATGTCTTAGGGCAATTTAAGTAAGATGATAATCCTGACATTTGATTGTAGATGTGATCAACATTACCTGTATTGCCATTGAATGTTTCCTCCATACCGGAATCTTCTCCATAGACATGAAATATTGCTATGGGCAACATGTAACCCCTGGCACTTACTGTGGCTGGCTGATGATTAGACCAGGTGTAATGTCAGCCAGATGTGTTCTCTGTGTCTTCCTGCTTCCCTAAAACTCAAATAGCCTATGCCAAGTGCACAATACATGCAGTCAGCATAACTGCATCTAAGACCTTTGCCTACATGGACTGTTTCCAGCACACTAAGCCGTCTCATACTGATTTACCAGGTTTATCACATGTTTGTGTGAAATGCAGCCACAGTTTAGTCCATATGTTATCACATGTTGTGATGATTTCTCATGCATCTAGAAAATTCCTTAACTTATAATCATGAGTGTATAAAATATCAATTTTTGTAAAAAGTTAGAGCACTAAGATTTCTCTGGAGCAGTTCAGTGCCAGTTTAACTCTCGAGTTGGGGCAAAAATTGATTAAAACTTGTTAATAAGAAATGATAGGGGAAATAACCCATCATTTGCCACAGATGAAGGCAGGATGGCTAGATGAATACAAAAACATGAACACACTTCACATTATTTCGGTTTTCTTAAAAGTAATAAAGTGTTTTTATAATGTAAAAGAGAACTTCTGATGCATTTCTAGGAGTTATTTACATACTTCTGAAGGATTTTTGGAAACTCTAAGGAATTTATAAACTTGTTTGAGTTGTGCAACAGTTTTGAGTTAGAATGTGTTAGGCTGATTGGTGTATATATCCAAGAACCTATAATCTTTGTGTCTCTTGATCTGAGTTTTAAGTGGTGGTGGCTGTGGAAATAATATGTGGTGAAATTATTAAACCTAACAATCAACTAAAAATATTATTCTTCTTATTTCATAGCCTAGTGATTCTTCAGCATAAAGGTGGTTGGCCATTTCAAGTAAGTGCCTTGCAGTAAATCATAACAACAAATAACTTAGGAACTTATTATTTAGATTATTGTTCATCCATATCAATCCCACTAAAGCAAATCCCCACTGAAGACAGACATGTTAAGTGCAACAAACCATTCTGTCTTAAAACAAAGTGTTTTAAATTCCTGCATTTACTGAAGAGAAGGAAATGAGAATGTACCAGGGAAGTGAATCTATCAATCAGCTATAAAACCTTGTTAAGTCCCTAATCTGAGTATGGTAGGAAGATATAGCACCAACAGTGCTGGTATCTAATACTGGAGCTGGAAGGTGGTGTTAAGAATGGCAGCTAGATTCACCTGTGACAACTGCTGCAGACCAAATATGTAAGGAATTGGACTGGGAGATGTTAGGAGAAATACGATCAGCGGCTTTATAGAAGGCATAATTTCACAATGATGCATGGTTAGAGATTAGAGGAAGAATTATGTATCATGTGAAAATGACGAATATTATCATAAAGTAGAACTTTATTTTTAAGCATAGAGTGGCGAAAAGGTTTTACTTTGTAGCTGTAGAAATTATAGATGTGAATAATTTAATGAAGGAGGTCCCAACATGAAAACAGTGAAAGAATTAGAAAAGCATCTCTATCATAAGCAGGTGGCTAGAAAAATTTCCAGTGGAGCAGCAGGTTGTAAGAACCTTAGAATTTTGGCAAATTCTAGTTTTGCTTAGGCTGGACTTAGAAATTTTGAGAAATAGTAGTTGTCAACTTAAAGGAATTTTCCTGTAATCTTTCCCACAGGGACAATTCGCTATAAAAATAATTTTAAAGTGTATTTGTCATATCGTGAAATGTTTATTTTAGGAGATATTCTGCTTTGTTCATGTTTTGAAACACACGATCAGAAAAGTAAAAATTCTAAGATTTGTAATATCTTTAAATCGAGTAAAGCGACAGCTGAACTTTTATCACCAGCTATAGTCAGCATTGTTCTGGATATTTTGGCAGTAAAATTAAATAATTTGGCAAAGTTTAATTAGCGATTTTAATTAAGAGAAAATAATAAGCTTTTTAACTAAAAGGAATATTAATTTGAAATTTATGTCAGTAGATAGCTCTAATTAAGACGATTATGAATATATAATGGTTTTAGTAAAAAGTTTTAGCTTTTGTCTGGTATTTAAGTTTTTGAAGATAGATTGTCATTGATTGTCGCTGTAATCCCCTACTTCAGAGATATGTATCACCACGCAGAAATTAAATAAAACTTTAAAACTAATCACTCTAAATTTCCCACAAAACTGCCGTTGGACTTTTAGTAGACAAGTCTAGACATTGTAAAAGTTTAAACATTTTTAATAATCTGGATCGTCAAATAAATTACACACACTTTTGGTCTCGCGGAAGCAAAAAGTTGTGATACGGCTGTGACGTCATTGGTTTGTCCAATTGCTATATAAACTCGTGCTTACATGTGACCGGGTCTTTCATTTGATTTCGTCTTGTCTGTATCCTGGGAGCATTATGTGAGTTAGCCTGAGCAAGTTTTGTAAAAGTTGATGCTACCGAGTCGGCCATGTTGGTACTTTGGTGTGATAGCCTGCGAGGATAACTGTTAACATGAACTTATAAATTTACAAAAGGGGTTCGGTCAGTAAAATTTCTCTCCACAATCTGCAATATTTTGGAAAAGACTGTTCGATTTGCCTACTCAACTGTTAAATGCAAATTTTAGTAAATGTGACTTTGAAAATAAAACTTTGAATTTTCTGGAAGTGTACTTTTGTGATTTAGTAGTTATCTTGGAACCTTTTCTATATTTGTGGTTAGAAACAGATCTAGTAGAGGTTTTGTTAGGCTACATGGTCAAATTCAAATTATTTTATGAAAATTGCACAGAACTTTCCATCCACGTGATCTGTTAGTTAAGTCACCAAGGCGATATTATAACCCCGGTGTCAGCCTTGGGTCTTACAAGGTCCATCTCTCATATTAATTATAGGTAACAATTGAAAGGAAAGAAATGCCGTAAGGCAATATTTACATGGAAAAGAAAGGGAAAATACACCCAACACTCACTAAAGTTGACGGGAAGAGGGCAGCAACACAAAAAAAAACACATAACACAGAAAACACAATATTTTAACACGAGTCTTAGTCATGTGAGGCGAGACATATGGCAGGGGCAGTGGCGGATCCAGGGGGCTGAAGCCAATCCCAAAAGCACCAAGGTCATCCCCGACGACACCGATTTTGGGGACCTTTCCCTTTTTTTTTTTTTTTTTTTTTTTGCTATACTGATTTTATAAGGGCGGCATTCTGGAAAAATGTGAGATTTCTCTACTCGCCCGAGTCAAGCCCCCCCCCCCCCAAACGAAACAAGCCAAATCCTAGCCCCCCCCAAACCAAAATCCTGGATCCGCCATGGGGAGGGGGGAAAGATGTGGTCACATCCCAGCCCGCCAGATGAATGTGGCGGGCTGGGATGTGATCACATATTTCCCCCTGCCACATGTCTCGCCTCACATGACAGACTCATGTTGAAATATTGAGTTTTCTGTGTTGTGTGTTTTTTTTGTGTTGCGGCCCTCCTCCCTTCAACTTTAGTGAGTGTTTGGTGTATTTTCCCTTTCTTTTCCATGTCTCTTATTAATTATTGCAATATACTAGCAGGTTTGTACATGTTTTTCATAAACTATCCATTTCAAAAGAGAAATCAATTTCTGGTATCAATTTTTAATGACGGTTACTCATTCAAGTTTCACAGCTCAATGAGCCATTCTCTTAAATCAGTATGTAGCTGATTATCATAACACAAAAAGGAGTTAAGTTTAAGAAAATAGGATAACAAGATAGAATAGTAGGAATGTGGATCAGGTCCTACAGTATAATTTCTTTCTTCCTCATCTTTCGGAGGGAGTATGCAAAGGTGGGGGAGGGGTTGAAGAAGCAACACAATGAATGGAGAAAGTTGCTTGCAGCAATATACAGGATTCTGATTGTATGATCTAAATTTACTAAAGACTATTTCCAAATTCAGGATATCACTAAAGCACTTTCATGACCCAGTGAAATTGTGATGAATTAAAACAAATTCACAAAGCATTTCTGCATAAAAGGTGTTTGTTGTGTTAGGTGGTATAAATCATTTATAGCAATAAAATGTAAACAATATACCAGAAATAACTAGCCAGTATAATATATTAATTCATGCAATGTCATAGGGAGTGCAATTAACTCATATTCTGCCAGCTTCAAAGTTAGTATCAAATTAAGATGTAAAAATGTACAGTATAAGTAAGTTCTATATCTACATCCCAACATATGACAAATGGTTAATGACACAGATAATTCTCTTTTCTAATTTAGTAACAAACAAATGTAAGCAACTAAAAATTACCTGAAATATTAGAATTTCTGTAAAAGTGTTATATTTTCACTACAGTATTACTCAACCAAGTGAAGAATGGTCCTGGTTTAAATAAGAATTAGAAGTTTGTAGTAGTGTAATGTGGATGCATAAAAATAGATTTTCTCTTCCACCCAAGACCACCCTTAGCTTGATTATGATATCAGCCTGTTAAGTAAACTCATAATGATAGCTGGGAGATACGAACCACTCAGATGTCTACCTTGTCCTCCAGGGTACATACAGCGGAAGATCCTCCCAAGTTCCTCTGCCTGTATACGACCTGCAGGTGTCAGTTCACCTCCCCATTTCAGGATCAAGACAAGGGAGGGTTCTTTGGGTGCATCTACAATTGAGGAGGAAAATATTTAAAATGGTGATACAATAAGATTAAACTATTTTTTTCCATTTTCTTATAGTCTGTACATATCAGGTATTTTGAATGTTAACATAATACCAAACAGACACCTTGGCAAAATATAGAATAATATTCTATTTTTAAAAAAATCAAATAAAACACAGCAAAAAAAAAGGTTATCATCTAGCTTTTGACTCCTTTTGCAAGCTCCATTTAAGTTGAAATGAATTTCTATTCACTAAAACACCTAACACTACTATGTTTCTTTACATAAAACAATTTAGAAAAATACCATCATCTGAGCTTGAGCCTCGAGGCCTTCCCTTTGGTTGATATTTCATTTGAACTTTGCGGTTGATACCAGAGAAATGCCCATACCTAGAAAGAGAAAGAAGAATCTGAGTCAGAGATCACTTTATTTTACAGAAAATATATTAAAGGCTAAGAAAACTTCTTTCCTGAATAAGTTTTATAATTAAACTATTCTAGCATCCGTTATGGGTTCAAATATGTTTCTATGGGAAGGCAAGCAATTAATGGGCATGAGGCCTTATTGCTATAATTTAAATACAGTAACTGTAGTTGTTCTTATTACCGATTTCAGTTATTTGGCAAGTATGTAGTATATATAAACACAAATTATGAGGCATTTGCCCAAAACCACTCTTCAACAATGGGGGATAAAGTGAGCACAGAAAAATCAGTCTCTTCTAAAATCTCAACAATTTTATGTGCTTGTGGTGTAATGTCAGTTTCATTGTCCTTTCAATGCACTGATACATAAATAATAACTATGAACTATAGTGGCAATGATTCATATTCCATATATAATTCCTCCACATTTTTGTGTTTTTGTGTTAACCTGTAAATTTCAAATTCATGACGAAACTGGTTTTGTGTAATGCATGTCTATGTAAAAATCCCATTTTTCATTATGTAAATCATCATTATTTGTCTACTTTATTTTATCTTTTTATTTTGCGTATGATGCGATATGACATTTACAACACAACAACAACAACTATTATAAAGTAATCATTGAACAACCTTTTTTCAAAATAAACACACACATACACACAGTTTGGCAGACAATGCCTGCAGCCAGCCACTAAGACAGGATCGCCAGTCACAACCAATACAATATGACACCGAGGCACTCCAGACTACCAGGAAAGGCACGCAGTGGACAATCCTGCAACATGGTTTGACAAACCTCACTGCAGTCACAGTATGGAGAATCTGCCCAGCCTCATGTGCGGAGAGTTGAAGCAGTTCTTCCTGTACCACATCTTATATGGTTTAATTTGCACCAAACTGACTGTGGCAAGTTGAATCCTGATAGTTTTGAGCAGGAATTCGTAATTTTCACTATGCCTTGTGGTGTTGATGATGCCCATTCTGCTGTCCAGCTATCTGTAGGGCTGAAGGAGTTAGATGACAGCAGTCTTACAGGCAGGGCGACGTGATATTCCCTAATATCTCCACGGATGGGAAGAGCCTTGTTGTTCAGAATTCTTGACCATAGTTTGATTAGGACCTTTAGCCTTCTGATGTGTGGTGGTGGGATGTTGCTGAGCACCAGCAGCCATTGAATAGATGTAGATAAAAATGAGCCAGTTATGAGGCACATTGTTTGGCAAAGCTGAACGTCCACCACCTGGGTGTGAGAGCTATTAAGCCACATGCTGGAGCAGTATTCAGCTTTGGAGTAAACCAAGGCTAGGGCTGTTGTTCCTAAAGTATTCACATCAGCTCTCCATACAGTTCCTGCCAGTAGCTGAAGTAATTTTTTCTGACTTTTAAGCTTGGCAGCTGTATTCTGAAGGTGCCTTTTGTAAATTGGGGACCTGTCTATAGTGATACCTAGGTAATTTGGGGTACCGTTGCACTTCAGCATCTGGTCTCTGAAGAATATATTTGGCTGGTAGTTCATTATTTTGTTGCTCATGACCTGCCAGACACAGTCTCTCACAAATTTGTTTGTGCTGATGACATTATTTGTCTGTTAACTTATTATGGTTTTATAATACATTATCTTTCATCTAGGCCTAATTTTGACTTGGTTACTCCTTTAATTTCAAAGCAGAATATTTTTGGTTATTAAAATTTCATATTTCAAATTGGTCTACTAACCTGAATTTTGTATTCAAGTTTATTTATATGCTGACAATCCATTGCCATGGATACATTTCTTGTATTTATTCAAATAAAGGCCTCTTTATTGTTAGCTCAAACTCTATTGTTCCCACATGTTCTTTGACTGAAACACCACCTGTAACACATCTTAGAATTTCGCATAACGAAATTAGTTGCTGAGATAGCGGGTTCAGTTGAAGTATATGGGACCATCCGTTTAAATTCATTTTTATAGTTAACTTTGATAATATTTCCCAGTAATATGTCCAAAATAAGCATTTGTTCAAGAGTTCACAGTAAATTCAATAGTTAAATTCATTTAAACAGCTGTTCAGAAACTTGACCTCAGATTTGAATATGTAGTATTTGACTTTCATTTAGTTTCACTAAATCAAGATATTTCGTTAGTTTAAAAGATGTTTAGGTAAATAGATAGCCAGAAGATGATTAATTTTGCTGTTGAAAGATCTTACTTAGAGTCTGAATATGTTTAAAAGTGATTTGCCGGTTTAGAATTTTATCACGCAATTTTCCACTCCAAACTCGAAGTATTTAGCTATCAGAAAAACAGTTAAGAAGTTGAGTGATAGACAGAAAGCATCATAATTTCGATTTAAATAACATATTAAAATTTTAGAAAGTTCCATGCAGCCTAAAGATCGTTGAATATAATTTGATATAGCCAGACATGGGATTTAGGTAAAAGTTCGATATTTCAGTCTTTTTCGGGGATTAATGAATAGAAATTATATTCAGAGTAAAGTTTGTTTAAAAAAAAAGACTTCTGAAAAAGATTTATTTCAAAATATTAAACGCATTTAATAGTAATAAAATAAAATGGGTTTTGGCGCGAGTAAGCGTTTGTACAAGATGATGCAATTGATCGACATTCGCCGGGGGTGATATTTATAAAAATTCATAATAAATCAGGGAATGAACTTAGAGATACCAAATTTTTACAGTAATAGTTTTTCATTAGGGAAATTTGTTTAGAGGTATTTTCAAGTTGATATTCGAAATATTTCAAGACATTAAATTTTATTTTCGAGTTTTAGACCACTTTCAAAAATAGGTAAAATTCTTTATTTAACATCGGAGTATAGATGAGCAATAGGAGAGTAGAATCAAATTTATTTCAGCTAAATAGGAGCAATATTTCGGAAGTTATGGCAATCGCATCTTTACGACTCTTTTCTGGCTAAACTATTAAAGTTACAAAAATTTTTATAATAACTTAATTTGACGTTTGTAATATCCTCTTGCTACTATCAAAATTTCAGAAAGCTAGGATTATTTTTACTGTCATGATCAAATTAGATTTCGCAACATTTGTCCGAAACTGATCAGCTATCACATCAAATCCCTGGGAAAGTCGTGACAAGGAAATTCTCACGGTCCGAGAAGAGGCGATCCTATATATATATCCCCTCCATAGCCTAAGCACGGGCACTCTAGAAGCAGCAGTTGGTCAATGTAGACGCATTGTGTAGTAAGGTGGCCAGCTCTGGGCTCGTGGCGCGGCAAAAGTTTAGTTTGTTTAACAACGGTAGAAACTTTGTCATCATGGGAGTAGCTTTAATTGAAAAATCTCATGTAGCTAAGAAGTAGTGGTAGCGTGGGGTTTCGGTCGTGCCCGAATGGTCAGTCGAATCTGTAAATTAAATTTGGAAAGGTTGTCTGATAGCCTGTGCAGTGCATTTTGAAGAATATATCCATCTTAGCAGAAGTGAACTTTCATCATTGAAACTATCACCTTTTCCTTAGTTTCTGGTCAAAACTACGGTGGCGAATGTGTTAAGAACTTAGTCAGTACTGAAATTCATTAGGTTTGCACGATCAAAGTTAAGATGACAGTTTTGTGCACCAACCCCAGCACAAGCTTAGTTTCTTACACACCCAACTGTTTCATGAACCTCGTGCACTATTACTTTCAGAAAACGGAATTGTAGCTATAAATAAAATTCTTTGCTTACACTTTCCTTGTATTAAAATGCATACTTTCAATCATAGTATCTACAAAAATATTTGTACCACTCTGAATTCGGCCTTTGGCTTAACTTACCATGTTATAAATCAACTTTAACTTTATGCAATCTGACTGCAACGTTAAAATCTTTGCTTGCTGCTGCTGCTGCTTTTCTTCGGGTGTTAGTAAGCTTTTACTATGTTATGAAATCTAGTAATTATGTTGCTTCTCTCTGTTTTAATTGCTATATGGAAACATTTTATATGGAAGAAACTTCATATAATTAGAACTAAAGTAATGGAACTGTTATTGTAGAAAAATCATTATATAAACCACATAGTCCCCACCTAATTGAAGCATTCTGTCACCAATTTTAGTCTGCTATTCATTTAAAGATAAAATTTAAAGAGGTGATGACTGTGACAAAGATTTGACATGTTAGTATGTTGCTCTAAGCAGAAAGTCACCATTTCAACCAACTCAAAATATCTATGATATCACTTTACATCAAACCAACAAACCTCCACTAGCTCCATTTTGAAAACTATTTTCTTACCTACACTAATGCACATACCAGCAATTCAAATTAAAGATACATGATTTGAGGAAAAGCCACTGATATGATATTCTCAAAAATCTCTAAAGAACTCATTTGCAACTGTCGCCAAGTACAAATCATTAACAAATGAAAGTGTCCTCTCACATCATAACCAATATCACACAGAAACAAATAGATATTATCTGAAAGAATTCGAAGTCCTCTAGTCTTGACATGAAATTTCTCCAGCCTTATAAATAAACTAACTGGAAGGTAGATGTGTTAGGAAAAAATATTTCAACACATTACCAGAAATAAAATTTCTAAAAATCGCTTATCACATCAGAATTTCTGTGCGTAAAAAATCAATCTCCTTAAAATAGCCAACTTCAGTTTTCCTCCAATAACAAATCACGCCATGAAACTGCTTTAATGATGTAATTACTTGGTTTCTGAAGTTATATAACTGTGACAATATTTCAGAAAGGATGTTTGAAAATGCAGTTTTTGTGTGGGTGTCAAATCACACCTTTCCCATCATTTTTTTTTTAAACCATGCAACACTGGCTTACTTATTTTCTCATATAGAGTAATTTATTTCAATTTGTTTATTTAAAAACTGTGTACAACCCCTTGGACAAAAACAGCAATTCTCATGATTACCTCTTTACAGTAAAACAAAGGTATGTTGTTGTTGGGGCTGAAGGGCACGTCGACGACGGGGTCATTAGCACCCAAACAATATCCGGCTAAGCAATGGGGCTTAAAATTTACAGTATTACAGTCTGTATGGCCGACTGTATGGGGTCGGCCACACAGATGGAAAATATAAATAAAATACTAAAATGTTGGCTGTAAAGTGGCCATTAAAAATAAGAACTTCACAAACCCTGTCTGGTTGGCTGTAAAGAGGCCAAGCAGATATAAAAGCTTAAAACTAATAGTATGACAAAAAAGAAGCTATGTACATGGTTGAGTGGATGTAAAATGGCCACTCATCCCCCTGAATGTTGTTGTTTTTGTGGCTTTAGGGTGCATCGACGGCCAAGTCATTGGCACCCTAACAATGACCAGCTAATAAGTTGGCTAAAAAATATACTAAAATACCATCTGTATGGTTGACTGTAAAGGGGTTGGCCATACAGACAGCAAATAAAATAATTCACAAAAATAAGATGTGGCTTAAAAGGGGCCACCAGGACCAAAGACCGTACAGCACCTGGATGGCTGCAAAGGGCCAAAGAGGTTCACAAAAGCATTAAAAACACTACATGTCTCGCTGGTCAGTGACACAGGAATTATAACAATATAAAAAATTAAAACAATGCACATGGATAGGTGGCTGTAAAGAGGCCATCCTATCTGTTTAGTTTCACCTGCCCCGGTTTGGGTGGGTCTTCGATCACTGCCTCACTGCCTGCTGAGGAACGGGGCCAGGCTCGTCCACCAGCATTTCTTTTTCTTCTGGCTCCGAAGAGACAAATGACTCTGACTCAATTGACTCCTCTGTCAACTGCCTGTTCTTCTCCTTCTTCTACTTCTTCACCCCTTTTCCCTTCTTCTTCCTACTACTTGGTAGTCTGGGAGGGGACGAAGAGGGGGATTTCACAAAGTGGGTCGGGTCCGTCCATCTAAACTTAGAGCCACGGATCTTCGGTCACCTCCATTCACACTTGTAGCAGTTGGCAATGCTACCACAGTGACAGCACATGGTGGTATTGGAGGTGGCATTAGTTTCGCTATTGGATCCTGTTTCACTGCTGCTGGTGTGGTCGAGGACGCAGAAGTGTTGCTACCAACATCCGCGGTCTTAGATGTTGCGACCTTAGCGGATTTTGCACCGCATTTGCACTGACATGAGCACATTGTGTTTATGCTCATATCTGCAACAGTCGTCTGGGTAGCAACACTCTGTTTCCTGACGGGAGTTGAAGCCATCTTAGCAAAGCTAGTTCCGAAAATAGGAGCGGCGAGCGTCTTGGCCTTCTTCTTCGCTTCTGTGTAAGGTATCCGCTCTTTGGTCTTCAACTCCTGTATCTTGCGCTCTTCAAGATACACTAGACACTCCCTGCTCCAGGCGGGGTGCAAAACCGGAGCAGTTGACTCAAGCCTGTGGGAGCGTACAACTAACACCCAGCTCATGAGCGCCCTTCCCGCAATTACCACAGGTTGGATTTCCTTTTACATGACGCCATCGTATGTCCAAACCGCTGACACTGGAAACAGCGTGTCGTGTCCGGAACATACGGATGGACATTCAAATTAATGTACCCCGCTTTGATGTTCTTTGGCAGTACTGGAGTGTCAAACGTCAGGACGAAAGTGGCAGTCTTTTCAAGACTGCCATTTATCCTCAGTGTTGTCTAATGCACCTCGATCACTTTTTTGATCTTCCCACTCCTTAACGAGTTCCTCGGTAGCTATGTCAATAATATCCCTAAAGGTGACAATGCCTTTGCTGCTGTTCAGGGATTTGTGGAGTTCACATGTAACGGCGAACTCCCCGAGCTTCTCACAGTTAAGGAGTTGGGTAGTTTGCTTACTGGAGGTTGTTTCCAGCAGCAGCGTCCCTTTCCTCAGCTTTTTTTATGGAATTCAGGGTCGCTACCAGACCCTCTAAACCCTTAGAAATATAAAATGGTGAAACTTTTCAAAAGTTCCTTCCACTCCTTGCATTACTATAAAAGCATTTGCGAGCGAACAAACTTTTCTTTTACAATTACTTTCCAAAGTGGGGGGGGGGGGGCTCTCGACCCTCACTCGCTTCTTAGAAGTGGGTGTATTGAGATTAGTCTGCGGCACACCCGTACCGCAGGGTTTTTTGGCTTTATTGTGAGCCTTAATTTTGGTCCCACAAGTATAACCAATATAAAAGGAAATGCTCATACAACAGGGGTGCGCAGGTGCTCCTGAGGTTGCACACTAGCGAGTGATCTCCCTCATCACCCATTCACCTCCTCAGCACGTGTCTGACCTTGAGGTTGAAGGGTTTTTTATAGAGTTTTGTTCCGTCCTCACAATCCGTGCGATGAAGCTAAGATCCCCGTTCTCCTAAGCACACAACGTTCCACCGTCATGCCCTACGGTGGTTTTTGAAGCATGGTAAGAGTTTACGGTGTGGGAAACTTGCGGTGCTCACAAGTTTCCAGCTCGGGTACCGCGGGTTCGCCAAAGCCGTACCTGGCATTTAAGTACCAAGCCCCTGCGGGGACAAAAGTCATATTTTTTTCCAATTTAACTAGCAAAAACTAGGAAACTAAACCCTGCAAAACTGAGAACTAACAGAGTTATGGTGCAATAAAAAAATCCAATAAGAAGGGTGTTAATGTACTTGCAGCTCTGCAGATGCAATGCTGCATAAAGCAAGAGTTGAGCTGGGAGAAGGATGGATTCCTGTGATGGTTGACCTTAACAAACAAATCTGAGAATGTAAGGTCACTACTTACCAGGAAAAATGGTTTCCAAGACCATTTTTACAATTAAAAACTGTAAGGATGAAACTGGACAAATCACATATCCAATAATGATTTTCTTATTTTATAAACGTCAACACGTCAACTGAAGACCTGCCACAACCTAGCCATCCTTCAGAAAACAGAACTGAAGTTCAACAGGCTATTAATGAAGATAAATGAAAATTGATTAATCAGTTTCTAAAGAAACAAATTTGTTAATCTGTCATGGTGTATCTGCCAGTGCATTCTAAGTGAAAATTTGTAAATACAACAATGCTCTGCCCCACAATGCCAATGTTTCTTGGAAAAGAATATGATTATTGTATCCCCATCACACTTACTCACTGGACCTTTCTACATGTGGTTTTCATTCCTAAAGATCAAGAAAGTTCTAAAATCGAAGTGACTTAGTGACATGGATGAAATGAAAGAAAATTCACTGAATGCCCTAAATAGTACACCAGATCAAAAGTTCCAAAAACTGTATCAAACAGTGAGTGAAAATTGGGACAAGAGCATAGACAATACTTTGAAGGAGTCAAAAGTATTTAACGCTGTGTTTCAGTAAAACCAATAAAAAATAATTCTGGATATTTCTGGGTATCCACAGACCAGCGCGAAGATTTTTAAGCATTGGGTAAGCATTCTTAGGAACCCACCCACACTCCCCCAAAAAGTTTTTACTCTACACTTTGGTTTTTTGGATAAAGTCAGAAAATTTTAAAGCAAAAATGTTCAAAATCATTGGTGCAGACTTTAAAACTTGTGTTTGGTTTCTATTCAGCTAAGCACCCATGCCAGTAGGCCCGTTTCGGCAGTTCCAGCCTGGCGTACTTTTATTCCACTTATCTCCCCTTCCTAATGCTGGTCCAGGGTACCCCTTTATATAATTGGTAAATAGAAGTGATTCTGGATGTGCCTATGCTACCACTGAGAACTTCTGACAAACTAACTAGGAAATGAAGCTCCTTGGCAGAGAAATGTTCTTTAACTGAAGGTATATGGAGTGAATTTTGTACAGCATTTCCCATGCAGATAGGTCCTGGTGTATACAATAACCGAAGCTGACTTTTATGTCTTTCCATAAGCCAATATTTGGCAGCAGAATGAGGGGTTCAATGGGAGGGGATCAAAGGGTGGGGTGGGGATAGTACCAATCCACAGGAACCTACTACCCATAGTTTCAATGTTTCTGGTATTTAACCAAAATTCATGAATGAGATTTGCCAAAGCGGTAAGATCCTTTAGCTGTGAACCAAGTACTGTTCCAATTTATAATATTGTCATACAAACAAATCTCTCTGCCTTAATAGATTATGACAAGCTGCTATATGACCCACCCAGTGTACAAAAGAAAGAATACCTCTGCATTCAATAGTTAATACTACTGGACACCCAAAATAAAAGCTAAAAATAAACAGTAAAGTCACTTGTCCAAATGTCAGAATATGTAATGATTGCAACATGAATTCTGTACAATTTGTATAAATATTGCTATCCTTAAGTCAAACTTACAAGTCAGGGATATTGGTATCCTCCTACCCTTTTCATATTTAACCACATTCCCACCAAAACTGACTACACACCAATTCAATGAACACTTTCAACTATAAGCATAACCTAACTATCTTCAACAGTACTAGCATTAGAAGATTATTAGAGTTACAATACAATTTGCTTTCCCGGCAGTAAATCTAAAAGTAGCGAATTAAAACATATTCCCTTCTAATCATCCATCAACAATACCTTCACTGTGTGGTATAGCAAGAAGAATTCACAGAATGCCTAACTATGCCACCCTATTTTCAAATATTCCAGCAGGGATATACTTAAGACGTGAAGAATTATGGTGTCTTATACCCCAGGATATGGTAGAAATAAGAAAACCACATTAAAGCTTTAGTCAGAGTGTGTCAGGGAAGGACAGGCATCCTGATGACTTTCCTGAAACTTCCTAGTCTCCTTCACCAATCAGAGGAGCACAATGCTTTTTAACCTACTGAAAATGACACAAAGATGCTGACAGGTTACTGTCATAACATCAACAGTGTTTCTTCAAGAAACATGGAAACAGACCAAGCGAACAAAGGAATAGAAGAAACAAATGATGTGCCTTAAGTAACAGTATTTATTTCTTAAGCAGGTACCACATCACTGAAAATTGCAAGCACCCTGGCACTGACAAAATAAACATAATGATTTTGTAGACTTCTGTGGCAGCAACCAATCTTATCTCTGTTCTCCAGGTGGAACTGTGTTAATTTATTTAAAATTACTGTTTCAGACATCATACTATGGCTTTTATCAGAGGGATATTAAATCAATCTCAATTCCCTCAGGGAACAAAGAAATTAAAATCAGGATTTTTATCATGCTCCCCCTTTTCTTCCAAATTCTAGGATACGATGCTACCTGTTACTAGTCCCTGGGTCTGGGGGCACCTGTTTACTAAAACCTTTGCAAGCATAGTAAATGATGTATTGATAAAACATCAAGGATAATAAAAGAACAATATACAGAAAATAAATTTAGTCATCATCCGCTACACATACTTGAAAAATCCATCTTGGTTCTATATATGCCCTATTGCCAGAAATTTTTCATTTCTAGACAAGATGGACACAAAGGAAACAAATTTAAAAGCATGAAAATTGACATAGAATATGATGACGACATAAAAAAATGCAGAATCCTGAACTTAAAAAACTATTCTAAGTGCAGCAATTACAAGCTGAACATTGAAAAAACATCGCCTCCTTGCAGAAACCATCTTAGCACTGACATGGAGTGATTCTGGGAAACCATAGAAAAATATAAACTGGATTTCAGGATCAGGATTTGAACCTGCATCCTCTCAAATGCCAGACCTGAGCATTACCATTCATCTGATAGGCTCGATTAAAACATCTTCCTTCCACTTTAGTCTTCACATACTTCCAACATCTCTATTTTGGGTTCTCCTATTCCCCAACTTTCCCTTATATTCCATATAACTGCAGGAAAGAAATATCAATTTGAAAATACATAACAAATGATATGTATACCCATACTGCCCCACCAAGAATGTACCAATGGGAGAAGACCAGTGATTCATTACTGACTGAGTTTGTACCAACTTATCACAGGAAACTGCTTTGAAAAAATTCAACACACTACTAAAACAACATTTATCTGCTGAGGTGCTTTAGCTGCCCATCAAATTTATACATAACCCCATAATGGAGGAAAGGTAGCTATCAAAACATAGCTACATATCCACAACACTGGCTGAATATCTGAGAGATATTTTATGTTATGAAGGAAATATTGGGAGCAAATGAAAATGTTATCTTAAGGAATATAGTTCTTTTGCCAGTCTTGGATATAACATCCAGAGGATAGAGATAACTGGGCTTCTGGAAAGGGAGGCATATAAATGTGCAATAAATGGTGTGGACGCAGGCTAACATACACACAAGGAATGTAAGACTATATTTCAGCAACATTGTTTTTTGATGATTAACCATAACTAGCTTCTATATCATGGAAGTGCCTTAGAAAAATGTACCCAGAATTATTCTCTTTGTTATTTTATACACCCTCTCCTGTCTACAGCAAAAATAACCACACACTAGCTGCATTTATAATGTTGTTACATCAAGAAGCAATGAACCTCTGAGCCACACACATTATACACACATAAAATAACCAAACTTTACATTCAAGAAAGTTTCCCCAACAGTATAGAAAACTGATATAACACACACATTTCAAGGACACTCTTCAGTTGTTCCAGCTTCCCTTGTTTCTCTTCAATTTCTGGGTCAGCTTCTCGAAGTTCAATTTCACTCAATAAAGAACGAGCAATATCTAGTATTTCCTGGAGTTGTTTTGGTCTCTTCAATTTTACATGTCCATCTTTATATCCATCATATTTTTCAAATATTTCAAAAAACCTGTAAAAATTCACAATCACTTAGATGATGATTTCCAATAATTATACATAAATAAAGGGAGATACTTAAACAAGAATGTAAGATGTTTCTGACTTGCAGATCTGACAGAAATCCAAAATGCAAAAATGATCTATTATATGATGTGGTTAACTTACAGCTTGGTTTCTGTGGTATGAGATCAAAATGATTCTTCATAATGAGAGCAATATATGTGAACTTCAGCAGCAGCTGACCACCTTTAATCAAGTACAAAAATTATCAACTAACAGCACCAATCACAAAAGATATCCAAACACATGAAAGTATGGACATGTAGTCAGTCATCGAACGTCACAATGTTTCCAAAACCACACTGCTTAACAGATATGACATTCAGTTCATTTTTGATCTTATCATCAAAATTATGACATACTTAATTATATACAGAGTCCGTGAATCACATAGATTATTTTTTTACACTGCACTATTCAAGATGTATCTGAGAATAGTTGGTTTTGAAATTTTTAATCATATATCATGTTCGAAGTTATATCTCCCACAAGTGATAAACTTTACATGTTAAAACTGTACAGAAAAGCAAATTTTTGCACAAACCGCTGCACTGGCAAATTGAGCTATCATCATATCATTAAGCTATTTCCAAATATTAAATGATCATGCCTTTCATTGTGGTTTATAATGTTTACAAAAAATGAAAAACTGTATAACATTCACACATTACAAAGAGTTAGATGAGCTATATGGTACTGTTTCCAGCAGCGAAGTCTTGGTCTTAAACTTCTAAATTATTCTCTTCCTAGCATAATTGATTAAAGAGCTTTACTGTGGGTCAAGAGATCCCATCTGAATCCTGCTCTAGGCTCATATTTTTAAGGGCCTTGAAGAGACTTGAGGGTCTTTGGAATTTGTTTGTGCGCACTTTCGTTCATATTGTAGGGTAATAAGTTGTGTTTTTTTTTTTTTAGTTAAAAAAGTTAACTTTTATATCATACATTAGTTAAAATGTTGAAGAATACCATATTCTATTAGTGTGTTAGTGATCCATTTTATTTACTATAAATCCATACATTATAGATTCAGTGCTGGGTTGCTTTTGTTCACATCAGTGATTAACGTCTAGTATCAATATTCTTGTTATAGAGTAACAGAATTTCATTGTAAGTTTGTTCTAACAGCATTAGTGTTCTTTTGAAGTAAATTTTTAAGTTCTTAAGTGATAGTGAACAGTTTCATATAATAGAAAATCAGTACAGTTTAAACCAAGTTTTTATTTGAGGTTAGGTCTAAATAAGAGTTCTAGGGTGTCAAATTTTATTGTAATTATTTAAAAAGTACTTTTGATATCATTTGTTGCTGCTAAGTGTTGTAATTCACATTTTGAAAAAGTTTCTAGTGATTTATGTAGGTTTTTAGCATTTTTCTTAGAAGCCTACTTTTGCTTTTCTTTGGCAACTGATACACAAATAGTTAATTAAAAAATAAGGGTTTTAAAGTTTTTTTCTTCCAAGCTCTATAGTTTTTCTGAAAGAATCATAATGGATTCTAAGAGTGGAAATTGCCGAAGATTAGTAAAAGGAGGAGTGACGTGCCTGGATTGTGGGCACTGGTATCACTGGAGGTACAGCGATGTTGTTAACAGTGACTCTTGTGTCAGTATTGCCTGCAACTGTCACTCCTGCAGCATTAATGATCAGGAGCAGCAGATTCTGAAGCTCCAGTTAGATCTGGCATGTGCAGAGAGGTATTTAAAGGCCCTGCAGGCAGAAAACTCTGTTCTTAGGATTAGGCAGGACAGTGAGCGGAAAGAAGTTAGCTCTGGCAGGAGATGTAGAAGGCTGTCTGTCTGATGATTTCCAGCTGACATCCAATGTATTTCAACCATTGGAGGATCTAGATGGTGACTTTGAGGACTGTCAGGATGGACAGAATGATCTGGGCTCTTGTAAATTAAAAGGGAGAACTTTAAACGGGTATCTAAAAGTAAACACAGGAAGGTACTGTTACTTTGAAGCAGTCATGGGAGCAGAATCAGTGAGATGTTCAGTTTGACTTGACTGCAAATTATGAAGTCTGCAGTATTTTCAAACTAAATGCAGATCTTAGAAGTATGGTAGCAAATGTGGAATACCTAGGGAAAGATTACTTAGAGGAAGAATTGTATGATAATTGTGGGGTGACCAGGAAATATTCTTGATAATGACCTCAATTATTCATTGCTCACATTTCATGGAACACAACACACATCCAATAAATGTGGGATTTGTAGGTTTGCTTGAGCATTATGATAAACCCTGGATGTGGCATATTAGGTGTACAAATGCATCATTGGAAAGGGTTCTCTGGCAGCCAGCAAATTCCCACAATTGATTTGATAGATGTGGCCTGGATTGGTAGCGACAGTTCAACACGCCACGGACTCCATCTGAATTTTATAGATAAAAGGGATCTTTCGTTTCTTATTGCAGATGAGATCACGGGATATCAGGTGAGTGAAGGAGGTATTCCTGTTTCAAGTGGCGTTAAGTTGTGGTCTTTTTTTATTGTAAATAAAATAGATGTATTAAAATGTCTAAAGCAAATTAACATCTCTGCTGATCAAAACTTACTGAAATTAGAAATTCAACTGTACAATTAATGTAAATAATTCAAAGTCATTGAATCAAGTGTTCAGACCACTATTTTCCATCAAAATATAAGAGGAATATTAAGTAAAATTAATAACATTACCTGATGCCTAGAAGAGATTCAAAATGCCAGAAATTTTAATGTAGATGTTTTGTGCATATCTGAACATCATTTGTCTGACACAGTAATATCTCAGTTGTCCATCCCAAATTATAAACTAAGCTCTCATTTCTGTAGATGTAAAATGGGAGAAAGGAGGAGTTGCCATTTTTGTTAAAAATAATATTAAATGCAACAGTGTAGTTGTAAGTAAATATTGTATATAACAACACTTTGAATGCTGTGTTACAAAACTGGAACATGGTAAGGAGCAAGTTACAGGGTCTCTCAAGAAATTCCAGACTGTTTTTATGTCAGAGTCTTTGATACTATGTTTCACAAATAACAAACAAATAGTTTTATGTGTAGATTTTAATGTTGACTTTCTCAATCCAGCAATGAGAGACTAGCTATGGAAGCCTTGATGTTGTTTTTTAACATAACTGTATTTGTAAATTTCCCTACAAGAATACAAAACAACAGCAGGACTGCAATTGATAATTTTTTTACGGATATTTCTCAGTATAGTAATTACAACATACTTCCAGTAATAAATGGTATCTTGGATCATGTTATGTATCAAGTCCAGAAACAATGTTAAACAGATATAGAAAAGCTGGTTATATAGATTAAATATTAATGAAAACAATATAAAACATTTCATAGATTCCTTAAATCATGAACACTTGTCAGAAGTGTACATGGCACAGGGTGTCAATACGAAATTTGTTTCCTTTCTTAATATATTTCTAACACTTTTATCAGGAAGATTAAAAAAATGAAGTTATCAACACTCCAAACAGTTTGATAACAAAGGGTATTCGAGTTTCTAGTAAAACAAAGAGGGACCTTACTTAAAAGTAAGATAATCAGATAACTATACACTGAAATCTCATTATAAACTTAATTCTAAAAAAATAACAGATGTAATATGTGAGGCCAGGTATATATCTGCGAAAATAGAGAATTTAGGCAATAAAATGAAAACTATATGGAATATAGTAAAAACTGAAACAGGAAAATTTTTAAATCACTCTAAAGACATAAAAATAGAACAAAATGGATCTGTGCATAGTGAAGTAGGTAAGGTTTGTGAAATATTTAACAAACATTTTACTTCAGTTGTAGAGAAATTAGGCATAGAAAAGCAATCCCCACATAGTACCCTAAGGCTTCTTCAGACTGCTTTCCCCAATAGGTTTGTGGAGATGCATTTAACACCAGTAACAGTCTCAGAAATAAATAAACTCATGAAACAATTAAAACCTTAAAAATTCTTCCAGCTATCACAATATTTCAAGTAAATTACTGAAAAGATGTTCGGACTGTATCAATCATGTACTTGCTCACATTTGTAATGAATCTTTTATGCAAGGCGTGTTTCCAAATAGACTAAAATATTCAGATGTAAAACCGTTATTTAAAAATGGAGAAGCAACATGTGACTATCATCTCATTTCATTACTTTCAGAATTCTAAAAGATTTTTAAAAAAGTCATGTACTGTAGAGTAATAGAACACGTTTCATACTATAATATCCTCACTAATTCACAATGAGTTGCAAAAAGGATCATCCATAGAAATGGCTATATATTCATTTTTAAACAACACATTTGAGGAACTGAATAATAAAATGAGCCCTGTAAGAATATTTTATGATCTTTCAAAAGCATTTGACTATGTAAATCATTAATTACTTTTGAAAAAATTGGAATACTATGGTATCTACGGAACCACAAGTAAATGGTTTAAATGATACATGGAAAGTCGAATGCATAAATTTTCCATTTTTGTTTCTAAAATAAGTAAAGATGCTTCAACAGACTTGGAGAAAATAAAACGAATTTCACAAGGCACTGTCCTAGTACCCCTCCTTTATTTTTTTTTTGTTATAAATTAACGACCTTCCTGGATAGTTATCCGACAAAGTTAAGAGTGTTTTATTTGTAGATGACACTAAACTGACTGTAAGAAAAACACCAAACAGTAATATTGAAATTTAACGTAAATGAATTACTTAGTAAATTAGCAAAATTGGCTTAAGGCAAATTAGTTAAAACTAAATTTTGGAAAAAAAAAAACCATTTAGAACAAAAAATTATGGACAGACAGATTTACATATAAACTATAAAAGTAACAAAATCTTAGGAACAAAGAGTATAAAATTCCTTGGTATTAAAATAGATGAGAAACTCTGCTGGCACAAACATATCACTTCACTACTGAAGACGTAGTGCCACTATTGCATTATGAACATTTTCTCTAACAGCAAATCTAGAATTAATGAAACAGGTATACTCATCATATTTTCATTCAGTGATGTAATATGGCACAATTTTTTTGGGGAAACTCTTCGAAGTAAAAAAGTTTTCTTAACACAGAAAAAGAGCTATTAGGATACTGTGTAGGGTAAAACCAAGAACTTCTTGCAGACAACTTTTTAAAAAACTCAATATTATTACCATGACTTCTCAGTATAGCTAATCTCTCATGTGCCTTGTCAGAGAACATTTTAACTTGTTTACATCTAATTCACAGGTACACAATTTCAATACGAGAAACAGATATAACTTGAACAAAACACAAATATTTCTGTCATTAGTACAAAGAGGAGTTAATTATTCTGCGATACATCTGCTTAATGAACATACCAAGAGTATAAAACAGTTTGCAGATAATGAAGATATATTTAAAGAAAAACTGATAGATTATCTTATTGGCAACTCCAACTCCCTTTATGAATTTGAACAAAATAATTAATTGTATTCAATATGACCTTTTATAAAACTCAGTTGTAATAATTAATGTGGATTTTTATTCTCTTTATTTGTCTTTATAAAGTAAAATTGTTTTCCCTATGATGATGACTCATATTGTATGTACATGTAGTAACCATTACATACTTCACATCCCAGATGTCCTTCCTCAGCAGGGATCTATGGAACAAGACTGATCAATAAATAAATAAATATCAAAAATAGACCTAAATTTTTTTTTTTTTATGGCCTTACACCTCTTCGACATCGAGGTCATTAAAGGTGGAATGAAGCTGGGGACAAGGAATGGGAAGGAATTTGGCCTTGGCCTTTTTGATGGAAGCATCATGGCATTCTCCTGGAGTGATTTGGGGAAACCATGGAAAACCCAAATTTGGATGCATGGATGGGGATTCAACCTGGCATCCTATCGAATGCTGGGCCAGAGCATTAACTGCTCACCCACCTAACTCAGTAAGAGACCTTCACCTTGTTAGTTAGATTTGCTTTGTTCGCATGAAGTATGATACAATATTCTGTAGTTTTGATTTCATGATAAACTACAGTGGGTGGCCAAATTATTATACTCAATAGGTCATAAAGCAAAAAAAGTCATGAAGTTTTTAAAAGACGAAAAAATAACCCTCTTGGATTGGCCTGGAAATTCGCCAGACCTTAACCCTATTGAGAATGTCTGGGCGGCGCTAAAAAAAGAAATTTGCAAGGATAAAATTATTACTAATAAAAAAGAATTAATAGAAAATATTATTACAGCATGGCACAGAACACCTGAATTACAAGAAATTTCCAAAAAGTGCATTGCCAGCATGCCGCAGCATCTACAAAACGTGATTGCTCAAAAGGGAGGATTCACTAAATATTGATTAATATTTTTTTCTATTAATATAACATAATTCCTATGCTAAATTATGTTTTATTTATTTTTCCTTAATTCATTAAACCTATAAAGATAACAATAAAAACGATATCATAGGTCTATTAGTAGATTAAATGTATAATAACACACGAAACAATGTTTTTTTTTTCAAACGAGTATAATAATTTGGCCACCTACTGTATATATCCCATTTACTCAGTATGATTAGCGAGTTAGCTTAAGCGTTGAAAGAAAAAAAGTATTGACAATCAAAACTCCATCATAAGGCCTTAAATAACAAACAGATTTTTCCCCCCTACTACATACTTCAAAATATTTTTTTTTCATTGAAAATATTTCAGCTAAGCGTTGTGGGCGAGTAGAAACACTTGGGCCTCAAATTCAGAAGGACATGGGTTCAAATCTTTGTCCAGCCATCCAGATTTTGGTTCTCCATGGTTTCACAAAATCAAAGTGGATGCCAAAATGGTTCTGTCAATAGACTATGGGTGAATTCCTTCCAGATCCTTGTCCCCAGCCCTTTCCAAGGTGTAAAGCCATAAGAAATAAAATCCAAATGATCACTCACCATGGGTCAAAACAAAAATTACTATACATTGCTTTGTTGTACTGTGTTAACAATATTGCACATAGACGTATAACACAACTGAGCCAACAGACATTAATAATTTAGAATACGCCCATGCTGCTGCTATTTTCATATACATGGTTATTCATTCACAGTGTCAAACAGAAAACCTCCTTTTGGCCTTCCAAGAAATAGCAGTCAGAGCAAAAATCACTTCCTTCTTATTGCTATCATACATGCAGACAACAGTGTTTTTATTGTAATTTTGTTGCAGGTCATTTTACAGTAGTTGCTTGGTTAAATTAATTTTAGTAACTGTCAATGCATTTTATTTATATATTTATTTATTTTAAATCAATAATTCATTGCTCTGAGTAAGTTTTATGGTGATATATTTCTTTATAATTATTGCCTGTGATTATTTTCTGTGAATATTTCCAACGATTGATTAATGTATTACTGCAATAAAAGGTAGGACAAAGTGTAACTACACATCGCCAATACCCCGAGCTAATCCAGAATTTAACAAATACATCACCTTCATAGCTCACAGTTGAAAAAGATATTCTGTGTAGCGAACAATGTTAGACTGTACAGGCCCACAGGAGAAGATGCTGTGCCAAATAATCAAGTTAGTTTCTTTTCCTTTATTCTCCTTCCTTCCATGGCTGTGGTAGAAACCTCCCAATAATCTGCCAGAGGAATGGTCCATGAGAAATAGAAAAGACAAATGAAAGCTTATGCTTATAGCTTTATGCCTCATCGATGTCGAGGTCATTACAGGTGGAAAGGACTGAGGACAAGGAATGGGAAAGAATTCGGCCATGGCCTTTTGAAGGAAGCATCCCAGCATTCGCCTGGAGTGATTTGGGGATAGCGTGGAAAACCCAAATCTGGATGCCCCGACGAGGATTAAAACCTACATCCTTCCAAATGCAAAGCCAGAGCATTATTGCTCATCCACCACATTCATTCACTAATGAAAGCATTTTAATCCACAAGGCACAATACAATTTATACTCAATAGCTTAATGGGTGAAGCAGTTTCTTTAGCAATTTCCTGAGTAATTCTGGAGACAAGTAGCCTTAAATCTATGAATACTGTCAATTTACCTCTATTTTACTGTACTAAAAATAAGCAGATCAGAAAGGAAAATTAAACAGAATTGGGCATGAAAACTGACTTAATCATTCCAAGAACTTCTAAAGAATTAAGCCACAGTGCAAACAGTCAGAACAATAGGAATTAACTGTAACAATTTTATACTTTTTAGTAGTGAATAAATTATGATCATTGAATATTCTCTCATTTTTATAGAATTCACATTGATGAATATCTCCAGCAAGTGTCCGAACATTTTTTCCTATACATTCGGATTATTCTGAATGTTGTTCAATATGTATATTTGAAATGAATGTGAGGGAACCATCCGAACATTATTTGAAGCTGAATTGGAAAATCGTTCAAGTGTAATACTGAGGTTGGTCAACAAGCTACACATTCCTTCTTGTATGACAAGCAGTTGCATATCAAATTCAATTTCTCAAAATAAATTACTCAATACAATTAGCTAATTTGGTGGGTACAACACCACAACACAGACCTGTTGATAAGAGAGAAGGTTTGAAGAACATTAGGGCTTTTTTCTCAGATTTTATATTAGCACATGAAAAATATTATTCTCTTTTTCTTCATCACCTTGTGTAAGCTATCTGTTAAATTTTGTAACTGCGTAACAAAATTTTATTCTTAGAATCACAAGTTAGATTGGATAGAATATTATTGCATTTCATTTTCAAAGTTAGTTTTTATGTTTATTCAAGTTAGAAAGCAGATTTACAGTTTTTAAGATAGTATTTACAATATTTTTAATTTCAACATTCTTCGGCATTCGCCTGGAGTGGGAAAGTTCATACTTAAAGTACTTATTTTTGGCTAAACGATTAAAGTTAGGATATTTTTTATAATAACTAAAGTTAACATTTATTAAAAGATCTGGCTATTTGGAAAATTTCAGAAAGATTGAATTATTTTTATTGTCAAGGTCAGATTAGCCAATGTTAGGGCTTCAGATGTGCGATTTGATATCTGACGAGCTTCCCATCAGTCACCCCTGTGAAAGAGGAAAAAGATTTTTTCCCACGCTTCGCGTGAGAAGTCGCTAGGAATATTCGATTCGAGAAGCAGGAAGTGCTATGTGATATAGGCATATGCGTGCAGTTGTTCGGCCCCAGTCTGCCAGGAACCGCGAACGTGATAACATGTAGCTCAGTAGACCGGAAAGTTTTATATCAAACACATCAGTGATAGTTTAATTTTGGAATAATGCCTCTTCTTTTATTCAAGTTAACCATTATGTTGCGTTAAAATAGTATTTCTCCAAGTTAGGCCTCGAGATTGTCTAAATTAACTAAACTTTTGAACAATGTGTGACGAACTTTTACTAGCTTTCTTCAACTAGTGATTTAATTCTTTGAACTATTGGGGTGTGGTCTGGCTCGAACGGTTAATCGAAACTTGTAAAAAATTACTTTGGAAAAGTCGTCTGATTGCCTGTACAGTTTTTGGTTTTGTGAAATTGAAGAATATAGTTATTTAAATGACATTGAACTATTTATTGAACTTTACCTTTTCATAGATTTTAGGTTAAAATCTGTGTGGCGACCTTATTATTCTATTTAAGACAAAACTGTTACATCCAAGGCTACACACGGTCAGAGTTAAGATTCAAGCTTTATGCAGAACCCCACTTCACAGCTCGGTTCTTACAGTTGCTTGTATAATGTTATGCTTAGTCCCACATTCCACGAGTTATTTTACTGTATTAATGAACATGTATTAGATTAATTATACATAAATCTAGGATGATCATTTTTAAATATAATTTTATAACATACACAAGGTTTTAAGAAAATGTTTTTGTTGTTGCTTTAGGGCGCGTCAACAGCGGTGTCATTAGTGCCCTAACAATTACCAGCTAAATTGTGGCTTTGTAAGAAAAGCTGTGATTCCAGCTAAATATTCATCTTATTTTAACAAGAGTTTGCAATGGGCAAATAGCATTCTGTACAGTGCGAATATTGAGTTTTGTGCTAAAATGAGTCAACAGGCAGCACGGTGACCCTTGGGTACCGTTACTCAGCTGGGACATACTGTTGCCAAGAGAGCCAAGTAACAAAGGGAGTGGGGTGGGTTGGTTCTACCTGAGCCTCCGGTTCTTGGGGACTTGAATGGGCTCCTTTGAGACTATGATCAACAACAGGCCTTTGTGCCTGGCTGAAATATGTGAATCCATCAGCTCAAAACTTTCCCCTCCAAAGAATAAAGTGTCAGTGAAGTATCACGTGACCTCAGGATGAATAACCATCCACCTTCTTTTTAAGTCGCCTTCTCCTATGGGATGTTGGCGGTCCATATAGCTAGCTCCGGGCATAAAACTGCAGCATGGAAAGCGTCTTTAGATGTGCAGTTGTACCATCTCCAAATCTCCTGCAGCCACGAATTCTTTCTCCTTCCAACAGATCTTTTCCCCTGTATCTTCCCTTCAAATAAGGAGTTGGAGTAGCTGGCACCTCTCGCCTCACATAATGTGTCCTAGATATTGCATTTTCCTTTGCTTTATAGTGAGCAGCAATTTTTTTTTATATATATCTCCATCTGATGAAGTACTTCTTTGTTTGAGATTTTCAGCACCCAAGATATGCGTAAGAGATTATGCTACAAATACATTTCACAAGCTTCAATTTTTTTCTCTAGATTTTGATTTAAGGTCCAGCTTTCACATCAAAAATGGAGAACACATAGCAGCAAATCATTCGCATTCTCAATTGCAGACCGAGATCCGATCTCATGAAAAAAAAAATCATGCTAATAAATTGTCTACTGGCCTGTTCTATTCTCGATATGATTTCTTTCTTGCAATCACACTGCTCATCAATCACAGTGCCCAAGTATTTGAAGGAGAATACTTGCTTGGTCTTATTGGCTTTTACTGATTTGGTTGCCTAGATTTTTCTCTTAGAGAAGACTACAATGTTGGTCTTGGAAGGTTTGACAAGCAGGCCAAACTCTTCACTGTGCTGGACTAAATTGTCTATTACGCATTGGAGTGCAGACAGGTCACTAGCTATGACAACGGTGTCATCGGCATACCTGATATTATTGATCACTTTTTTTGTTTATAATAATCCCACTGTTTTCATTTTTCAACACTTCCATGAAAATCACCTCAGAATAAATGTTGAACAAGAGAGGTGACAGTACACACCCTGGCAAACACCTTTCCTGATTGCAGTTGCTTCTGATGTTCCTTGGTCAATTTTGACATCTGCAGTCTGATTCAAATACAGCATGCTGACAATGTGTAAGTCATTTTGGTCAATACCAGTTGATCTCAAAATCTTTATCATCTTTTCATGTCTCAGATAGTCGGAGGCATTTTTTGTAGTCGATAAAACAGGCATACACATCAACATTCGTGTCCCTGCACATCTGCACAAATACATTCAGGGTAAAGAGTGCTTCCTGTTTGCCAAGCCCATTTCGGAAGCCAAACTGGTAATTACAGATGTGTATGATTTGCAGAAATATTTTCAGTAAATGCGAAATCAGACTGATCACACGATAGTCATCACATTTTGAGGAGTTGGTCTTCTTCATCAAAAATGAATATCAGAGAACACATGACTAAAATTCCTTGAATTTCTGTCGGACACGTACCTCCGAGATGATGGAACACATGGCTGCATGACAAGGAGATGGGGCTAATGTTTAGGTTAGAGGTTGAAGAGGCAAAGAACTCATTCTGTATTCTATTTCTCAGTTGCTGATGCTATTCTGACTCACGTTCAGAGTCAGATGCTGTTTTCCGGTTCAAATCCTGCATGTCAGAGAAGTCCATAGTGCTGACGTGGGCACTGCATGGACCTAAGATCATTGCAGCTGTCTTGTGAAGCACAAGTTCTCACATGGCGCAAGTCCATCTTCAGTCATCGTCAACTTCAACTACTATGGTAAAGTGTTTTACCACCAATCATGGAAGTTACCCTACAGTGAGAAGTTCTGCTCAAATATTCAAAGTCAAATTCTACTGAGCTAACAGCATAATTTTCCAAGACAATACAAGATGTTATGAAAGACCTTTTCATTCCAAGACTCTTTTGGTATGTTCTCATAATTTTTTAATAGTATATTTGTTCCATTCATGGCACCCAAGATCATTGTTTAAAGACACAGCATCATTGATGATGATTTCTGATGTCATAATGCATCATTTGTATTATTTTTGCATATCATTCATCCACATGTATCAATCATTTGAGATTTGATTTAAAAGTAAATTCCATTTCATTTGTCTTTACTCTATGACTAATTGTACTTCTAGGCATTGTATAGTTATTTTGTGCCATCATGTATTCATATTAAAGGTAAATTCGCCTAGACATGTAATTGCAATTTGAATTTAAATAAATTTCATATTTTTCCAATTTTTGTATACATCCAATAGCATTGAGTTTCTTGTCTATTTGAGATTCAAATTATCTCTTGAAATTAATTCCTTAAATTTCCTCAGTTAATTATATTATTATTAATAATGATTAATTAATAATGATAACAATAAACTACTTCACACCCAACGCGAAAGCATATTTTTTTACACTTGTCATAAAAAGTCCTAACTAAAACAATCATATTGTTCTCAGTTCTTACTAACAATCTGCCACCCATATCCCTCACATTTCAAATCACTGACAGAAATCAGGAATAAAAGAGTTGCCATAGGTTTTATAGGTCCATAGAATTATGTGCACGTTTAAAGGAAGTCACATGTTTTTTCTTCTTCATACGAAAAGCAGGTAAAAGATTCTATAATACTAGTTAGCTGATAACATCTATTTTTCCACTGCTACATACATAATAGGCCTCCAACTCTCTATTCAAATAATGACATTGCGATTATAGCCATATGTTCCAATCTTGCTACAATCTTCAGTCTCTCACTTCCAGTACATGCTTCGTTCAGTAACTTTGCAGGTAATACGTATTCCTCCATTTCCATATGTCGAACGATCTGGAAAAATGTGAGCATTCTAATACATTTCTTCATTTCAAATTGCCCCCACCCTGTAAGCACCTTAGAATTTTGTCAAATTCTAGTTTCACTAGTTGCTTATGTTGGACTTAGAAATTTCGAGAAAAGTAGTAGTCAACTTTAAGTAATTCCCCTGTAATCTTTCCCACAGTGACAATTCGCCATAAAAATTATTTTAAAGTGTATTTATTATATCGGGAAACGTTTATTTTAAGAGATATTCCGGTTTATTTAAGTTATGAAACATGTGATCAGAAAAGTAAAATTCTAAGATTTGAAATATCTGTAAATCGAGTAAAGCGACAGCTGAACTTTTATCAACAGCTAGAGTCAGCATTGTTCCTGCCATTTTGGCAGTAAAATTAAATAATTTGGAAACATTTAATTAGCAGTTTTAATTAAGAAAAAAAATGAACTTTTTAACTAAGAGGAATATTAATTTGAAATTTATATCAGTAGATAGCGCAAATTAAGATGATTATGAATATATAATGGTTTCGGTGAAAAGTTTAAGCATTTGTCTGGTAATTAAGTTTTTGAAAAATAGATTGTCGCGGATTGTTGTTGAAGCGCGTAAAAATTCCCCCAAATTGGTCATGTGATGACTTTAATTTTAAGATTATAGAAACCCTTTTAAATAATAAATTAAATTAAAACAGATAGAACATGACAATAGAAAGTCATTAGGGAATGGAATAGAAATGATTTACCGGGCGAGTAAACTTAAAATCAGACAGGAGTAGCTTTCGATAAAGCACTCTGGCCATCCTGATCTATGTTTTCCATGGTTTTTCTGGATCACTCCAGGCAAATGCTGGGATGGTTCCTCACAATAGCCCATATCCCTTCCAAACCATTTCCCTTTTCGATAGGTGCAATGCACCCTCCGCCACACACTTTTAGTGAATTGCGGAGTAATAATAATAATAAAACTACTTTTGAAAACATTTCTGCCACTCATTTAATTCAACAGTTGAAAGCATATTTTCACAGGCAGCAACTACTTCTGCAAAGGCCAAAATCACTTCCAAGGTATACTATTTTTTACTAATGGAAATAGGGGAAAAAACCTGCCACAACCATGACTGAGTAGGATAAGCTGCCGATTCAACCTCTGTGGACTACATGAATTGGATGGTGATGTTGGTTGAGTAAGCATGCTGGCATGGTGGAGGAGGATCCCTCAGAACCCTGTCCTTGGACACCATTCTCGAAGCCTATGGAAAACTGTTGGAAGAAAAACTGTGGTGTACCACCATTGGGCAAAAGTAGTCCTCTAGTCCTCCTAAGGAATGGTTAGCACAAGACCACTTTTAGAGAAAAAATTGGCCATCATTTTCTTGCCAACACTCAAATAACCCTCCAATTTTGTTGGCAGATTGTCACCTGGAAATATCCACACTGTCTGCTGATGTTTTATCTTCAAATTGAACTAGAAAGAATAGGTTAGATCACTAATGAATATACAATCTCAGCTGGGGAGTCCTCTCTAAAACCTAACCAACATTTCTTTGCACCATACAATGCACACACATTTCTATGCATCTATCAATTTGTGAGGCAACCAATTGGATGAAACCTACCTATGCAAAGAAGCAAAGAAATTTATGCAAGCATTTTGGCACTGCCAGTGACCAAATCTGCACAGCTGCTTTGATTGCTTAAGAAGTCAAGTGATTGTTTTTGCTGATCTTTTTCCTCAAAGTAGTAATGTTTTCCTCAGTCAGTGTTATAGATAGAAAACAACTCCTCTCCTTATCATTCAGCACTGTTCTGTCACTTTCAAAACTCTCTTAACCAGATAACAGTGTCACATGAAGGTCCAAGGTCCAAAAAAGCATGTTGCAAATCTAAAGGCTCTGAATCTTGATTAATCCACTTTTTAAATTCTTTGAAGATCATGACACAGATGCAATTCTGATCCAGCAAATTTGCATTCAGCATTTAGAGCACAAGGTGTAGTTTTCCCTTGTGCTGCTACAATGTATATAGGTGAAAGGAGACTACATGCTTAGTTTATTTGCAATAGATGGAGCTTTCCAATGGTGTATTCAGTTTACGTAGGTCACTTTTCTGTATCTCAAAACTTCCATTGAGAACTTCACATCAATATAATCTCATCTAAGGTCATGACAGGAACCCTACCCTCTGGTTTATGGACAGTGTTTTCCTTTCTCTAGCATTTGGTGACGTCCTCTACAGCAAAAAATCAAGTGAACAGGAAAAGATGTCAGTTGCCTCTTATGATACTTGAGAAGAATAAGTAGATTCCTGGACACTATTCTGGTATTCTATGAAGACATTGACAGTGCATGGGATGACACTGACATGTACTAACAGGAACTTTCAGAAACGATAAATTGTGTAACAAGTCTTATCTGTTATACACTGAAGAGCCAAAGAAACTGGTATAGGCATGCGAATGCAAATACAGAGATATGTAAACACTCAGAGTACAGCGCTGTTGTCGGCAAAGCTTATATAAGACAACAGGTGTATGTCACAGGCATTAGATCGGTTACTACTGCTACAATGGCAGGTTATCACAATTTAACTGAGTTTGAATGTGGTGTTATAGTCGGCGCATGAGAGATGGGACACAGCATATCTGAGGTAGCGATAAGGTAGGGATTTTCCCGTACGACCATATCACGGGTGTACAGTGAATATCAGGAATCCGGTAAAACATCAAATCTCTAACATCGTTGCGGCCGAAAATAGATCCTGCAAGCACGGAACCAACGATGACTGTAGAGAATCACTCAACATGACAAAAGTGCAATCCTTCCGCAAATTGCTGCGGATTTCAATGCTGAGCCATCAATAAGTGTCAGCGTATGAACCATTCAACGGAACATCATCGATATGGGTTTTTGGAGCCAAAGGCCCACTCGTGTACCCTTGCCGAGTGCATGACACAAAGCTTTACGCCTCATCTGGGCCCGTTAACGTTGACACTGGCCTGTTAATGATTGCAAACATGTTGCCTGGTCTGACGAGTCTCGTTTCCAATTGTATTGAGCAGATGGACGTGTATGGGTATGGAGACAACCTCATGAATTCATGGACGCTGCATGTCAGCAGGGGTCTGTTCTAGCTGTTGAAGGCTCTGTAATAGTGTGGGGCTTGTGCAGCTGGAGTGACATGGGACCCATGATACGTCTAGATACGACTCTGACAGGTGACATGTACGTACGCATCTTGGCTGATCATCTGCATCCATTCATGTTCATTGTGCATTCCGATGGACTTGGGCAATTTCAGCAGGACAACGTGACACCCCACACATCAAGAATTGCTACAGAGTGGCTCCAGGAACACTCTTCTGATTTTTAACACCTCCGCTGGCCACCAAACTCCACAGACATGAACATTATTGAGCATATCTGGGATGCCTTGCAACGTGTCATTCAGAAGAGATCTCCACCCCCTCATACTCTTATGGATTTATGGACAGCCCTGCAGGGTGCATGGTGTCAATTCCCTCCAGCACTACTTCAGACACTAGTCGAGTCCATGCCACATCGTGTTGCAGCACTTCTGGGTGTTCGTGGGGGCCCTGCACGATATTAGGCAGGTGTACCAGTTTCTTTAGCTCTTCAGTGTAATTTATAATGTATTAGATAATGGTGACAATTAAATTGCCATTAAACACTTAAAATAAGATAGGATATGGAATAATAACCCATCACCACAGACAAAGGCAGGAGCACCAGACGAGAAAACAAAAAACAAATACACTTCACAACATTTCAGTTTGTAACTTTAATTATGTAAGAGGCAAAATATATGGCATAGGGAAGATCCTCGCAGGGAGAAGTTTTTCTCCTTGTAATATATCTTGCCTCTTGCATGATTAAGGTTACGACCCCTACCCCTTGCCATATGTCTTGCCTCTTGCATAAATAAGGTTACAAACCTAAATACTGCAAAGTATGTTGTTTTTTTTTTCTCTCTCTCTCATGTTCGTCTCGCACCCCTGCCTTCATCTCTGGCAAGTGATAAGATATGATAGGGAAAAAATAGCCTATTTTAATATTATATTAAGAAAACAAAGCAATTTCATACCACTGCAGCGAAGTTATTTCAACTCTAGAATACTTGAGATCAATACCTGTGAGAATTTAGACTGGTAACCGCAACATATGCAGTAATTAGTGGATACATTCTTAATTAATGATGGTTTCAACTCATTTCGTCTTTGGGTATCATACTTTCTATTCCGAATCTTTGCTTCTATTAAACCAAATATCAAAGAGATGAAGCTAAAAGAGCTATATTAATTAAGTTTCATGTCCTCGGAACAAAATGTGTAAATGAAACAGTATGTATATTTTATATATATAAACTTACTTTGGATGACGGACTTCAACCTTCATTTTTTGCTTTGGTGTGCGATCTCCATGCCTGATGACAGCTACCACACACCTTAACTCCATCCTGAAGATAAATGGAAATATAATTAATGATACCTGTAATATATCACAAATTAAAATATTGTTACAACTATTGTATGTTACTAGAAAATTTTTCATGAACTTAAAGTAAATTCAACTTTCTCTGTCTCTCTGAAAAGCAACAAGCAGTTTCTATCAACTGTATCTAGTATTAATCAAGATTTTCGCCACTAATTTTTAAGACAGTCAACCTCCCACATACTTTCTTGTACTATTATTGCAACAATATAACATTAATAAAGCTATTTAAATTAAAATACATTTCAGTCCATCAGAATATCACTTACTTCAATTCAGAAATATTCTAGCCGATTTTAATAATTATAATAACATGTGCAAATGTATCAAACTGAATACTTATTTGCAAAATATTTGTTAACTGAAGTAACAAGAATTGCTTGATTCAGGTTTGACTGCAGGAGATATGGCACAATTGTAGATAACTGGCAGCACTAATTATGTTTTTAGTTACAATTAACCATTTAAGAGCAGTTTGGTGGCATAGTGGTTAAAGTACTTGCTTTCAAAAAGTTCAGGGTCCAATCCCATGTTCAAATCCTGATGGTGCAAGGAATTTTTAAGAGTTGTATTTGATCATAAGAGCCTATATAAGTGAGTAGATGAGCCAAAAGTGCCTTGCCAATAATTGCTCTGTATATCTGCAAATTCTGCTGAAATACCTCTGAATACAGTTGCCGGTGATTTGAAAAACTTGCAAACACATTATTATGGATTATTATGGATTATACATTAAAGTAAATGAAATACACACAAATCAAACTTTAAGTGTTTAAAGTTTTAGTTGGTTTAAGTGCTACCAAAAAAAAATTACAGTTTTAATTAAAGTTAAAAATGTTGCACACAGCACAATTCACAACATCAGTTTATATGTGAATAATGGAAGCAAAGAAACTGCCATTTGGCAATGAAAGTAAGATAGAATAGGAGAAAAAATAACATGTCACTTACCACAGAGGAAGCCAAATGGGGGAGAGGAACATGTAAACACAATCATCTTCACAATATTTTGGTAAATAACCTTACTCACGTAGGAGGTGAGACATATGGCACAGGGAACGATGACCACATCCCAACCTGCCACATGTTGCCTTCATTTGTGGTGACAGGCTATTTTTTTGTTATCCTATCTTATTTTCAACATTAGTTTAAAAATCTTTGTCAGGTTTGCTACTGCTGTCTTGATTTTACTTCCACCGATCAACAATAGAGTATAATGATTCATAGTTTGCTCTTTGTTGCATAATATATTTTTGAAAGTGATCATTCTAAATTAACCTGATCTATGTTCACACATGTTTCAAAATTTCTATGAACATGATTTCTCAGGTACTGTTAACCAATATTATTTTACCCCCTTAACAAAAGAATGAGAAATGAATTCACACTGTATATTAAAACCATCACAGTGAAGATACAATGAAGTGACAGAAGTCATGGGATATCTCCTAATAATCTGTGGGACCCCCTTTTCCATGTGAAGTACAGCAATCTGATGTGGTATTGACTCAAAAAGTTGTTTGAAGTCTCCTGACAAATATTCAGCAATGCTTCCTCTACAGCTGTCAATAATTGCAAAAGTGCTGATGATGCAGGACACTGTGCAAGAACTGAGCATCAATTATTTCTCAAATATATTAGATTGGATTCATGTCTGGCAATCTAGGTGGCAAATCAATCACTGGAATTGTTAGGAAGTTTCCTCAAAGCAATCATGAAATATTTTGCCATGGATACCTGGTGCACTGTAGTCTTGGAAAAGTCCATCATTGTTTAGGAATATTAAGACCATGAATTACTGCAAATGGTCTCTATGTAGCTGAATATAGCATTTTCCAGTCGATGGTCAGTTCAATTAGATCAGGGGTCCCAGTTCAAGCCACATAAAAAACAGCCCATACCAGGATAGAGCCACCACAAGTTTACACACCGCCTTCCTGAAAACATGGATACTTGGCCTCATGGCGCCTGAACCACACTCAAACCCACCCATCAGCTCTTACCAACTAGAATTGTAACTCATCTGACCATGCAGCCTTGTTCCAGTCATTTAGGATAGAAACAATAAGTTCACAAGCCCCGGAGGGGCACTGCAGCCGATGGCATTTTATTATCAGAGGTTCTCATGTCTGTCTACTGCTGCCATATTCCATCAATGCCAAATTTTGATGCACTGTCTGTACAGACAAATCTGTCATACATTCCACTTTGAGTGTTACTATTCTTTGAAGCAGGGTTTCCTGACTGTCAATACTGACACCTCGATGTAGATTAATAGTCAGCCACTGTTGTCCATGGTGGGAGGTGACGCTGGAAATTACATATACATGGCACAAACTTCATACTGTGGATCAAGGAATGGTGAATTCACAAACAATTTCTGAAGCTGAATGCCCTATGAATCTAATGCCAACTACCACTCTCCATTTAAAGTTTGTTAATTAATGTCATGTGGCCACAATCACATCAGAAAATTTTTCACGCAACTCATGAGAGTGAAATGAAATTTCCGACATTGTACATAACATTTCTAAATGTCTTCCACGGCGCTACCACAATCTGGACATCTGCATCTTCTTATAACCTGACTTTTGTCACTTCAGTGTATTTCCAATGTGAATATTCTTCTCGCATTGCATAAACTAAATCTTAGTATAAGTTATTACAGAAACAAGACTCACTCGCCACATAAATGAGCAGTTTAGAGACTATTCCAATACTGACATGACCAGCCCAACTCAACACATGGCCTCACTTGAAAGCAGTAATACTGCCTAGATGCAGCAAACCAAATATTACTTCTACATGGATAGTTTAACATTAATCTTGCCACTATTTTTAAATTTTGCTTAGTATATTCACCAAAGCTTCCTGCTTTTGCCTTCTTGTTTCTGTGTTTGATGAACTAACACTGACTAAATGCTTCTGACATATTATACTACATATTTTTTTCATTACGAGCAACACAGGTTCACACTGTACCAGCAGCATAAAGTATTGATGAGAAAATGAAATCATTTCAATAAATTCTGCAGAACACATATGTAATTACAGTTATAGATTAAGATTGGCAGAGAGTAAACAAAAATTTACCAAAATTAACAATGCCATAAACTAAACACACAGAGCTTTACGAGAAATCCCGTTCAAAAGAAACACTAAATACATAATTCAATATTATGACTAGATGAGTTTGGTTCAAATATACATTTCTCTTTTATAGGACCCATGCCTGATTTATCCCTATTTCTTCCTATCTAGCTCTTATTGAGTAACTCTGTCCTTTACAAGGCAGCTAATAGCATAAAATCAGTGAGAGATGTAAAATTATCACTTACCCCAAACATTTTTTATTATTAATTTACTATTATTAATATTGAATCATTTTGCATTTATTAATTATAAGGCAGAGGAGAAGTCACAAAAATGTTCAGTATGAAGCAGGAAGAGAGCAATACAAACAATTTAGTAATCAGTTGAATAGGAATTAAAAGTAGTGAAAGAAAGATGGCTGTAAGAAAAGTGTTAAGAAGTAGAAAAGAAAATGGTCGTAGTTAAGGTAGAGTTGACATATAGGAAGATCAAACAGAATTTTGGAGAAATGATGAAAAGAGGTAATCATTAAAGCTGCTGATGGAAAACCTTTTCTAAGCTCAGAAGATAGAGCTAGCCTAAGGAAGAAATACAGAGAGAAACTGGGTGATGGAGATGATTTGAACAACAGTGTACTTGAACAAGATATGTTGATGTCAACATTGATGATTTATTGGATCCTGTTTTGAGGACATAATTTGATGGAGCTTTGAATGATTTGAAATAATTAAGGCAGTTGGAATTGTTCCTGCAGCTTTCCCCTGGCTTCCAAGTTTCCCACAAAGTCATAGAATCCCTAGGGGAATAAGGAATCTAAAGATTAATCAAACTTATATCAAAAAGCTTTGAAACAGGAGAGATTCCCATTGATTTTCATAGAAGTGTCAACTTCACACTTCCAAATAAAGCACAAGATGTGAGAATTATTGCAAAATTATTGACCAGAATAACATGCAGAAGAATGGAAAGTGTAGTAGAAGGAATAGTAGGTGAAGATCAGTTTGGTTTTTAGGAAAACCGAGGTACAAGAAAAGAAATTCTGGTGTTAAGATTAATACTTGAAGGACTGTCACGAACAAAGTGCTTCCCAGGGTTAGGATATAACAGCTTGTCATGAAACTCTGACCATTGATGTAGCCTACTAAGAGTAAATTGTTAGTTATGTCCAAATTGCCATTAATTGGAAGAAAACATGATTTTAAAAATTCGTCAAATACACTCGCTTTTTCAACACCACATAACCACGTTTTCAGTAATTTTTGGAGCCAACAAATAAATTTTATGTAATAATAAAGAACACTGCATAACATATAGAAGTTTCGAAGCATTCCAGACTGTTAAACAAGCACTAAATCAGTTTACAAGTAATTACACAGTAGGAAAATATACCGGCAACTACAGATTGAAATTGTGGACGATTTAACACATGTTAGTAAATCAAATCTCTTTCAAAAGGTGGAATGAATAAAGCAGGAGGCCGGGCCAGAGATCTTTCCTCAAAGTAAACATTATTTCTAATAGTAATTTCAATAAAACAGAAATTTGGCCTAATGGCGGCAGATGGTACCTCCACTTTTATTTTTGCAAGTTTAATAACTTCTAAAATACATCACGGATAAAAATAAAAGTGATAGCATTATAAACAGGATAGATCATAGAACACGATAATATAAGTTTTGAAACCTGAAACTGTAAAATCATAAAAAAATGCTCAGAAATTTGGAACAGATCTGCCAGCCCGGGCAGGACCGGCTAAAGGAATTTCGGGCCCAGCAATTTATTGAGTATTAGCTGAACGGGACCAACTTTGCCGAGTCTTTGGTGTTTTATCAATGCATCTCATATGGATCTCCCAACTACTGTCACTTTCATTTCTGGTTAGGCCCTGCTGCCCATTTTGTCAAATGACATTGTTTTTGTATTCAATTTTATATCTATGTTTATAATACGACATTTTTTTCTTGCCTTTCTTTGCTAGTACATATAGGTTTTTTGGACTGGAGACATGTGAGCAGGCATATACATTTTAATTGAATAACTTTTTATATGAAACTTCAAAAGATGGATTAGATTTTTAGATGAAATTACATAAATTGCTGAAAAAGGTTCAGAGCAATACACGCCTTTAAATATATAGGCCAATTGTAATTACATCAGCTGCCTCATCACAACCTAAATCCCAGCGTTTTAAAAATATCAGGACACGCACGAGGAACGCTGGGAGCCAGACAACCCCTCCCGCCGAGGAAGCAACGGCCGCTGTGGCTGCTCCCGATGGCCCGGTGGCGACGGCCGCTGAGGGGGTGACTGGGCGCGCGGCGGTGAACGCTGGGGTGGCTCCTGACGGCCCGGCGGCTCCGGCCGCCGAGGAGTCGGTTGAGCGCACACCGGCGGGATCTGACTGTTGCCGCCCGCACCAACCCGGCTGGCCCGTCCACTGCGGAGTCGGTAGAGTCTGCCCCGACCCAAGCCGATTCAGAACCAAATTCAACACCACCCAGGGTCCAGCTACCCCTGCGGAGCCGACACACACTCTGCCCGCAATAGATTTTCTCTCAACAATTCGTAAAACAATAGAGGATCTCCTTCGACCCATGTTCCCCTCCGTTGACCTCTCCCTGGCGAACTCTCATCCCAAAATTCGTAAGCGCCCTACTGCAGCTCCTAACCACTCCCTCAGATGGAGGGAGATGGGCTGTATTCCAGAACTGCCTCATGTCCGTCCTAGGCACCAGCAATGTCTCACACCACTAATCCGCTGCTGCCTAAACTCCTAAGACCCCTACTACAGCTCCTGGAAATTCCCCTGAATGGGGGGAAATGGACTGTAATCCTTACTCTACACATTACCTTGTGCAGTGCCTGGACACTCCCCCAAATGGGGGGAGATGGTCTGCAGATCAATATTGTCCACTTACCCCACTGCAGATTCCTGAACACTCCCCTGAATGGGGGGAGATGGACTGTAATCCTAACCCTGATCCTATACATTACCTTGCTGCAGCGCCTGGACACTCCTCCATATGGGGGGAGATGGACTGCAGCCCAATCCTTCTTTCCTGCCCCTCAGCAGCTTCTGGACACTCCCCCAAATGGGGGGAGATGGACTGCAGGGCAATCCTTCCTACTAACCCCACTGCAGATTCTGTACACTCCCCCAGATGGGGGAGATGGACTGCAATCCCTACATCCCTAAAGCCAGAAATCCAAGCTACCCTACTACAGTTCAAGACCACTCCCCCAGATAGGGGCAGTTGGACTGTAATCCAGATTGGCCTCTTGTCCGTCCAGAAACCAAACAATGCCTGACAACCCAAATCCTCTGAATACGCGTATCCTCTTCTGGAACGCTCGCGGCTGAAAAACAAAAAAGCAGAATTGGCGGCGTTTATGGAGCGGCACGGTCTCCGTATTGCTCTTATAAACGAAACACACCTGGGCGCAAAAGATAACTTCCACATGAGCCAATACCGTGTGCACCGTACTGACAGGCTGAACGGCGCACGGGGTGGAGGCACGGCCGTGATTATACACACGGACATAGAGCAATCAAACGTAGTGCTTCCCGAGCTAGAGAGGATCGAAGCCACAGCCGTAAAAATCCGGTTTAACGAAGCATACACTAATCTTATCGCAGTCTACAATAGGCCCAATAATATTAGCACGCGTGATATCAGTAGGCTGCTAAATACCGCACCTAGAGTAATAGTCGCTGGAGATCTAAATGCCAAACATCGTAGTTGGAATTCGCAGCGTCAAAACTCCAACGGCAGGAAACTGTACGAACATCACTAGAGCACAATTATCTAATACTAGGGCCAAACGAACCGACGTTTGTCCCCCATGTTCGGAGACAAAATCCAGACGTGTTAGATATAGCCCTCCTCAAGGGTATAACCCGCACACACGACCTACAGGTTGTGAACGATCTGGAGTCAGACCACATGCCACTCATACTTAACACTGAAGGTACACCGCAGAACACTGACAAGCGACGGATGCTAAACTATCGACGCGCCAACTGGACTCTGTTCAAGGAGGTGTTAGATAGTCGCATACCGGACAGACACGAGATTAGCCAACAACGCATTAACGAGTCTGTTGAAATTCTAACTGTTGCCATACAGGAAGCTATGGCGAGTAGCATCCCTGAATCAACCCCACACCAGAGACAAATGGCGCTACCTGAGGCAATTACGGGGTTAATCACAACTAGGAATAGGCTCAGGAGATACTGGCAACGTACTAGGTCCCATTTATAAAGTGCATATCAACAGACTCAAAGACATAATTAGTCGTAGAATCCAGGAGTACAAAAATCAACAATGGGGGCGTCTGCTCTCGGAGTTGAACACCGACACCTCTGACCGCTCCGTGTGGTCTTTAGCTCGTCACTTCACTCGTGAAGCACATCATACACCCACCCTACAGGGGCCGGACGGACTTGTCTATTCTTCCGAGGGCAAGGCGGAGCTGATGGCCACAACACTAGCAGAATCTTTTCGACCAAACGTAGATCCTTCCGATCCTGCGTTTACATTGGAAACGGACCAGATGGTGACACAGCTGTTAGCCCAACCGGTTCGCGAGTATCCGCGTAGGGCAACTTCCGACGAAATCTCATGGGCTATTCAGCACTCGGACGCTAAAAAAGCACCTGGTCCGGATGGTATTCAGAACCGTGTTCTTAAACAGCTCACGGGGAAAGCGATAGAGTACCTTACAGACATCGCGAATGCCATCTTACACAACCACTATTTCCCCGACCGATGGAAGGAGGCCAAAGTGCTAATGTTCAGAAAGCCGGGGAAAGATCCATCTTCACCCAACAACTACCGGCCGATTAGCTTATGAACTCCCTTAGCAAAGTTGTTGAAAAAGTCATACTCAGACGCCTTACACAACACATAAGGACAACAACATTCTGAAGCCGGAGCAATTCGGCTTCAGAAAGCACCACTCCACAACACAACAATTAATGCGTGTTGTTGAGCACGTAACAAGGGGGTATAACTGTCTGCGTCTACCGGGGCTGTGTTCCTGGACATTGAGAAGGCGTTCGATCGTCTTTGGCACAACGGCCTCATTCGTAGACTCAGTGACGACGGATTCCCGGACGGACTGGTGCGCCTAATACACTCTTACCTCACTAACCGAACGTTCCACGTCTGCGTTGACAACAAGAACTCCACACCTCAGGAGATACAAGCAGGAGTGCCTCAAGGAAGTTTAATAGGCCCTCCGCTCTTCACAGAATACGTCAATAAAGCTCCGACCACAGCAAAACGATGCAAGCTATTTATGCTGACGATACCGCCTATCTTGCACAGTCACAGCAACCATCTCATATAAACAGTAGATTACAGCACGCGCTTAACGTAGTCGAACCTTGGCTCACACGATGGCGAATTAAAGTCAACGTAGCTAAATGCGAGGCACTCCTATTTACACGAAGACCTAAGCAAAAACGCATTCACGAACACTGTCGACCGCTAACACTACACAATCAACATACATTTCCGGAACGAAGTTAAATATCTTGGAGTCAAATTTGACGCGAAGCTAACATGGAAGCTCCATATAGAACACATGGTTAATAAAGCAAACATTAGACTCAAACAGCTATACCCATGCTAAACAGACAAAGCACACTACACCGAGGTAATGCCCGAACAATGTACTTAGCACTCATTCGGCCACTCATGACGTATGCAGCTCCGGTCTGGGGGTACGCCGCTAAGTCTCACATTAGGAGACTGCAATTAATCAAAACAAAGTACTCAGGATCATAGCAAATGCTCCTCGGGGAACACGAACAACCGACTTACACCGAGATTTCCGACTCGAGCCAATACAGCAAGTAATTAAGAAGCTTGCCATAAACATGTACGGGAAATCCCAAATGTCGCGAAATCCTTTGATACGCACTATAGGCAGTTACGATCACAACCACAGATTTAAACACCCACGGCCGAAAATATTGCTCAACAGATAGGAAAAAACTAATGCATAAACAAGTAAGAAATCTGTCGACTGCATCAAGGGCCACTGGGGTTAGGGTCCCATTCCCTAACCAACCTGCAAAGTGATCACTGGGCTAAGGAAAGTGGTTACAGTGCGATCGCAGGTGCAGAAGGCAGCCACACATAACAAGAAATCAATCCACAAACAGCATTAGTACAGTATCCGGCGTGGTAAACACGCGGGGGTGACGGTTGTCGTGGCAGGCTAGCGCGATGCATCCTGCTCCAACATTTCCTGGAATGAGCATGGTGGGGTTGTCTTTCCCGGTGGCGATGACACGTGCTGGCGGGGGTGGTCATGGCGGTGGTGTCCGTCATCGTCCTAAAGCCCGGGCAAGTCGGGGGTGGTCATCTAGCAGCACTGTGGCTGTCGCCGTCGGCGAAACCCTTACCGTGTACTCCCGGGATGAGGGGAGGCTCTGCGCGTTGCGGCGGTTGCGCTCTGGCGGTGCGAATCACGTCTCACCAACACGTACAACACCTGTTGCACACAGCTGTTACTAATATAACGATTCGGCATGTTCCAGGACCATCTCAACGGCAGCGACGGCGAGCGGCACCAGCTGATAACCTCAGCGGCGGTGTGTGGACCAGCTGTAGTTATTGCATGATACCATATCCTAACAAAACTAACAAATCCTTCATACATCCAACCTACCAAACACGCCAGTCTGGCGGACATGTTGAAATTTTACGGAACGGGTGATTAGTAAACAGTGATAATGGGACTTTGAAAATTTATTAACGGGGGACAGTCGGTATTTATTCCTCTCCATAGCATGCAATTTAGGAAATGATTTGTTCGATAGCCAACTTCAACTGTAATTGTGACTTTTGGATGTGACTGAAAAATATATTTAAAATTTTTATTGGAACAGTGTATATTTCTCATATTTCCTAAGGATAATGAGGGAAGTGGTGGCCGTAATTTCTTACAATTGATTTATCCAGGCTCACACACGGTTCAATAGTTTAATTAGTGAATATTCTGACAGTACTGAAAGCAAGTTGGAGGATAGTTAAGGTGATTAAACTGATACCTCAACCCCGGTATTGGTTTCGTCCCTTACAATAATAATCTCAGCTAGAAAAGGTATGGTTCAAAATAAAGACACTGTAGCCTCAAAATAAATTTAAAGTTCACTATATTCTTCAGAAAAATTTACAAATTTCTTGAACAATCTACTAGCATCAGTACTTCTTTTCCAGAATAATGATTGCAAGTTTGGATTAGTGAAATCAAGCATGGTCAACTCCCATACCACGTAACTGAAAATCAGCAATCTGAGAGTGAAGCGACTCTAGCATGCACTTTAAAAAATTTCAAAGATGGAGGCCGAACCAAACACTCCCTACTCCGCATGTGGCCAAATCCTCTACATATTGCGCCAAAACACTGAAAAGCATTGTGCGGCTTCCCCTTCAAACATTCGCAACAGACTGACTTCTCCCCCCATTCCAGGGTGTTCTTTTACATCTGGGGCATGGGAACCACCATCAGACTTTCAAGTTTCCCACGAAGTAACAGAATATTTTTGGAATAGTTTTACACCCAATCTATTTGAAATTTTTATGGTATGTAGTCCAAGGTTTAAACGTCAAAATTAATCATAGTGAAAATTTTTGTATCTTCAATATTTTCACCGTAAACAATTATTTTCGTGGCGAATTTCGAAATGTCTCTCACGTTCAGAGTTTTTAATCTATCGAGCTGAAACTGGTTTGTAAAACAATTTACTCCTCCTTCCCTATCTCTTGATATATAAATTAGCCTGGTTATTAACCTCTAACTTGGTACAATGAAAAATACATAATTTATAAAATCGAATCTCTTAAAATATTGAAGTTTTAAAGATCAGAAATATGCTTTAAAAGATTCTAAATCACATTTTTATAAGGTCTGAAGTTGTATAGCCACTAACCAATTTCTTCCATATCGTTTCAATTTTGGTTTATCTATCTTGCAAGTCTAACTCACCAATATTCAAACCCAGAAGTTGGCCATTTAATCGGAAATCATATTAATGTACTTCTTTTGATTCCAGCCCCAATACTGCATGGATTTTGATAAAAATTAGTGAGAATTCCTCGGGAAAAATTCTTTTGTTTGATTACAGTCCCCTCTGAATTTAATCGCGTTCTCCTACCTAAACATTTCTGCACTGATCACGTTTTACAATTTTCATTAAATCTTCCAAAAACAATACTTGCAATTTAGCTATCCTCTCAAACTTTTACATAAGGTGTAGTAAAAATGTACACATCTTTTAAGCTACAAATCATTCTCCTAACTTCAAAACTGTGACTTCAGGATTTTTTTCTCTCTTCTCTGAAACCATGAGGTTAATCAAATTTCAAAATGCAAATAAACCATCAGTTCAAATTTCTACCTACCTAGTATCATACTTTGTTTTGCTCCTTACTTCCTAAAGTACCTCTGGAAATGAATGTGACATTTTCTATAAAGAAATAAGCAAAACACTATACAGCAGCAGACTTTACGTTACGACTTCATACAGCTGTTTACTTTTACTTAACCCTTGAAACTCGTAAGAACATGAATTTAAACATGATATTCTCAGTATTCTGTGAACAAATTTTTTTGTTATAAAATTTAGGTTACATTACAGGCATTATGGTGTTTGTTGATTTAGAAAAATCTTTTGATAATGTTAGGTGGGACAAGATGTTCAAAATTTTAAAGGAGTCGGGTCTACAATACCAAGATAGAAGAATAATTTATAATCTTTATAAGAATCAAGTAGCTAGTAGAATGATGAGAGATGTGCATCAGTTTAAAAAGGGTGAGAGACAAGGTTGTAGTCTATCCCCATTAATATTCAAGCTATATGTAGAAGAAGCAATAAAGGAAGTGAAAGAAAGATTTGAATATGACATAAGTGTTGACGGAGAAAAAAATCAGTATGCTATGATTTGCTGATGACATTGTCTTGTTAGCAGAACAGGCTGATTGAGAACCTACTGAATATCATGAAGAAAATACTAAATGAAGATTTTGTACCGACGGAAATGATAAGAACAATAGTAGATTAAATATAAAATAGGATAAGATGCGATAAGTGAATTTTGCTACTTGGGACTTAAAATTACAACTGATGGCCCAAGCAATAATGTTAAAAGCAGATGATAAAGAACATTTAACAAAAGCATGAACGTTTATTCAAATGAAAGACATTCTTGAAAAAGAATCTAATAATTAAAACACAAATCTTCATAAAAGAAAATAATTTTTAAACATACTAATTTTAAAAAGATGTGACATTTTGTAATAAGATTTTTGATAATTTTTCTGAATGTTTTTATATTCAAATGGTTTATATTTTGATGTTTGATGTGAATAATCTTATATTTTATAGTTTTTGCGATATCTATGCTTTACATTTTGATGTTTTTAATAATATGATTATAATTTGGGAATGAATGAGAGAGAGAATGGAGGACAGATCGATCCAGGAAGAGTTAATTTTAGAGGGGAGTTCAGATTTTTTTTTTTTTTTAATATTTTCAAAATTTCAGTTCTTCAGTTTTCAGCTTTACAAGTTTTCAGCTAGTTTTTTTATTTCAAAAAATTACTTCAATATTCCAGGGGCATGTAAGCTACCTCAGTATTTGTTAAATACTAACCTTTTTGCTACAAGACATGGGGAAAGGGCATCTTACAGAAGCTGATACTGCAGCCTATAGGCACATACAGGACGATTTAAAATATAAAAACTACCTAAACACATAATAATAGCATTAAATAGACCTTCAATGATAAATAGTAGCCTTTAACTCACTGACATAATGGCAATAAAGCATAATCCAGCTTGTAAGCACTTGACTTTGTTACGAGACATCACCATTCTACAACAATTTTAGACTCAGTAAAAGATATTTTTAATAAATACAACACCTTTATACGCAGTAAAATACATTTTTAATAATAATCAACCATGAGAAACAAAATTTTGTAATAAATAACACACGATTAATAGTTTCAGGCAGTTTAAAATATGAAAACATAAGTTTTTACACCCAGTCAAACAAATTGGCAGTTTTAAACAGTAATAACAAAACATTTAACGTAGTTTCTGATATCAGCTGATATTGTAATCAAAACCTAAATTCTTCCTGTAGATCGTGCTGAAATTTCAGGCAGTTCTGCAGATAATCAAATATGACAGGACTTTCAAAAGCTAACTGCACCTAATTTGACACGTTGCCGGCTTACATAAATTATCACAGTTAAACCAATCGAAGTCAGGGAATAAAAATGATTTCGGACGATGTAATGGAAATCGTAGAACTTTCAGAGCATTTCACTGTAAGCTTTTTGAAATTTGAAGTCACTAATGGCGCTTAGCCGAGAAGGCATTGGTATTTTAGAAATTTGATTACTACACAAGTATACCAGCTAAAGTCAAGCCGGGCACACCACTGTAAAGAGGAGAATTAAGTGGCAATAGTTTTAGAACTCAAAATAGAGTATTCCCGCTGAGTAGAGGTGGAAATGGACATACAAAGGACACCTACGTCACAGCGATGAAAACAGTGTCACTCCGCAAAACACATTTTATTTTTTTATGGACAAACCATTGTGTTTACGATAGAAGTAAAAAAGTAGAAAGTTGTGTATTATGCCCGTCTCTAAACAAAATAAAATTCTGAGAGTCCTACAATATGTATCTTCGATGCACTACATTCTAGGTGTCACATGACTTAGTAGATCATATACGGAAATTTCCACCCATTTCAACCAGTTGCCGGTGGATAGTCAAGTGGGGTGGAGCGAGAAGTTCCATCTCAGCCCTGGGAATTAGTCCCAAGCACATGTGCTCGAAGCGGCCATCATGGTAATTGTAAAATTGTGCAACCCAGCCTAAACTTTGAACATGTAACTTAAAAATTTTCTTAGGGGTTTGTTCGGTCTGTCTTCATTTCATAACTTTCAAGCTTCTCGACATGAATGTCCGATTGCTGATCAACTGTAATAGTGAACTTTTCTGAATTTTTGATACCAAAATATAGTGATGGTGAAACTTTCGCCAGTGATTTTATTTCCATAGTTTAGAACTGAACCCTTTTCTCTCCAAAGGTTAAAATAGTGGAGAATGGCGACCATAGTATTTTATGGTTGATTTTTATCCAAGGAATATCCACCGTCTAAAAATTATGAACAGTTGGTATATTTGTAATAACTTTTTCCAAGATGCAAGTTGTTAGTTAAGGTGACGACTGATACTTCCAACTGCGATATCAGTTTTGTCCCTTACAGGATGGAGGATTGCATCAAACCAGCTGAGAGACTGATGACAGCAAAAAAAAAAATATGAGTGTCGTGAATAACTGTATTAATTGTAACTTGATTTGTAATATTGTCAGGTTTCCACAGACTGTAGTTTTTTTAGTAAACAGGGTAGCATAGTGTTGTTATACTCAAGTAACAATTTTTGAGGTAGCCAGCACAGCTGGGCACGCAGCGATTGTTGATTGGGTAACTGCATTGTAGCATAGCAGGGTGTGAGGCAGTGAGTGTTGCACCACTTGGAGATGGTTGTATTGTGCATGTTCATGCTCTTTGTACACATCCTAAAATAGCACGAGAAATGTACTTTAAACTTGTTTCAATGTAACCTAAGTATTTTAAAAGTTGTTTTAAGTAACAGTATTAAGGAAGTTCAGTAGTATTTTGACCAGAACAGTGAGTTTTTTATTTCCAGAATTTGTCATGCCAGAAAATCTGTAATTAAATCTATCTAAACTAATGGCTTGCATGTTTTGAGAGGAATTGGGCTTTTCTCATCTAAATAAAATGCTATCATCCACTACATAGTTGGCTGACCATTTAAAGGATATTGGTAGCTTACATTTGGTGAGCAATGTCAGGATAGCTCACAAATACAATTTTTAACCATCATCTAAATGTATATTGTAAAAGTGGCTCTTCCAACTAAACTTTTATTTCTTTATTTTGGTAAGAAAAGGAGCTTTTCATTTCCCCTAGTATCATCATTATTTTTAGTCATCAGTAATCAGTTATTTATATAAAGTTCTGATGTTATAAGTTTCTCTAAATGTATACCTCATTGTTTTAATTACCACTAAAATGCTGTGGAAACTGCGAAAATAATGCACACTGTAATTGATCCAGTAAAGGTAACAGCAATTATATCACTATGCAACATATGAACTTGTTTCTTCATTTTTATGTATGAAAACACTTGACCACCCAAAATTTGAGCCGAGACAACTTTATAATGTACAATACATTTTATGGAAGGAAAGATCAGTCCCTACACATTCAGGAAATGCAATCTCAGATAGACATAGCTTCATGTGCCAGTTCTTCCAAAAAGAAGCCTAGCCTATAGAGAAATAATACAACCCTGTATCAAACTGGACCAATTCAATGATGGGCCAGCATCACTTTACAAAAATGCATATATTCAATGATTAGTTGGAGCTGCTAGGGAAGAGATACAAGTGGGGCATGGGTAGTGTGAGGGGTTCTTAAGGAGAGTATTTTTCCATAGATGGCAGAAGGAACCATTTATGACTAGTTACAAAAACTGTGAAGAAGACCATTCTGTAACATCTTCCAACAACTGTATGCTGTGGACAAATAAAATATCTCAACATTAGTGGACAGAATTATTAGCCTCACAATGAAGTTGCATAACAAAAACTACTATAGAAAGAACAACACAAGTCGTCATTAATTCAGACATCAGTGGTGGTAATCCAGCAAATATTCATTTACCTCAGCAAATGTTTCATCAGGCTATAACTAACCCAGTAATGTCTCGAGATTTTTGTTCCCATGCTGTGATATTTAGTTTAACTGTATATGCAAGCACATATCGGATATGTTCCTTGCACTTGAAAATTTTACTAACAAAACATAAACAAGTTAATAAAAATCCTTTATTTTTCATGCCTGAATATGGCTTTTTCTGTTGTTTAAATCTAAGGCATATCTAATATTTTTAAAATAAATTCAATGGTCAAATTTTTCCATTTCTTGGCTTCACTGTGTAACACATCTTAGAATTTTACCCAACGAAATTAGTTGCCAAGATAGCAAGTCATTTTTATAGTCAATTTTGATAATATTTCCCAGTAATAAGTCCAGCATAAGCATTAATTCAAATATGAACAGTAAATTCAAGAGTTAAATTCATTTAAACAGCTGTTAAGAAACTTAACCTTAGATTTGAATATGTAGTATTTGATTTTCATATAATTTCGCTAAATCAATATATTTCTTTATTTCAAAAGATGTTTAGGTAACTAGATAGCCAGAAGATGATTAATTTTGTTGTTAAAAGATCTTATTTAGAGTTTAAAGATGTTTAATAGTGATTTGCCGGTAAAGAATTTTATCACGTAGTTTTCCACTCTAAAATCGAAGTATTCAGTCATTAGAAAACAATTAAGAAATCAAGTGATAGATAGAAAGTGGCGTAATTTCGGTTTAAATAAGATATTAAAATTTTAGAAAGTTTCATGCATTCTAAAGATCGTTTTTTAAATATAATTTGGTATAGCAAGACATGTGATTAATGGAAAAGTTAGATATTTCAGTCTTATTCGGGAATTCATAAAAAGGAATTATATTCAGAGTAAAGTTTATTTAAATATAAAGATTTCGGGAAAAGTTTTATTTCAAAATATTAAAACATTTGATTGTAATAAAATAAAAGGGGTTTTGGTGCGAGAAAAACGCTTGGACGAGATGATGCGATCATTCGGCATTCGGGAGGAGTGACATTTTGAAAATTGAAGAGATTCCAAATTTTTACGGTAACCGTTTTTCATTAGGGAAATTTGTTTGGAGTTATTTTCAAGTCGATATTCTGAATATTTCAAGTCATCACATTTTGGTTTTGAGTTTTATACCACTTTCAAAATTAGGTAAAATTCTTTATTTGATATCAGATAATAGATGAGCAATAGGAGAGTAGAATGAAATTTGGAGCAATATTCTCGAAAGTTATGGCAAAAACATCTTTATACCTCTTTTCTGGCGAAACTATTAAAGTTACAAATTTTTTTATAACAACTTAATTTGACGTTTGTAATATTATCTAGCTACTACCAAAATTTCAGAAAGCTAGGATTACTTTTATTGTCATGATCAAATTGGATTTCGTAACATTTGTCTGAAACTGATCAGTTATCGGATAAAGTCCATGGGAAAGTCGAGATCAGGAAGTTCCCACGGTCCAAGAAGCAACGATCCTATAAATACCCCCTCCAAAACCTACCCTCGCCCCATTCAAGTTGTGTCGTATCGGTTGAATTTTGTCATCATGGGTGGAAGTTTATTTTGAAGATCTCATGTAGTTAAGAAATAGTGGGAGCATGAGGTTTGGTCATGCTCGAATGGTCGGTCGAGTCTGTGAAATAATTTCGGAGAAGTTGTCTGATTGCCTGTGCAGTTTTCAGACTTTTGTAAAATTTTAAAGAATATATTCATCATACCAGAATGGACTAATCATCATTGAACTATCACCTTTCCATAGTTTCTGGGTTAAAACTACAGTGGTGACTGAGTTAATAGCTAAGTCAGAACTGTAACGCCTTAGGTATGCACGATCACAGTTGAGACAACAGGTTATGCGCTCACCCCAAGCATAAGCTTTTCGTCTTACAACTGTCAACAGACTCATCAGTCTTAAGTGCTCTGTCAATTCATTTATTTACCTGTGCAACCAACCTACAAGAGAATTGAATGGTAAGTGAATGGTAAGTGAATAGCAATTGTCTAGTCATCTCCCCTCCATATATTATTAACAACTTCAACAAACAGATGCAAATAAAACTTTCATCAAATTGATGAGGTAGTTTGTAGGTAAATGAATTTATAAACCCCAAGTATTTCAATGAGGCAATTTAACATTAATTATTTTTTTCACAATTAAATCTGAATACTATTAACAGAAAAGTAATTTTGTTTCTGTTTTTCCTGTAAGAGAATCATAATTGGTTTATTATTGCTACTGATTCAAAATAAAATTACAGAGAGAGCAAGTATAATCTAGAAAACAAAACTACAATACTCACATTTTACCAAAAGTTGTAGGCACTATTGGTGGATCATCGAGTTGAAATGGGACTGACCATGGAATGTGCAGAGTTGGAGCAAGTTTCCGAAGTATCATGTTTCCCAAAATCTTGGCACAGTCATCATAATATTTATTTGAATTTTTCACAAAGCTAAATCCATTTACATCACAAACAAATGATTTTCCATTAGCTCTGAAAAAAAAAAAAAAAAAAATAATCCAGTTACCTCATGTATCACATAAAGAAATATCATTTTCAAAACATAATAAGAACTGAAATATAGTCTTCGCGGGTTTTCCGCCGTATATTGTTGAAGAGAGACAACAACGAGCTTTTGGCGGCTGGCTCTGCCGCCATCTTCAGGTTAGATGTGTGCTGCAGGGAGTACCAGCGCTGCACCAATATACGGCAGAAAACCCGCGAAGACTATATTTCATCGATACGCCGTGAAAGCCTTCGTTCTCACATAATAAGAACTTATAAACAATTAAATAACCAACAGAAAGAAGAATTCAGTTTTGAAACAGACAGAATACAAAATTTTCTAAAATAGTATCAACAAAAGGTAAAAAATATTATTAAAAATTTTAAAGCTGCTACTGTCTTTATTCCAAAAAGGATAGTTCCTCAAACGTGCCCATCAATTTTAATACTCTGTAATATTTTGTAATAGATTCAAATCTAAGGTTGGGTATATGTTTATCCGTGGAAAATCATTTTTGGGGATGGGGTTGAAATATATACCCAAGATTGCTGGTGAATACAACAAATTTTGATGCTTTATATAGAAAAATTGTACTCAATTTTGACAATACACATTGCAAAATTAATTTCATGAGGAAAGATAAAAAGAAATCTAATTTCATCAACCTAACTACTCAACTTCAGGTGAACTACTCCTTTCATTTTAAAAGTTCTCACCCAAAAATTGTAAATAACCAAAAAAATAAAAATCTATTTTATAAATTTATCTGAAATTTGGGGCTAACTACCACAAAAATTGATTATTCGCATTGATGCAACAGATGTGACCTTGCCCCACAATGTTTGCATTTATTTTTGCAATCAGTTACCTATACTGTCATATAAAACTGTAACAGATCTGTGTTTATACACCAATACTGGACAGATTTTGATAACGCTTTCTGTTTGAGAGCTTAGGATCTGACTTATAATCTCAGCTATGTTTTATAACATTATGTTTCCTGGCAATGGGGCAGGAAATTAAATCTGTTATGTATAACAAACAAAAATTGCCAATAATCTAGCTTAACTTGAAAACTACTGATACAATTTTGAAAGGATTTTCAGATTTTGAACAATAAGTTCTGACAGTAAGTATGAGGTTTTTTTTTTATCACGATACACGTCTTGACACCACAAAAGGAAATGTAAATATGTTCTGAAGTTCAAATATTTTTAACTATAATACTGGATGATAGAAGGAGCCTATTGGCCCAGTTGGTTAAGGAGTTGAGATCTGAAGGACTATTGTTCAAATCCATGATTTGGTCTGAACAACTACGAACCCCTCAGACTAATCTTCAATTCTGGCTTTTTTTTAGTTATGGCAGATCATTAGAGGTGGGAAAGGACTTGGGGCAAGGAACCATTCCAGCATTTGCCTGGAGTGATTTGGGGAAACCACGAAAAATACAAATCTGGATGGCGAGGTGGGATTCGAACCTGTGTCCTTCCCAAATGCGAGACCACAAAGTTACCACTCACCCAACACACTCAATATTGCTTTGCCTTATTCATGTGGAGTATGCTAGGATTCTTTGTGACTCAGGTTTCTAAATTGCATGTTAAACTGAAACATTGTTTCCAGGTACAGGGTCTCCCAGCCAATACTGGAATATGTATTTAAATTTATCAATTCATATAGAATAACTTGAAAACTACTAAACCAATGTTCATGAAGTTTATAATTTGAAACCTTAGGTCTATCTTAAGATCAGAGGTATGTCTCATCATATTAAGTCACCTGGACCCACAGCTGGAAATGAATCTCTCTTCTAAAGTTCCAAGAAATTGGATACAACCAGGTATAACTTGAAAATTAATTAAATGATTTTGAAGATGTTTTTGCAATTTGAAACCCCGGTTTCTGACTCGACTTCAGAGTTACTTTTTATGATGATATATCCCATAGAACTGGAACATGAAATGGAAATCTGTTCTGTGCTTCAAAGATTTTTACATATAATCTGGCTTAACCAGAAAACAAACTAGGAGCTATTGAAGTTTTTTGCAGTCTGAATCCTAGAACCGTGATTTAATACCTGGGGTATGTTTTATGATGCTACTTTTCCTGGTGCCAGAAGTGAAATTAACATTTACAAGTTCATACATTTATAGTAATAATTTGGCTTACTTGGAAATTACTGAACTGGTTTTGTTATGGTTTTCACAGTTTAAAACATTAGGTTCAGACTTATGATCAGAAGTATGGTTCATCATGCTATGGTGGTGATGTATAAATAAAATCTTCTATAAGACCAAATTCTTTTATCTATAATCTGACATACCTTCAAAATTGCTGAACAGAAATTAACACAGTTTTACAGGTTAGAGTCATGTCTAAAACTGAAGTGTATATAATCATATTATCCTAAGTAAAATTATAAATATTAAAAAAGTTTGTTTGTGATTCAATCAAAACAAAATCCCTAATGCGATTAGGTTAAAATTTGGAACAGAGACAGTCCTTATCATGGATTAACTTGTTGATAGTTTTATCTTAAAAAGCAATGCAAATCCTGACAGAAATAATACCAGAAATGTACATTTCTCATTCAAACATATCAAAATAGCTGAAATGATCACGATGATATCTGTAACACAGGCAGTGTACATTCTGTAAATATTATCATCATTCTCATAACATTGTATACAAACTGCAAGATGAATTTGAGATTCCAGTATTAGCAACCATAGAAGGTGGTTTACAGCAGATGACTGCTAGATTTTACTCAGCTCTTTGGTGTAATTGCAGCAAATGATTAAGTATTAAATGAGGATGGCAAGTTTGCATGTTAAGAAACCAGACAGAGGCATATACCAGGTATTTGAAGTGCTGACAGCTGGTAAGAAGTGTGCAATAGTCTGGGAAAGTAGGGTATGTGACCGCATTGATAGGCCTCATCACTGGGATACCATTTGTCCACCCGCTTTAGTAATGTAGTGGCAGGTTGTCTTTAAAACCTCTGGCATGGGGACTGAAGTCATGTCTTGTCTTCGTGATTCAGTCAGAGCCAGCAAAAGTCACAGCAGAGAGCACCCAGCAGCCCTGGCTGAGGAGTGGCACATCACATTAAGAAGATGGACAGTGCCCAACAGATTGGCTCTACTATGGGGTTGTATGGATAGACACGGAAATCCATTGTTCAATATTAGATAGGGAGCTAGGATCCTCCACATTGTCTATAGCTGGGGGTAACTGCGGTCAGATAAGCCCACAGCCACAGTTGCGATAATACTCGCGCCGTTATAGTAAAATAAACCTACTCTCAGTATTCAAGTATGTCACAGCAGGATTTCGGAAGGTAGAACAATATCACCTTACTTTATAGCAGTAATCCTAATGTGTATCAATGTATATTTTGTACAGCACTGTATTAACTTGTTTACAAAGTCATTTCAACCTGATGATCCTACCATGAATATCTCAAACTAATCCCAGATCGACTTCTATGCTCAATCCTCACCCACTTGCTCAGTCCTCTCATTGAACCTTGCCAAGTCTCCACTCGGCATGCCAGGTTTATCACAGGTCACTAGAGGTTTACTGGTGTCCAAGTGTGGTCATTACATTTCTAATTGTTGATTAGGTTTTCTTTTCATAATAACAGACATACAATTTTGTTCATTGTATTAGTTTTGAAATACGATTCTGTTAATATTGTTGATCAATATTTATGCAAAAGCTATTGAATTTTGATTTAGATTTATTTTCTCCATGCGTGTTTTACTCTAAATTATAGAACATCTTCAGCAGTTATTTGTATGATATGTAATAGTACTTGGTAGTTAACCTTAAGTGTCGTTTGTGCTTGGTAATACGTTCAGCAATCATTCTGACTGTCTGTCTGATGTAAACTTTGCAGCATTCACATGGTATGGAATAAATTCCAGGCCTAAATCATCCTTAACCAATAGAAGCACATCAAGTATCTTGGCAGGCGGCCGGAAAATGATTTTTATACCAGACCGCACCAAGAGTCTTCCAATCTTTCCCAACATGTTCCCGGCATATGGCAGAAAGGCAAGAGTTTTTGATGGTTCTTCTTGTTCAGATAGTAGTCTAGGTGGCTTCTCAACAAGGCACGCTCTCTCTGTCATCTTGCCTTGAAACTGCATTGAAGTGGATCGAGTCTGATCACATGCAACTTCTCACAGTCAAGCGGATGTGTGACTTGGCTGCCCCAAAACAGATGAATACAGTCAAACAGCTTACTTTGACCAAGATGTCCAGCAAGCAATGACTTTTATTTACAGTACAGTACATACATACTGTACTAATGTACAGCACTTGTAAGTACACTTAACACTCAAAAGTGTTGCCTTTTCATTTAATTAATTAAAAACTGTTTTTCTTTAAAAAATAGTTTTTTCTCCCATTTTCAACAATTAATTAAAATAACAATTTTTCAGAAAAAATCCAATTATCCGAATTTTTGATTATCCGAATGGGGTCCGATCCCAATTGATTCGGATAATTGGAGTTCTACTGTACTATATTAAAAAACTCAGTAGCTAACAAACTATATCAGTGTGAGGGTAAATTCAAGAAACATAACTAAATAAATGCTCTGTTAAGATATGGAAAAGAATTTAATATTATAGGAAATTTTGGTTCAGGAAAAATAAATGAGTGAGGTGACAGAATTTTGTGAAATAAACTGATCACAGTGAATAACTCACTTCAAACTCTACCAATAAACATTTTGAAATGTACAGGTCATACAGCCAGGTTTCAACTGCATTATACCAAGATTAAACATAGATTCAGAGAGCAAATTCTTAACTGTAAAGCATACACAGAAGTGGATATAAATTCTGGATACAATCTGATAGTTTTGAACTGCAGAGTAAAATAAAACAGAATACTGACATAAAAGAGACAATGCAGACAAGGTGGGCAAGCTAAATAAATCTCACACGAAGCAAATTTCTAGAAACTTTAGATGAAGGGTTAAGGAAAACCTGTGCAGGACATTCAACTGAGGTAGACTGGAATACACTGAAAAAATTGATGATAAACATCAGGCAAAGAAACAATGAACATAGGGGTAGAATCTCACCAAAAACTGTGGGTTAGAGGTAAAAAATTGAAATTGATGTACTACACGAGAAAAATAAAAATGAGGCATGCAGAAAGTGCCAACAACGTTTGAATGATGAAGGAATAAATATGAAAATCCAGAGAAATACGGCTGCAAGAGAAATATGAATGGCTGTATGCAGACTACCTGTGGCATTAGATTTATTAGAATCAAAAGCACCAGACTGATGCAGTGGACAAGTGGTCAAGCAACTTTGGTGTGGACCTTGTAGGAGATGCAATTCTGGCAAAATGACTGCTTCCAGGCAAATAAAGGGGAGCAAGACACAAAGCAGTCGCAACAGGCTTGTAACCAATGGATGGCATACAATACCTAATAAAACCAGCAGAACCAGTAATCAAAACGTTTTGTTTTCATGACTCCAGCTGGCTGCACACGAACAAAGATTAAATTTCATCATTAAACCAGGAAAGTCTCCACTCATAAAAAGCTGTGAATTCATTTAAAATCAAATGAAGCAGCTGTAGTTGATGAGTTTCTATCATAATTTTTAAAATCGATGATAAGTATACAAATCTTGCAAAGCCATTGTTTGATATCAAATATGAGACATATTTTCTTTGCTGGTGTGATCTAAATCCCAAGCTCTTGATTTTATTTGGCATCTTTGTCATAAACTACCATCAGACTTCTTGCTGTCATCCTAGACTTTGGTTGATGTGGGTACTTTGTGACAAGTTGGAGTTTATGTGGTACATAATACCTCCAGGTTAAATTGAAAGCTATAGGAGACTCAACTTACTACTAGGCCAGTGTAGGTAATAAGTTCTTGTTTGTTTATTTTATTTTTTTTCCTTATCTAGCGTCTGTCTAGCACACACATTAAATGTAACATTTTCACTCATTTTTGATAATAGACTAAAATGAAGTAAATTGTCTAATATCACTAAATGAAATCTTTAATCAGTACCTTAAGAGTCTTATGAATCATGAAAGTCATATGATTAACAAAAATAGTGATAACTTTTAAGATAAATAATTTTATGTATGAAAGAATAACAAATTGATTCATAAAGTTCCTTACCTAAGTAGATCAAATCCACAAACTGTCTGCTTAAAAGCCAAACACACTTTTCTTGAAATTAATTTTTCAGCATTGCTTAGTATTACAGGATATCTAATTTCCTTTCCTTCACTGTCTCTTTCAACTTTTCCATCCAAAGCTGGCGACTTTCGAGCTTCTGCATGGGCATAATCAGGTCCCACAGTATATACCTGTGAGAAAATATTAACATGGTTGCTCACATTTCAGAAATTCAAAATCTTTAACCATCTAAAATAGAGAAAAAAATTACAGTTATACACAATTTTTTAATCAGTATTTGTCTGATTGTGTGAAAATGAGAGGTCTCAAGAGAGGAAATGCATTTCAGAGACCTTCAGTTACAAAAAGAACGACAGATCTCTGACCTTAATGCTGTCTGTCCTATTTACTTTTCACTGATGAGGAATCTAAGATGAAATATTCTATACACTGTGGTCTAGTAATATTTACAGGTATAGAGTACAGAAACTGCAAGCAGCAAAATAGCGGAGCAAGCCACTGTGTTAATACATATATTGGGGGTTGTGGATTCAAACCCCACCCATCTAGCAATCTACTGACGTCATCTTCAAATCCTATGGTTTTTTTTTTTTTTTTAACTGCTTGATGTCTCTCAACAGCGAGGTCTTTAGAGACGGGAAAGGATGGGGGCTAGGAATGGGAAGGAATTCGGCCATGGCCTTTTTAAGGAAGCATCCCGGCATTTGCCTGGAGTGATTTGGGAAACTTCAAATCCTATGGATGTGCTGCGATAACCAGAACCGAAGTGCGCACATGGAACCTAAAGACGATGGCAGAAAATGCTATCAAAAGCTTTTCTTCCACATCATCTGGCAATCCTTGAAGATTACATTTCAATGGCATCCCAGAAAATCCTTTGTTCTAATTTTTCTCTCCTTTAATTTTGAGCTAGAGCCATGCATTTTTTTACCAAGTTAGAAAATTTAGGCACATGCAAAAAATGTAATTTAATAGCTTTGATACTTTTCTTGCAGCCTACCAGTGTGCCTATGCACGTTAAAGTGAAAATACACTGGATCGGGCAATTTAAAATGCCTAGGTTCATATACCAGGTACCCACATACCCGACATCCTGATGCGGTTTTAGACAGTTTTCCACATTCATCTAGATGAATGCTGAGATGGTCTCTACTCTCCACCCCATAAACTAATCAATTCAAAAAAACAAAAATGCACTTCCCCCATCACAACAACGAGGGGCTTAACAAGAAGGAAGAATGAGAAACCTTGCTTTGAAAGTAAGCACAGTCTCGAAAGAGGATATGCGAAAGTGAAAATGTTGTAAAGATGATGATTATGATTATGATGATGATGATGATGATGATGATGACACTTGTCTTGCAACATTATATGAATCCTTGTTAACAGAAGTTTTATCTGATGATAAAAACATATGTTGTATTGCTGAAATAAATGCATAAATTTTCATTGTATCACATTTTCTACACAAATAACTTTTTTCCAATATTCATGAATACTTGATCATGCAGCGTATCAACTTGGCCACTCCACGTGTCAACCAACAACAAAATTTAATCACTGTGGCTTTGCTATTGCTTCAATGCTGCCTATAAGAATTTTTGACAATTGTTTCATCCACTTCCTTGCACTGGAGCAGGTATGAAAGACATGTCTCTAGCTTGAATATAACTCGGGCATGCAACAGGATCACAAATTTTTGATAGTGTAATTGATCTAGCCACACGTCTTAGATATCTTTAAGCAGCAGATTCGGCAGGAAATGCTACAATTAGACAATTTCTGTACGTCAAGTACACTGCTTGTTTGATTATCCCTGACCCAAATAAAAGTTCTTGTTTACATAAGACTGGTGGTATTATTTCTCCATATAGCATCGAACAATACCACAATGCCACAAAGGGATACTATTAAAATACATTGAATTATGTGCTAGACGTTGTGGAAACTTGTATTATCTGACTCAATAAAATGTGCCTAGTTTGATTCAAGAACAGCATACAAAAAAATAGAATTTAGAAATAATCAGATATGCTTCCACACAACATTAATAAAATGTATGTAGCTACTGAAGGGTTTCTCCCACAAAATGTTCATAGTGTGAAATGCTACTGGAATCATTCCCTCCAGTAGAATTTCCTTTTAGCTTAGGCAATGGTAGCTGGACTACCAGTACATACTCATTAACAGACATCCACCAGGTCTAAATCTGAGACCTCTTCCTTCCATTACAACCTCTCCCTATCCCTCACTATTGCTTTCCAAGTGCTTTCTTTCCTCACCTGCATGAACTCCTGACTATTATCATTTGTGTTAATGTTTAAATTTATATTTTTATATAAATACGAGGGTCGTCCACAAAGTAAGTTCCATTTCTATTTCTATCCACGGCAGCGCTACGATCGCAGTTCCGAGCATGCGCAGCAGTTACTCTGACTCAAGGAGAAGACATGTACGCCATTTTCAGATCACTGCTGCCGACGTGTGCTTTGTAGTGCTTCTTTATAATGTCACGCGTAATTGAAAATGCCGCCGCACGTGAAATCAGATCTGCGATTCGTTTTCTAAATGCAAAGAAAGTTAAATCAAAGGAAATTCATTGGCAAATCTGTGAGGTTTACGGACAAAATGCTATGAGTGATTCAATGGTTAGAAGATGGGTCAGACTGTTAAATGAAGGACGTGATCAAGTGCATGATGAAGAATGAAGTGGACGCACGTCTGTGGTTACTGATGAACTGGTTCACACAATTGAAGAGAAGATTAAGAACAACCGTAAGTTTACACTTAGTGCCCTTGCTATGGAAGTACCGCAAATCTCACGATCGTAATTCATGAAATTGTTACTGAAAAACTGAAATTTCAAAAACTTTGCTCAAGTTGGGTACCCAAAATTCTTACTGAACAACACAAAAAACAACAGATGGGCAGTGCATGTCAGTTTTTGACACACTACGATGAAGAAGATGTTGGTTTTCTTTCTCGGATAGTCACGGGGGATGAAACTTGGGTTCATACGACACCCCTGAAACAAAACATCAATCAATGGAATGGAGGCACACTTCATACGCAACAAATGTTAAGCCAAAGCAAATCTTGATACCTCGAAAAGTCATGTGCACTATTTTTTGGGACACAAAAGGCATTTTGCTGATTGATTTCTTACCACGAGGCCAAACAATCAATGCACATGGTTACTGTGAGACCATTAATAAATTGCGCTGATCAATACAAAACAAGCGCCGAGGATTACTGTCAAAACGTGTTTGTTTTTTTTTCCACGATATTGCCCGACCTCACACGGCAAATGTGACCAAACAACTCTTATGGGAATTTCACTGGGATGTGTTTGATCATCGTCCGTACAGCCCGGACCTCACTCCTAGCGACTTTCATCTCTTCTTACACCTAAAATCTGTCCTTGGTGGTCAAAACTTCAACGATGATGACGAGCTGAAAGGACATGTTACGCCGTGGATGAATACACAGGCGGAAACCTTCTATGAAGAAGGCATACAAAAACTTGTGCCACGCTATGACAAGTGCCTACAAAATGTGGGAAGCTATGTAGAAAAGTAGTTTAATAGGTGTAGATTTTTGTACAATAAATATTTTTCCTGTATCTGTACATGTTTTTTTTATATAACCAAACGGAACTTACTTTGTGGACATACCTCGTATTTTTATATGTGTAATTAAATTATTTTCAATTTTTATTTAATTTTGAATCTCAAATATTTTAATATGAAACAGTTTTTTCTGTGCATAAAGTTTTGCCTTTGTCTCTTCTCTGTGGTTATTCCTGTTTGAAATTCCCTGCATCAATCTACTCTCCCCTCATAGTTAATGGCCATTGTGCACAACCTAGACATTTGATGACTCCCACACTGTCCACTCCATGTTATATTGTTGATGAAGAATTTGACCCCAACATTTTTTACAAGTTCTGCATTTTATGTTTTGCTATTCCTATGCCATCCTTTTATTATATATATTTCGGGTTTGAAGACTTCTTCAGTACTAGAACAGTGAGTGGACAATGTGAGAGCCAAAGAGCAACTGATAATGCAATGCACAATGTCCATTAACTATATAGGCAGGAAATGGGGGAAGAGGGGAGGGGGGTTTCAAATGTGAGAAACAACAGAAAAGAGGAGATGACAAAAATATTTCCACAGAAAAAAAAAATCACTTTCAATTCAAAATATGTAAGAATCTGAAGAAAGGAAGTAGACCAGCTCACAATGCATGAATTAAAAGTAACTGCTACTGGCAGGGAAGACTCCAATAACACAAACAGTAAATCACGAATTAAGAGTTTTTACAGTTGTGTGGAGAATACCATTTGCCTGTGAGCATTCATCCTAATGGCTAATTGGTTGGTAGTCAGACCAACGTATAAAGTGGGACATTTGTTGAACGTAAGCAGGTTGCAAAGGTGGTGGCAGCTGTGTTCAGGTCCAACGGTGGGTGGAGTCTGTTGCGTGGGAGTGACCCAGGTTACTATCTTATTCAATGTGAAGATTGACAATTATGGATCAAAAGGTATCCGAGGTTGAAAGGGCTACTGATGCAAGTTCTGGAAAAATAAAAACTCATTTCAAATCAGGGTGAAGGAAATCATAACCCTGTTGTAGGATAGGATTGATGGATTCAAAACTTGGGGAGAACTGTGAGACAAGAACTGAATTGTGACTAATGTTAGTAGCTGTATGGTGGTACTGCTTGGAATGTAGTATGATGCAGCAGGCAAAAGTCATTACTAGGGTTCGGATCTTTAGGACAAGTCATATTTTTTTCCTGACTTCTTTTTGAGCTGAAATGCTGAGTTAAACACTGATTCAACGTTTCTGATTGTATTTAAATGTATTTTATATACCATATAAATGCATATTCAGACCATTTTGCTACTTTTGGTTATATTTTGATAATATTTACGGTCATATGGTCATATTTTCAGAAAAAATCTGGTAGTTATTTTTATAGTACCAGGATACCTAGATATAAATGAGAAGGAATTAAGGTAATTATTCACAGAACTGTACTTCTGCTATACAGATTGGGGGGGGGGAACTAATTTTCACTGTAGTCACAATTCACCAGTCATGAATTAAAGTTATACATTATTGTCACTCTAAACGTTAATGTTACACCCGTCTTTTAATCCCAACAATAGAGCAGAAGCATTCATGTGTCGATCCATGTCAATCAATACTGCAGTGAAATATCCTGTCATCGTTAAACCTGCAGTGGATCAGTGAGTAGACCTACCACCATGCCGAGGATAAAATTTTCTTAAAGTGCGAAATTACATAAGGGAATTTAGAGAGGAGTGTTTTAGTACAGATTAAAAGAGTTCTATACCGTAAATTAACTGAAATTAAAGTGACTTCAACAAAACGATTTAAAATTTAATTTCCCAATGCTGCAGTGAGTGCACGGAAGCAAATGATGCTGTCTACATGAAAGCGACACTGCTAGATGTAATAAATGATGTGTAATTGAACATGTTATGATGTATAGTAAATTTAAATGTTTGGTAATATTTTGCCATGTTTAGGTCATATTTACCCATTTTTAAGGTCATATTTGCCTGCATATTTCTCTATTTTTTGGTCATAAAGATCCAAACCCTAGTCATTACTGTATCAGAAACTAATAAATTATTCTCGTGACTGAAGGCAGTAAACAGACTCTGGAAAAATTAGTAAATTCAGAGATGCTAATTCACTGTAATCTATTTGTAGCATCACAAATTACCTCATGCAGCAACAGTTAGGCCATAAAGATCTGAAATTCAAAAATGTTAGATGGCTCTTGACTATCAGTGACTGCATGAATATTATTAGCAGTTGGCTTATGTGTATCCCTGATGAAAGTATGTGGAGTTTGCAGGTTGGATCACAACTCCCTGTAATAATCAATTTATCATCATCATTCTCAGCATATTCTGGCAGTATCAAGCAGCCCTCATCAGCAGTAGATTTCCACTTGCAAGATTGCCATTGGGCAACACCAGCAGACAACAAAGAAAATGGAAGGACTCTTTTAACAGGTTAGAATGGTTCAAAATCCTTGAGTAGGTCTGGTTTAAGGTGGATTAGCTAGTCACCCATAAAGTAGCCTAGTTTTGTTTAGTTAGTCTAAGTGATATTCAAGAAAAATAGCCCCTTGCCATCTGTTATTGCATATCAATTCTTTGCCTATGAATCTTTGAATATAATTCTGTAAATATCTGTACAACAGTTTATCCACACTGTGTCCTGATGATACACGTACAATTGTTAAGCAACGACTGTCCTGATTCTCTTTATGATCCTATAATGAATACTGAAAACTGAAATGTGGTTGGTCTAAAGTGCTGCTATGACCAAAAACCCTGGATTGACCATTGCCCTCATAGGGCTTGCTACGCCTACATATCTGCTGCTCACCAGTTGGTCACAACAATGAGGAAGTTGTTCATGCAGCAAATCTCATGGATAATTTCAAACATTAATGATTGAGCAAAACTGTTGTAACACTCTGCAAGCATTCTGGCTAGAATATATATATATATATATATATGCGCCATGGATATTAATATAGTGTTGAGTATACATTGTATGGCAGCTTTCAAAGTGCATGGACTTTTGGGATAGAAGGTTTAATATGGACAGAAGTAATAATATGATCATTCAAGACAGAAATCAACATACATAAATGTAGCATGGGTATGGGAATAGGACCAAGTAAAGTTTATTGTTTGTTAGGAGTTGAGGTTGAGCAGGTTCAGAAGACTATCCTCCACATGTCAATGATATTATCTCTGAACCTGAGGCATACAATGGTTTTTTAGAGAATTGATGTAAGAATGACCACTCAAGCCAGCCAAGGATTTAACTACATGCATGCCCAAAGCAGTTGCAAACTACATAGGACATGGAACTAAGAAGCAGAAAGGCTATATTAGCTTGATTCTCTGGGAAGAGATGGTTTGATTCCTTAAAACCTAATGCTTCAGTCATTGTGCTGTGGCTTTTATCAAAGGATTAAAGCCACAGCATAATGATTGAAACATTAGATTATAATAAATCAATGCTGCTTTACCTACAGAACCAAGATAATACAGATAATGACAACAGAAGACAATGCAATCAAGAAAGAAGATTATTTGATGGACACTGGTCAAGAAAATGTTCGCTTGCACCAAGGCCAAGACAGTGCAGGATGTTAGTATGCCAGTGTATAGGGATACAACATCAATTACGACAAGAATAGGATCAGGAAGTAGCACAGGGACTATAGCAAAATGTTCTAGGAAATAATATGTGTGTCTTTAATGTGGGGTTGACCACAGGTGTTGGAATCATTACGAATAGATACTGCAGGTATCATAAAGCAATTAGAGCTCCTGAAGTGGGGGAAAGCACCAGGACCGGATGGAATACCAGTAAGAGTATTTTCAGAGTATGCGTTCCAAATCGGGCCATTTCTATCTGATATATTCTGTAAATCATTAGAAGAGCGAAAAGTACCTTCAGATTGGAAAATCTGTGCAAGTAACTCCGATTTTCAAGAAAGGTGATCGAAGTGATCCTGGAAACTATCGCCCCATATCTATAACATCTGTTTGTAGTAGAGTTATGGAGCATATTAAATGCTCGAACATTATGAATTTTCTAGATGAAAATATTTTTCTTACAACAAATCAACACGAATTTCGGAAGAAAAGATCTTGTGAAACACAGCTGTCCCTATTTACACATGACATAATAAAAGTTATTGATGCAGGTTCACAAGCAGATGCATTTTTTTTAGATTTTCAGAAAGCCTTTGACTCTGTGCCACACAACCGCCTTTTAGCAATGCTTCGAGCGTACGGTATATCAGATCAGCTTTGTGAATGGATAAAGGATTTTCTAACTGGTAGGTCGCAATGTGTCATCGTTGAAGGAGAAAGTTCTTCTAATCTAGATGTTACATTGGGTGTACCTCAAGGAAGTGTAATAGGACCACTTCTTTTCTCAATTTTTATAAACGATCTCGGAGACAAAGTGGAAACCACTTTTAGATTGTTTGCTGATGATGCGGTTATTTATAGGGAAGTAAGGAATTTTGTCGATTGCTTAGAAATTCAGCGTGATCTGGATATTATTTTGGCATGGTGCGCTGAGTGGCAACTTACACTAAATTGTAAAAAGTTCAAGACAATGAGCATAACTAACAAAAAAAAATCCAATTTTCAGAAATACGAGTTAAACAATTCAGTTATTGATATGATTGATTCTATGAAATATTTGGGAGTAATAGTACAAAGGAACATGAAATGGGACATAAACATTATTTCGTTAGTAGGTAGAGCTAATTCTAGGCTGCGATTCATAGGTCGAATCTTGAAAAATTGTAATGAACAAACAAAGGAGATAGCATACAAATCTCTTGTGCGTCCACATTTGGACTATTGTTGTGCCATTTGCGACCTGTTTCATAAGGGGTTGATCGAAAGTAGAGAGAAAGTACATCCGCTCGATTCGTGACCGCTTGCTACAATCCTTATGAAAGTGTCACAGAACTGATTAGTAGACTAGGCTGGGAGTCTGGTAGATAGACGACACACGTTTCATTTAAACTTATTGGTAAACATGTGTACTCCCACTTTCACTTACGAGTGTAGTGAAATACTTCGGCCACCAACATATATGAGCCGGAATGACAGGAAAGATACGATTAGAGAAATAAGGTACCACAATGATTCGTATGCGACTTCTTTTTTCCCTCGTACCATTAGGGATTGGAATGCACAACAAAGAGATTAGCTTTGGTGCTGAGCACCCTCTGCCACCTACAATTTTGTGAATTGCAGAGTATAGATGTAGATGTAGGCTGGAGGTATTGGTCTACAAAGGCTAAGATACATTCAGCAGTGGAACCATATGTAGCAACTATGGTGTCTCCTGTGTTGCCAGACTTATGAATTTTTGGGAGAAGGCAAAGAGTGAGTGTGTGTGTGTGTGTGCGTGGGTGTGTGCGTGCTCTCTATAGAGGGTGTGAGACAGTGAATGGGGCCATTAACACTGATGAAGCTACAGATAAGATGAAGAATGGTGCTGATGTCAAAAGATTTTAGATAAAACAGCTTATGAAGGATAGCTATCTATGGCTTTTGTCTTAGGAATGCTGAAGCTAATAATAATGGTAGTTGAATCCTTGTCAGCAGCTGCAATGATTATGTACAGATTACTGGAAAATTTATAGATGATATCTCACTGACACCAATTGAATTGAGGCACAGAGTTGAGGAAAGACACTATTACAAGGTAGATAAAGAAGCACTGAGACACTATCCACTAAAGTTTTGTGGAAATTTGCACTTGGTTCAGTAGCAGTTATGTGTGGAACTAGAATGTTGTAACCCAAGATCAGAATTAAAATATTAACATAACCCTCTTCCAAAGGAAGTAATGGTATCAGCAGACAGAGAAAAAGCATAATGATGTGACAAGGCAGAATGGCATTATCAAATATATAAATACATGAGAGCCTTATAGAGAACAGAGGATTTGGAATTGTAAAATTCAGTATTCCTTGTCAACTGTTTCTAAGAAAAAACCAGGGCTGAATCTGTCAGGAAGGGTGCTTGTTAAATTAGTTATGACATATTATGAAGGTGCATGCATATATAAATTGGAAGCTTTTTCATAAAATTAATAGGTTGTCAAGTATTGTAAGCAGACATTTCATGGAAAAAACATGAACTGTTATTTAATCATTATCTCAAAACAGAACAAGACATAGCTAAAATGGTTCTCCTCCATTGAGTCATGAGTCTGCTCTCTGCTACCAGCCAATCCCTATTCCAATTGATGGGCTCTTTCCACTTGGATCAAGTAACCTGACAGGTCACACATGTGATCATCCATGTGATATTACCTCCTGATTCAAGGTGTATAATCGTTACACAGTTGTTGCAGTTCATAGTTGTGTTACATCTATCAATGAACAATAGCCACAAGCTTTACTGTACCAAAGATTTTCGGCAAAATCTTTTCATAAAAAATTGTAGATATCCGTTTTCCTGTTTTCAGTCACTCCTAATTTTGCATCCATATAAGCCAACAAGTAGCATCAATGTTACAAACAACTGGACTTTGAACTGCCTAATCACGGTTAATCATCACAGTGGAATGAGACAATAGCAATGGAGCATAAACTTAAAAATTCTGAAGTTCTGATTCCCAACTGACAGTGTCTGGTGCAGAATCTTTGATTCAGCTTGTCCCTCACTAATGAGAATGTATTCAGTCTACATTTCAACCATAAGAAGCCCTACCTTCTTCATCACACTCTCAAATGCCTCAAACATTCTTATCAGTTCCTTTCGCAATCTAGGTGGCAGTGCTACATCATCAGTTTAGGAAAGTTATAATGTTCTCATCTTTGAGCTGTATTCCATAAAAAAAAAATACAGAACACTTTTCTGATCATCTTCTACAGTAAAAGGTGGAAAAGGATATCCCCTCGACTAAGTTCTATAAGTATTCAAAGCTGTTTGCAAACTGGTTTCACCTCAGTCAGTCACTCTTGCCAGAGAGAATTCCTTTGGGTATTCCTAACTCAGCAAACACAGAAACAGGCAACCAAACAGACTTT